>CAJQZJ010034466.1:3850302-3895221 GCA_907164525.1 Lophiomys imhausi | reverse complement strand
TTTGTGTTTGGGTGAAACGTTCTGTAGATATCTGTTAGGTCCATTTGTTTCATGATCTCTGTTAGACTCAATATTTCTCTGTTTGTCTTCTGTCTTGATGATCTGTCCATTGTTGTGAGTGGCGTGTTGAAGTCTCCCACTACTAATGTGTTGTGATCGACGTGCGCTTTAAGTCTTAGAAGTGTTTCTTTTACGAAAGTAGGTGCCTTTGTATTTGGGGCATAGATGTTCAGTATTGAGATTTCCTCTTGATGAATATTCCCTTTAATGAGTATATAGTGCCCTTCTTTGTCTTTCTTCATTAACTTCAGTTGGAAGTCTGTTTTGTTTGATATTAGGATGGCTACTCCAGCTTGCTTCCTGGGTCCATTTGCTTGGAAAACCTTTTCCCAGCCCTTTACTCTGAGGCAGTGTCTATCTTTCATAGTTAGATGTGTCTCTTCTATACAGCAAAAGGAAGGGTCTTGCTTGCGGATCCACTCTGTAAACCTATGTCTTTTTATTGGGAGTTGAGTCCATTGATGTTGATGGATATTAGTGACCTGGGGTTGTTATTTCCCATTAGTTTGGTATAGGTTGTGGTCCTGTGTCTCTTTTGGTTTAGTTACTGAGGGGTTTTCTATTCCCTTTGTTTTCTTGGGTGGAGTTTTCTTCTCTGGGTTGGGATTTTCCTTCTAGGATTTTCTGTAGGGCTGGGTTTGTGGGTAGATATTGTTTAAATTTGATTTTGTCATGGAATATCTTGTTTTTTCCATCTATGTTGATAGAGAGTTTTGCTGGGTAAAGTAGTCTGGCTGGGCACCTATGATCTCTCAGGACTTGTAGTATATCTGACCAGACCCTTCTAGTTTTTAACGTTTCTGAGGAGAAGTCAGGTGTAATTCTGATGGGTCTGCCATTGTATGTGACTTGACCTTTTTCTCTTACAGCTTTTAATATTCTTTCTTTGTTCTGTACATTTGGAGCTTCAATTATTATGTGGCGAGAGGAGTTTCTTTTCTGGTCTAATCTGTTTGGTGTTCTGTAAACCTCTTGGATTTTTATTGTCATCTCTTTTTTCAGGTTTGGGAAGTTTTCCTCTATGATTTTGTTGAAGATATTTCCTGGACCTTGGAGTTGGGAGTCCTCTGTTTCCTCTATAACTATAATTCTTAGGTTCCATCTTTTCATTTAGTCCCTGATTTCTTGGATGTTGTGGGTGAGAGAATTTTTAGCCTTCTCATTTTCTTTGGATGTTGTACTGATTTCTTCCACTGAATCTTCCATGCCTGAGATCCTGTCTTCCATCTCTTGCATCCTATTGTTGATACTCACATCCGTAGTTCCTGTTCTCTTCCCTTGGTTCTCCACTTCCTCTTTTAACTCTGACTGTGTTTTCTTTATTGTTTCTATTTCTATTTTCATGTCTTGTATGGTTTTGTTCGTTTTGTACATTTCCTTTTCCAGCTTGCTTGTTTTTGTATGAAAATCTTTCATAGCTTTGTCCTTTTCCTGTTCAAGCTCTGTCACCTTGGCTTGGAGCTCTTTAATGGTGTTGTTCCTTGTTTTGAGTTGTAGAATTTTGGCTTCTTTGAATTCCTTCATAGATTTAAGTTCTTCTTGCAGGGACTCTATCACTTTCCATAATGCAGAATTGTCAACGTTTTCATGTGTTTCTGTTGGTGTGAGGTCATCCGAATTGGATGAGCTAGGATAATTCTGCTTTGTTGGAGTCATATTTCCTTGAATTCTATTTTTTTTTAACCTTTGGCCATTGGGTGCGTTTAGCTGTCTGTTCTTGTCGTTTTCTGTGCTTGGATCCACAGTGGATGCTTTGGTGCATGGAATGAGTTACTTGGCTATCTGTTGTTGCTTAGAGGGGGATTTCAGGGTCACTGTGGTTTTAATCGTCTGAGGCACTGTGAGCTGGTGCAGCCTATTCCCAGGTTGTGAGTAATGGACCGGAATTGTTTCACTGCTCCCAATTCAGACTTCTCTATGTTGCACTCTGAGTTATCAGCCTGTAATGGTTCTGATGGTATGGACCTGTTTGCCCAGGCACAGATTCTGTGGGCTTTGTTTGTCGTCACAGAGGCTGACAGGGTCTTGCTCCACACCTAATATGTCTGGATTTTCCAGAGTACAGCTATGGTCCCAAATTCTGTTTTCTCACTAGGCTTCTCGCCACAGGCCTGGCCTCTGAGCCTGATTCCCTCCTTGTCTGCATAGCCGTGGCTCTCCCTCCCTGGCTGCTCGGCCGTAGGTGCACAGAGCCCCGGATCCCCCGGCCGCCTGAGTGGACCTCTTGCCCCAGCAGCTCAGCCGTGTGTGCATGGATCCATGGCCCAGCCCATGCCTGACTCTCCCCCAGTTGTCCTGCCATTGGTTCGCGGGGATTTGGCCCTGCCAGCCTGGCTCCCTCCCCAGCTGCACTGTCGTAAATGCGCGGGATTCGGCCCCTCCAGCCCGCTTTTGTGTTCCCGGTTTCCCGCGCTCTGTCGGAACCTCCCGCCCTCCGCTTCACGAGCGGCTGCGGACCACCCGCTGAGCCCCCTGTTTGTTCCTTCCTAAGACTTCCACTATCTCGCAAAATTTTTTAAGTGGGTATAAGTTCTACCTGAGGTGTGGGGAGTCCAATAGGCTAGTGAACTATCGCCAAATGGGCTCTGATTCTGCCTGCTGTGAGTTGGGGATGATCTTACCAGGTGCCTCTCCAAATGGGAGTTCCTGAATCCCGGGTTTAGTGGCTTCCGTGTCTGCGAGAGATGGGGAGAGAGCCTTACCCTTGGACTTTTAACCGTCCCTTGGGAGCTGTGAGTGTTCCCGGGAGGGTCTAGCCCCTCCAGTTTTTGCACAGTGCCCAATAACTCTGTGTTTTTTATGGCTCTTTTTCCCCATGTTCAAAATGCGTCAGTGTAGGTCGCTGCCATCTTCCTTCCCCGAAGCACTTCTTTATACAAAAGATAAGTAGGCTGAGAAAGAAATTAGGGAAACACAGTATCCACAAAAAATATAAAATATGTATGGGTAACTCTAACCAAGCAAGTAACTGTACGACAAGAACTTCAAGTCCTTGAAGAAAGAAATTGAAGAGAACATCAGAAGATGGAAAGATCTCCCACGTTCATGGATTGGTAGGATCAACATAATAAAAATGGTCATCCAGACAAAAGCAATATACAGGTTCAATGCAATTCCTATCAAAATACCAAGACAATTCTTTACAGACCTGGAAAAAACAATTCTCAACTTCATATGGAATAATAAAAAGCCCACGATAGCTAAATCCATCCTGTACAATAAAAAAAAAAAAATATCTGGAGGTATCACCATCACAGATTTCAAGCTATACTCCAGAGTAATAGTAATAAAAACAGCATGGCAGTGGTATAGAAACAGATCAGTTGATCAGTGGAATAGAATTGAAGACCCAGAAATGAACCCACACACCTATGGTCACTTAATTTTTGACAAAGAAATCAAAAACATATAATTGAAAAAAGACAGAATCTTCAACAAAAGGTGCTGGTCTAACTGGATGTTAACATGTAAAAGAATGAAATTAGATCCATACTTATCACCTTGCACAAATCTTAAGTCCAAGTGTATCAAAGACCTTAACATAAAGCCCAACACACTAAATCTAAAGATGAGAAAGTGGGGAAAAGCCTCTAACTCATTGGCACAGGTGACAACTTCCTGAACAGTACACCAATACTTCAGGCTCTAAGCCAACAATCAATAAATGGACCTCAAGAAACTGAGAAGCAAAGGACACTGTTATTAGAACAAAACGGCAACCTATAGATTGCAAAAAGATCTTACCAACCCCACATCCGACAGAGGGCTAATATCCATAATTTATAAAGAACTCAGGAAATTAAACACCAAGAAACCAAATAATCCAATTAAAAATGGGAAACAGAGCTAAACCAAGAATTCACAAAGGAGTAATTAATGGCAGTGAGATATTTGAAGAAATGTTCAATGTCCTTAATCATCAGAGAAATGCAACTCAAGATGACTCTGAGATTCCATCTCACACCTGTCAGAATGGCTAAGATCAAAAATTCAAACGACAGCACATGCTGATGAGGCTGTGGAGAAAGGGAAAAACTCCTCCATTGCTGGTGGGAGTGCAAACTTGTACAATCACTATGGAAATCAGTGTGGTGATATCTTAGAAAATTTGGAATAGCTTTACCTCAAAACTCAGCCATAGCATTTGTGAGTATACATCCAAAAGATTTCTCACCAAACCACAAGGATATATCCTTATCCATGTTCATAGCAGCCTCATTTGTAATTGCAAGAATCCGGAAAAAACCCAGATGTCCCTGAACTGATGAATGGAAAAAAAGTTGTGGTACATTTACACAATGGAATAGTACTCAGCTATCAGAAACATGGAAATTAAGCAATACACAGCTAAATGGGTGGAACTAGAAAATCTCATCCTGAATGAGCTTACCCAGACTCAGAAAGATGCACATGACATCTAGTCACTTATAATTGTATTTTAGCTGTATAGTACAGTGTAACTATCCTACAACCAACATACCAAAAGCATCAGTAACATAGGCTTTGTTATCTATCATCGGGACTATTTACCCTAGTGGTTCTACTATGTAGGCCACCCAGTGCAAGAGTAAGCATTTAGCCCTCATATGACTGTTGCACTGAGAGGGGTTGATATGTTGGGACACTCCACATTGGAGGAGTGTGATGAGTGGGAGAGGGAGGAGAGGGTGGGAGGGTGGAATCGAGAAGGACGGAAAGAGGGCACATGATGGTGATGTAACTTGAAGTAATAAATAAACATAAAAAAGCTACAAGATAAAGGATCTCGTAAAATGATTAAATTCTTGATGTTTCCCAGTGCTCAGAAAGTGCAGAAGTGAGATCCCCAAATCTGAGATGCTAAAAATATGTGGATTTAGCATATGGAACTGGTATCATAAGACAATGAATATTTAGCTCAGCAATAATGAAGTGCCAGACTAATGTTATTTTCTAGGAAATCTCATCGTGTTAGAGGTTAGAGTTAAGATAGTATCAGAGAAACCTCAGTAAATCTCTGATTTCTCTCATGTGAAGTGGAGTAAGTACAGCACAATAGAAGAATTCACATGTGCATATTGTAAGTTATTTTCATGGCAAAGTATAAGAGGAGATGCTAATCTGTCCATAACCCCTAGACAAGAATAGGTATTGAAGCCAGAACAGATCTGAAGAGGGTTTTCCAAGGCTCACTATACAATATTCATCTCCAGCACTATCTCCCAAGGTTCAAACCTTCTTGATTCAATGTTCACAAGAACATCTTCATCTCATACAATTTTAGCAGTGACTGAGAAGGTTTAGGGGAAATTTTTCAAAATGAAAATGATCTAACAGGTCTACTGACATTTCCAGAATCATTTGCTACCTTTTAGACTGAATACATATTTACAGTGTTGGCTACTTCCACTGAAAGGAATGTCCTGAACCATTTGGAGTTAAGTTTCATTATTAAGTTTGTGATTGTCCAAGATGAATTTAGTCCCAACACACTATACCATGCAATTGAACACCAGTAAATATCAACATATTAAAGCAAGAATATCATTAGAGAATATTCTTCAAAACATGCTTATGAAGTGTCTACAATAAATTATAAATATAAGTATTCATTGACAGTTAATAACAAAATTTTAGTGAGATTTTCATAAGAAAGTAAATAGGTTTATGATACATATTATATATTAGATATAAGAAATTATTCTTGTTAATTCTCTGTTTTATTTATGAGAAAACTGAATCTATGACACAAAAAGAAATGCCCCACAGTAAAAACAAACTGTTTCTCATATTACTGTGGACAAGAATCAAAATTTACTCACTTTTCATTAAGCACACCTGAGGAAATGATGGTTTCTTGTAAATGTTGTTTTTATTCTCTCAGAGGAAGGGATGAGAGGAGAGCTGGACCCAAGCTGTGCAAATTCACAGCTGGGGCTGAGACCAGATCATTTCCAGGCTAGAAGCTTCTAGCCTCCATACAATCTAATCCTCTTTAAGCCTGGGCCTTGAAAGCTTCAGTTTCCAGCTTCTGTCTGCTAACCTAGACCTAGAATGTTTTCAGCTTCTGAGACTTACTACTAAATAAACTCACCCTTTCTAGTTCTATCTAAACCTGAGTTGACTGGTTCAACTCAGCTGTTATGGCTCAAACTTCTCTTCAAGCTGATTGATTCAAATTGGCTTCTGACTGAATTGTTCTGCTTGGAAAAACTGCCCCTGAGTGCCACAAACTGAAGTGCCCTGATGGCACAATCTGAATGGAATTGCATGAACTCTACTGAATTCATTTGCATTCAACTGAACTGCACCAAACCCAACTCTCCTTTCTCTTCCTTCACTGCTCTTAAGTAGCCTGTCCTTCATGCATGTTTTCCTGAGAGTTGAGTATATCCTATCTCTGACTCATCCATCAAATCTTTCTCTGATTCATTATTTTGTCTGCCCCTCAATAACATTCCTTTGTTTGAAATTAAACCTGTGTACTAAGGATGTGTCTGCATTTCAGCCAGAGAGGTTAAAAGGGAGTGGCATGTCTGAATTCCAGCAAGATCACACAGAACTAGAATGTCTTTCAATGTGATCCTTTGTCAGAGCAGTCATGTTGCTGGATTAAAATTCCTCTAAAGTTTCTGTTTACATCATCAGTTATAAACTGTGCTAAGGCATTTATAACACACCCAGCAATTGAGCAGTGTTTTAGTGTCATTGTTATAGAAAATAGCAGAGAACTAAAATGTACCACTAGGATGATGCTGTAATCAGTTCTTGATACTTTACAATAATACTCAGTTCTAAAAAGTTCTAATAATAGATTGTCAACAGATAAAATACATAAAGAAGCCCAATAGAAGTAGTGTTTCATAAATTAAAGAAAAACACTATGCATTATCTTATTTAAAGTTTTATTGATAAAAATCTGAATTGACTCCTTTTTTCATCAGACATAAAGAAATGTTGAAATTCCCCTGGGAAATTTTCTCTGCTTTCCCCAAGGCTGAAAATGTAGTTTTTATATAGATTAATAATCCTAACATTCAATCCTGAAAGAAATATTTAGTAGTCTGACAGATTATGGTGCAGAGCAAATGACTTCTATGAAGCGTTATCTTTTATTTGTTTTCAGCACAGCAAAAAAAAAAAAAAGGACCTCATATATTTGTAGTCTCCTGTCCTCGGTGTAGCTTCCATTACTCTCTGAGTTTATCAAGAAGAAGAATGATGCTTTGATTAAAAAAGGAACATCATTGCCGCCATAGTCAGGGCTCACCAAGGGCACATCTGCACATCTTTCTTTTACTCGCTTCCCCATAAATGTGACAGAAATCAATGGTAAAATTCATCAGACTATGACAATTGTGCAGTGGCTGTTATATACTTTCAGTTCCTCATGAAACACTCAAAAAAAAAAAAAACCCATTTAACCAGTGTCATGCATGGCTCTGTTTGCATTTAGTTTTCTTCTTTGTAAAAATAGAAGAACATGGTGAAGGACACAAGGTCTGCCACCCTTTAGCTCGTCAGACTAAGTTGCTAATTCATTAGCAAGATTCTAAGCTCTAAGTAGAGAGCAAACAAGAACCCTAAAGCGCATCATCTCTGTGTGTTCACTATTCAATCAGAGCTTCACTGGCTCTGTCTCATTCTGCTTTACTTGACTTACAGTCACAATCTTCCAACTGATTTACCTATTTCTATGTCTTGCCTTCAAAATGGGTTCTTCACACTATCAATGGTGTCATGCACAAAGTTCCCTCCACACCTTTGGAGTGATTGGCATTTTCTGTGTATCACTTCTTTTATCTAGTTGTGACCAAAAGTCTTGATAAAACAGCTTAAAGGGGTTGGCTTAGTTTTAAAGATATCAGTGCCCCATCCTTGGCTCTATTGTTTCTGTATTGACAAAGAAGCAGAACATCATAGCACCAGGATAATGGGTAACAGGAATCAGAGAGTGAGAACAGACCAAGGACCAGGTAGAACCCTTAAAGGCATGTCCATATGATTTACTTCCTCCAGTCAGGCCTGGTGCTCACCACTTTTCTAAAAGCAACACATGATGTATTCAGCCAATTAACATGCCTATTAACCTCTCTGTAGTCACCACTTATGCATACATGGAGAAAATATTTAGCTTATTAAATATTATAAAATATTAAAATATCCCACCTTTTAGGAATTTCTAGTATGTATAAATTATATTTGTTTCTAGTTTATGCTATCAGCACCACTATACATTAGGCCCCTAGAGCAGTGGTTCTCAACCTTCCTAATGCTGTTATCCTTTAGTAAATAGTTCCTCATGTTGTGGAGACTCCCAAGCATTTTACAAAAATTTTATTTAATCTATAAACTCCAGTTACCTCCTTCCAGCTTCTCTCTACTTCTATGTATTTGACTATTTTAGGTTCTCTCTCTCTCTCTCTCTCTCTCTCTCTCTCTCTCTGTCTGTCTGTCTGTCTCTCTGGGGAGGTGAGGGGGAATGTACTTTTATGCTTTATTGTTATTTTATTTGTCAGACTGACTTCCAGCCTGACCCATGATAAAGAAAAAGAAAGTACTTTTTTCTTTTTCTTCTTCTTCTTCTTCTTCTTCTTCTTCTTCTTCTTCTTCTTCAATGTGCTATTCATCAGTCAAATGATTTTAAAGTAATTTCTATATCTGAACTATTGTGAATAATGCTGCAATATGTATTACAATTGATATACAGCTTCCAAATCCTGCTTTCATTTAGTTAGCTAAAGTCACAGTAATGAGACAACTGGATTATATAGTATTATTTTTTATATTTTGAGCAACTTCAATAGTGTTTTCTATGACAGGTGTAGAAACATATTTTAGCAAACCTGGACGAGTTGCCTTTTGTTTGTCCTTGCCAACATCTGGTATCTTTTGTCATTTTTATAATACATTCTAAAGTCACACAATTTCAGAGGGGGAAAATAAATTCTGCATTTTCTCCCACATATAAACTCTGTCATAGCTGAAGGTATGGCAGAATAAGCCTGTCGCATCAGAGTACTAAACATGGCACTCTTGACCAGTAAGCAATAATCAGGACAGAAAGCAAGAAACAGTTATAAAAGAAATAAAAACCCTGCCCCAGTGACCCAACTCACAAAGGTTCTATAACCTTCTGAAAATCTATTTGAACATCTAATATCCCAGGTGAAGATATCATGTAGAGGAGATCTGACTACAAGAGGTCCAGTGGCGATCAGTCTTTCATTACCAGACCTCCATGTGTTAGGCATGAGAGTGAAGCTCTGTATACCTTCTGGGACAGTCTGGCTAAACACCACTGAACAACACTGGACTGTTTCAAGTCCAGAAAATTACATACAGAAGCAAGAGCAAGTTTAAATAAACAACATTACAAGCTTTGATCAAACACATATTGTTTAAAGCTGCCCTACTTTGAGATAATCAATTTTTAGCAAGATATAATCAATGCAGACTTCTAAGAAACTGAATAAGAAAAAACTGAACACACTGTATTTACATCAAGAGAAGCAACGAGTAGAAAAGTGGGTATTTTACGGATAGGGAATAAGCACAGATCATTACCCAAGAGTAGTGGAACATTTCCAACTTCTTAATCCATGTAAACAAATAGCTGATGATTAGGAGGTCTCTGGATGCCCATTGTAAGAAATAAATATCAGCACATGTAACATATGTTACATTTATCCCCATAAAACCTTGAAAGTGATGATAGACTGGATAAATTCAAGGAATGGACTTGGGGGAAAATAGCACTTAAGAGTTACTGGTTCTATGATATTCGTGCTTCCTTTGTAGGTGTTCCAACATGTGCTAATTTTTCTTAATTACAGCCATGCAAACAACAGTATTTATGACATAATCAATGTATCTAAGTTCAATGAAAATGATGTTGTAGATTCAAAGAAATAACTATGTCAAGCAACTTATAATAGAATAGAACAAAGAGATGGAAGTAACTTCCATTCATAAAATGAGATAACAGTTTTAGCACTTGGAGGAGGCTGACTAATTATAGGTTTGTAGAAACTACCCAATGAACTCTCTAAGTTTAAGATGCCAGAAATCAGTCACCAAATATCCTAGGGCACAAAATAAATCAGATTTAGTTACATGAAACAATCTCCAATGCCTCTGGTTTTCACCATAAGGTTGTGTTTTTCTGAGACTTAGCCACCTCAGTTGGCTTTTAGACCCAGGAAGTGATTGGAAGTTAATATGTGGGAGGAAATAGATGATCATCCAATGATCCCAACAGAACAGCAGATGTCAGAATGAGTAACATCAATGAGATGTCTGCATACTCACAAAGATGTCACTGCTTAAAGTTACAGTGAGGTCCGTTGGATAGAATTCATTCATGGGCTGATCATGAGGGAATTCTGGCTAACTCCAGTGTTCTTCCACCTGCCTTCACATGTGGGCTCTTTATCCCTCTAAAACCTATCATGTCTTATGTCATTGAATTCAAATCAGGAAGACACCTACATGTGTCTTTTATCTCTCCTAGCTCCAGCTCTATTCAGGCTCAATAAAACACAATCATTGAAAAGAATTTATGCTACATATTATGAGACAAGGAGTTCCTTGATGTTTTTGTCTCAGATTATCTTGCAGATGGTGTCAGTCATAAATACTTGTTTTCTAAGGAGACATGAAAAATTTTAAGCTACTAAGCAGAGACAGTTTGTTTCTTTCAGGAAAATACTTCTTAAGCTGACCTCCCCCCCTTTCTGTCTTGGATACAGATGAGAAATCTGCATTGAAACAGCATTGTTCCAACAAATAAGATCCATGAAGATGAGGGATGAACTGGCAATACACTGAAGATGACAGAGATAAAATGAAATTTCAGGTCACTGATAGCATTGCATTTCCTAACTGACTCTGCATCTCTTTAATAAAAGTTTGCTAAGCATGCTTATTGATGACACAATTGAGCAGCTCTTCTCTGGGTTATTGCAGAATTTTCATTCTGTGTTTCACTAAATATATAATGCAATCATCTGGAAGCTATCTTGTTATTCACTGTACCACTGTAGAAGACAATGGGCTTCAAGTTATGCATCATAAAAAGTATCTATCAGTTGTCATTTTAGTTTTATATTTACTTTAAAGATATCTCTTATATTTGAAAAGATCACAAGGCTTGGTGGCACATGCTTATAAATCCTAGCATCAAGAAGGCTAAGAAAGGAAGATTGTAAGTTGCCTATAGAGTAAGAAAATGTCTCAAAAATAAATTAAAAATTTCCACATATTCCATTTGTAAATGCATTGTAAATGGTTGAACAATTTGTTAATACGCCATTAAACTTTACAGTCAGCATATTATATTCACCTCAAGTGAGTAATTTTGTTATTTATTCTCTTCAATTTCCATGATTCTTCTACATCTTTTGTAGTACCGTATGATACAGTAATACTTTCTGAATTGAGCCCATCTTAAGTTAATTCATAATTATGGAATCCCAGTTTGTGACTTTTAAGACATTTTTGATGTGTATAGAGTAAATCAATTTTTGTACCTTTATTTTGAAAATGTTGTGAAATACATAAGAGAAGCAAAATCCAACATCCTTTCTCCCAGAAGTGAAAGGAGTGTAGATTTATTTTTCTCAGTTTTCTCCAAGTCACTGTCACCCATGCTGAAAGGCTGTGCTTCATGGTAGCTGATTACACATCTTGTACAATTTATGAGAACTGTCAAGATAGATATCTCTCCACCAGCAATGGAAAGAGCCACTGCAATAGATATGAAATACATTCTTTCCTATGTCTGGTGTGCTAGTAACCAACCCTACAATCAAGTAATTGATTGTGGAGATTCTCACAGAAGAAGGGCAAAGAGTGGTGAAGTGTGCTTTCTGAAGGGCATGGAATGATAGTTTTTATAGAGGAAAAGAAAACTTAACAAGAGTCTCCACTAGAAATTAGAGTCAGTCTGGATAGAGATCTTAGGGTATATCATGCCAGAGTTAGTTCCATTTTAGGCAAAAAGAGTACTTTGTACTCCACGTTTGATGTCTTTAGCTGAAGCTACCATAGAAAGTGGAGAGTGAATGGCAACATGTGAGGTGAAACATATTTGGACAAAATATTAGAGAATGTAGTCACTGCTTGGCAGTCATTTCAACTAACACTCAGGAAATGGAGAATGGCCTGCCCAGCTCAGAAAGTAAACAGAGAAAAAGTACCAAAAGAATCTAACAGTCTACACATTCCACAATCCAGATCCCATTTTCTTCATGTGAGATTGTCTCTAAGCACAGTTTCTCTATGATTCATCATAATTTCTGGGGAAGACTGTAAGACTGAACAGTGGGACAAATTTCAGTGCTCCATGTGTTTGATCTTGAGACTCTCTGATTTCTAACATCATCTCTTGTCACCAACACTTCTGTATCTTCCTCCTTATAAGCTGGTATTACTCTAGGTAAGGGTAACTTCTTATTGTGATGACTCAAGCTGTAGCATTTGTTGAGTTTAAGACAGTTTCTACACTCTCATATGACCATAGGTACTCTACATGCAAAAACTCAGGTAACACTGACCCTAAAAATGTATGTATACTCATTTAAATACTCATCATATATTCTTTTGCCTTCCTGTTATATATCATGAATCTTCCTATTACAGTTAGAGACACTTACATATATGCCATTGTGCTCTACTGTCTAAAAAAAAACCATACATGATAACAAAGCTTAATTATTTTATGTTAAATAGAAATGTTAAAATGCACCTTTTTCTGAAAGCCAGGATATCCAGGACTATTCAGCCTAAAGTTATGGTACAATTTCATCAAATAGGTCACTTGAAGTAGTGGTTACTATTCTGTTCCATTATTATCCTCAAACTACTGCAGTCTCTGTGTAGATAATACACCACAAAATACCATTGATTAAAGATGTTTATCATACTGAAGATTACGAAGTGCAAATGCCATTCTAAGCTGATACTTAAATTGAAACTTGAAAAGAGGTTAATTTTCATTAAACACACTGCATTTCTCTATAGTACAGTATATGCAGGAGATGGCATAATTACAGAAAAATCATTGATACACTTTTTCTGTTGGAAATCCCATTCCTAGGTTTTTGATAACACAATGTAGTATGTCTTGTTAGAATTAAGTCATTCTAAGAAACCTTGAATTTGTGTTTTGTTACCTGAGAAACTTCAGGAAAGAAAGGTATATCCAAATATATAATAAAAGTCAATTCAATCAGAATGAAAATTATCTGCTAAATTGTGAGTTATACTTAGCACTTTATCTTGACAATGTTGTCTGTGATCAGAAGGTGGAATATTTAGCAATGACAACAACTATTTCTGCCTTTTGAAAGGGATCAAACACAAGTAGCACACTCACAGCATGCATCTTATACCAAAGTGGTGACTTTATTAGAGAATTATTGCTCATGTATAGAGCTAGCTGATTACATAGGCATTCTCACATGTACTGGATGAGTCATTCCATTCATTCATTAGAATGTTTAATTGCATCTTCTGCACTGGTTTCTCTCAGGTAAATAACCACTTTCAATAGCTCCCACCAATAATTAATGTCAAAAATATTCTACATGCCCTTAGATACTACACCCACAATTTACTTTGATGACAATGTTCTTTTTCATGCAAGTTCCTCAGAAACACAGACCCATCATGCCTTCCAGACACATCCAAACATGGAAGATTAGATTTTTTTGCCTTATAGATTAAGGGACATAACTGAGCACTTGTTTAGTGTCTTGTGGGAAATACACATATTTCATTTTTTTAAACTTTAGGCAACTAATGGTCATACCAAACACTCTTTCATCTGTGAATGATGGCTCAGTACTTAAACTGCTTGACCTACAAGTGTGAAAATCTGAGCTTATATTTCTGCAGCCCACATAAATGCCACGTGTATTTTCATGCCTGTGCAGTCCCAATGCTCTTTCAGCAAGATGGGAGTCAGAGACAGGAGAAAGAGAAAAGCAGTCTCTGCAAAATATCAATGCAGGACACATCTCTACCTACTTCCCTCCTTTTCACAGATTTCCACTCAATATAGGTGCTTCATTTCCATGAATTGAAACACAGTTTAAGCTCTTTATAGACAATCTACATAACAGTTGTTTATCTAAATAAAAGAGAAAGATAGGGCGTCTTCAAAAACCACAAGAGATCTGCAGAATATGGCAGTCAAAGATGTTGTCTTAACTTAAGAATTTCTGATATCGAGACATGTCAGGTCCTGACAGCGACCCCTATTCTACTCCAAGTAGAAAATGAGCATCGAAGAATCTAAAGTGTGAGATGGTTGAATTAGTGGCAAGCCTACCTCTTGGCAAGAAAAACGCCTTGCTTCAACTGTAGACAGAACGCTGTCCAACAAGGACAAAACTTGGAAGCAGGTAAGTCGACGGCCTTGCTCTGCCAAGACAGGGTAGGCAAGTCCTTCATAATTCCTGCTCTATAATCAATGTCTGTCAGAAAAATGGGACCAAACGACTGAAGATTGATGCTGTAATGTATGGAGAGAAAATGGGAACTGTCCAGGCAGCCACTGGTATGTCATTTCTTAGTTTTGGAAGCTGCAGGCCCTGCACTTCCTATATAATTAGATATATTTATCCCTCTCAGGTCTCTGAGGTGGTTGAAGAATAGATAGCTAGACTCTCATAGTTAAAGTTTGAGTTGTTTAGGAATCAAGAGGATGTTCAGGATCTAAGAAGATGTTTTTAAAATTGTGATGCAAGTTAGTATGAAAGCTGGGTTAGATATAGAACTTTAAACTCATGGAGATGGTTAGATAGTAGAATGTTAAAATCAGGCACCAAATACATGTGGACTGGACATTGGGAATGTATGTTAAGCCATATAACTCTCATAATCGTGGCCTATTTATTTCAGTTGTTTTGTATTGTATTTATTGTTATAAGAGAAAGAACCATTTGTTGGACTGAAAAGGGGAGCTGTTGGGGGAAAAAGATATACCTTAAACTAAAAAATAAAAGGGTAGAGGATGGGGGGGTTGAGGAGGAAGAGGGTGGAAGGGTGGGACTAGAGGAGGGAGTAGGGAGGGGATTGTGAATGAGATGTAACTTGAAGAAATAAAAAAAAATTATAAAAAAACAATAGACAGAAGGAGGAAGACAAGGTTTATTCTTTTGGAAGTGAACAGTATTAACATTCTGTGGCCTCCTTGGTTTTCCTTTTTAGGCAAGTAAGTTTGTATGAGCATACCAAAGGGCAGGAAAATTATGTAAGTGACTTAGCACATGTATGTTTTTTCCTTAAGTCAATATCATAGTCATTAAAAACTTCTCTAAACTTACTTCAAAAACATGAATCACCAGCATTTTAAAAGTCAATTCAAATTGTCTAACAGCTTAATTCACTTCTGGTTTTGAATTTTGGCGAGCATATTTCCCATTCATGAAAGTCAGTTAAAAATTGATCAGATAAAAAATATAGCATAGTTCTTCTTGAATTTTTATCTAAATTTATCTTTACATTCAATGCTGAGTGATGGAAATAATGGGGAAAAGTGGTATTAAATACTTAACTAGAGAAGTTCCCAATAATTTTTCCCATTTTCAGTGGTTGAGGTGGCATGTGTCAACAGCCCCTATAATCATGTAATAGAACAATTTCTCTTACAGACATTAACATTCTTGCTTATTAACTTTTTATTTATTTATCTTTTATTTCTTCAAGTTACATCTCAATCACAATCCCCTCCCTACTCCCCCTCCACTCCCACCTTTCCACCCTCTTCCCCCTCAACCCCCCATCCTCTACTCTTTTTTTTTTTTTTTTTAGTTTAAGGTATATCTTTTTTTTCCCTCAACAGCTCCCCCTTTCAGTCCAACGAATGGTTCTTTCTCTTATAACAATAAATACAATACAAAACAACTGAAATAAATAGGCCACAATTATGAGAGTTATATGGCTTAGCATACATTCCCAATGTCCAGTCCATATACATTTGACGCCTGACTTTAACATTCTACTATCTAACCATCTCCATGAGTTTAAAGTTCTATATTGAACTCAGCTTTCATACTAGCTAGCACCACAATTTTAAAAATATTTTCTTAGATCCGTCATAAACTGTTTAGGATAATTAAGAAATGCAAACTAATAGTCATGCAAGCATGTAATTTGTTAGTTACTAAGACAGTCTACCACAGTTATTTTCTAAACTAATCAGAAATCAAGTTGCTAAGAGACAAGCAACAGTTGCTTATCTAACCTCAAGAGATCTGCAGAATATGGCATTCAAAGATGTTTTCTTACTTAAGGTTTTTTGATATCGAGACATGTCAGCTCCTGACAGCACCCCCTATTCTACTCCAAGTAGAAGATGAGCATCGAAGAATCTCCAGTGTGAGATGGTTGAATTAGTGGCAAGCCTATCTCTTGGCAAGAAAAACCCCTTGCTTCAACTGCAGACAGAATGCTGTCCAACAAGGACAACACTTGGAAGCAGGTAAGTCGACAGCCTAGCTCTGCCAAGACAGGGTAGGCAAGTCCTTCATAACTCCTGCTCTACAATCAATGTCTGTCAGAGAAATGGGGTCAAACGGCTGAAGATTGATGTTTATTAACTTTGAAGCCAAATATGTAACATTTATTTTCATCTCTGGGATTATAGATTTCCTTTGGATTTAATCCCATTAGAAAGCTACAGGCTAATCAGAGCTAGATAAGTGCCTACGGATGTTACTAAAAGTTTACAAGAAGTTTCTGAGTCCAATGAAAATTTATACAGCGGAGTTTACAGCATTACTATCATCATCTTTATACAATTCATATTGAATAGGTCTTGGTAGTAGCTATCAAGTCTTCCTTTATATTAAGTTGGATGTTAGCCAATGATTATGTTACTTTGCCACACTGATTAATTATTCACTTATAACAGATATTCATAATCATAATTCTCACATGGTTATAGATAATTACTATTATTACACCAGTGCCCACTACTATCCAAAAGTTTTTTTTTTCTGAATTTGGTCTACTCAGTCAATGTTTGGAATATACAAATGTTATTTATATCATGGACTGGAAATAAAGATGGTTAAAATCAGATAATGAAAGAAAATGTGAGGCATTTATAATTTCTAGAGTTGATTCCAGAAAGGTATATTTGGTGCTTGAGGATGCTCTCAGATAACTTAACACTTGAGGATCCACAATTTCAATCATATTTCTGGGGTTAAGCCTCCATACTGAGAGCCCAAAGTAAAGGTATATAAAATGAGTCTCCATAGCAGTGATGGGTGAAGATGCCTCATGTTTTAATTTGCATTAATGGAAGGACAAAGATATTGCACACATGTGAGCATAGTGCTCCAATATAACCGGTTCAGTAGAAAGAAAGAAAATCCCTTTTATGGAGAAGATCACATCATAACTGGGTTTTGGATGTGAGTCATGTTGAAACACAACTGGGAAGGTTTGTAGAACAGAGAAAATTAAGGAGAAACAGCATTTAGCTGGGACACATGTCAGACCTATGATGGTAGACAAGGAAAAGGATGAAGGCAGATCTGAGAAACTAGAAAACCAAAGAAACGATTATAAGATGTACACTTTGGGTCTGTTTTCATCCTATATACTTTTTAACTACAGCCTCTCTAATTGACTTTTTGTTTACTGTGTCATTCATAACTCTTTGAGCCCACCTGTGAACAAGTTCTCTGCATCTTTTCTCCAAACAAGAAATTGCCAACTTTGTGGAGGTTTTAGACATGTGCCATCTCTAGCGGATTGCGATATATGTTCAGGCACTATTGATGGTGTTTTAAAGAAGGAAATAAACTCAAGGTAAGGTGCTTGAGTTTTTAGTATGGTCAAGTTGATAAAACTAAATACTATAATGTGATCAAATCTATATGTAAAATAGTCAATGTCAAATCATGTTAATTTTCATGTAAAGGTGACTCTTTGCAGGCATAGTAGTAAATAAATAACAGATATTATATAAAAAAGTTACAAATGATCCATGACAATATCAAATTAGTAAAAACTATAAGGCATACCAGGTATCATGCAACAGAATCATACTTGGGGAAATTACCTGATTTGCGACAGCTATATTTCAGTAACCAGCCTTCTATAGTAAAAGCTCAATATATATTTAGTAGTTCCTAGCTTGTTTATGTCCAAGTATATCTTAAACCTTAAGCTTCATCAAACCTGTACAGTTTCACTTGTTTGTTCTGTTTATGGAAATTGCATATGCTAAAAAAAATTATTTGTAGTTTAGTAAGCAATAAGGTCATTCTTCTGTTTTTTTCCTTTGATATCATTAATTCAATTCAGCCATTTCTTCAGATGTGTTTATCCTAGAATTATGAGCCATTCAGAGTATAATCTGTCAAGTCCTACCTCTAATAGTGCCATTACAGAGCCTGGTGCTCTGGTCTTAGGAAATAATTGTGTTCGTTGTTATGATGTAGGTGATGTCATGGGCAGATATTTTTTCTTGTAAAAACAAGTAACTGGGCAGTTTTGGATGGAGAACTACAAATGGTAATTGAGTCATATCTTACTCAAAATGGAAAAGCTGAAGAGTGTGTACTTAGGCAAGTAAATGTCATGAGCATTAATTAGAAATGAGATTCTTCTAATCATTTGCTTCATTATAACTAGAGACCAAGGAGCCAAAAGCTTTAAAATATTCTGGTTCACCTTCTCAGCTACAGCAATCTTCAGAGACAGAAAATACTAGAGCACCTCAAAATAAAATCACACATTTAATGTTAGCCCCTGGGAGTTTATTAACAGACAACATCCATCAACTGGTGCAGGGAGATTGAAAAGTCAAGCGATGTAATCATGGCTTGACATATACCAGTGCTTACTAGAGGAACAAGACTAATGCCGACTGCAATAGCCCATGGTTACCCCAATTGTTCCTGGAGGAAAAAGTCCTCTGAATCCTTACTATATTTAGAGATGTATGGAAACCCAAGAATAAAGTCAGTTGAGGAGAATAATCACATATATCACCTGTGGGTAAATGATAATGAACTATACAGGTAATTAGGATTCCATAATCTATTGAAAAAAAATTAAATTATGTTGGGTGTCATTTGTAGAAATAATTAGTTAAATTGTTTAACCAGTATTTAGGTTATATTTAATTGATTCAGCAGCTGTTAATTCTTATCCAGACATTATAAATGAGCACACAGAGACCGCAAGGATTTTAACAAGCCTTGGCCTGAATTGTGCAATCCTAGCCCATCTAAGCTAGCTTTTTTTTTTTTTATGGTTTGAGCTAATTTTGGTTTTCTTCTTTTTTCTTTCTTTTTTTTAAAATTTCTTCAAGTTACATCTCAATCGCAGTCCCCTCCCTATTACCCCCTCTAGTCCCACCCTCAACCCCCCATCCTATTCCCCATTTTTTTAAGTTTAAGGTATATCTTATTTCTCCCTACAGTTTCCCCTTTCAGTCTAACAGATGGCTCTTTATCTTATAATAATAAATACAATACAAAACAACAGAGGTAATTAGGCCACAGTTATGACAGTTATATGGCTTAGCGTACATTCCCAATGTCCAGTCCATATGTATTTGGCACCTGACTTTAACTCTGTACTATCTAAATATCTCCATGAGTTTAAAGTTCTATATCTGACTCAACATTCATACTAACTTGCAACACAATTTTAAAAGCATCTTCTTAGGTCTATAACACTCTCTTGACTCCTAAACAACTCAAAATTAAATTATGAGATTCTAGCTATCTGTTCTTCAACCACCTCAGAGACCTGAGAGGGATAAATATATCTGATTTTATAGGAAGTACAGGGCCTGCAGCTTCCAAAACTAAGAAATGACATACCAGTGGCTGCCTGGACAGTTCCCATTTTCTCTCCATACATTTAAGCATTGATCTTCAGTCATTTGGCACCATTTCTCTGACAGACATTGATTGTAGAGCAGGGGTTATGAAGGACTTGCCTACCCTGTCTTGGCAGAGCTAGGCTGTCTACTTATCTGCTTCCACGTTTTGTCCTTTTTGGACAGCATTCTGTCTACAGTTGGAGCAAGGGGCTCTTATTTCTACTACCTAATAATGACCCCATATATACTTACATCCCCTTGGACTGCCATTCTCCATGATATGCCGATGTTCCTGGCCATGTGGAATGAGATTCCTTTTTAACCCATGGTGTGTGCCTCCTTTCTGCTGCTCCTGGCTGGAATGTATTAATCCTCTGTCTAAAGCGCAGGCTTCCTGCTCTAATCCGAGGAAGTCCCACCTTTCTCTGTCTTAGCCCAATCTCAGGTCTTGGCATTTTATTTAACCAATCAGATTCAATGTAAGTAACAGACAGCAAGCAGGACCAATTAATTAACATTTAGAATGCTTAACACTACCCCAACAATTCCCTCCTTTTGTCTAAAAAAAAAGGCTAAATTTTTTAACTCATATAGTAAAAAGAATAAGAACAAATATGAAACAATCAAGAAAATCATATATAAAAGTTATACACATAATGTTTAGCCTATTTGTATCAGGCAATCTTGAAGAAGAAAAAAATCATCTTATCTATCTTGCTGTGTCTAAAGTTCGGAACCAAAATAACTTCTTCCATATCCTATATTTATAAACCTAAAGATTTTATTTAGACTTGAAAATATCCTTTTAAATCCTAAACAACTCAAGTTCAATTGAAATTTTATAACTATTATGCCTTCAACCCCATCAAAGACATAAGAAGGGATAAAGTTATTATTTGAGTGAGTAGGAAGCATAGGAGAGCAGCTTCCAAAAAGAAATATGACACTTTGTTGCCCAGACAGTCCCAAATATCACTTGATATCATTGGAGTATCATCTTCAGCCTTCTGGCCAAGCATTTTTCACAGACTAAATTGTGCAGCAGGAAATAATAAGGATTTTCCCATTCTGTCTCTGCAGAATCAGGACATTGACTTACCTACATTTAAGCTCTGGTCCATCTTTGGACTGTATATAGTCTGTTGAGAGAGCAGGGGCATTTTTGCCCAATAGGAATTATCTCCTGATGGGAGATTTCTTTTTGAGGAACTATATCCTGATGGGAGATTTATTTTTGATGCTCATTGCCTTCTTCCAAGTCAAATGGGAGCTGTCAGTAGCTGACTGTCTTAAGACAAACAATTCTTAAATAAGAAAAACATCTTTAAATGCCATTTTCTGTATGCCTCTGAGGGTTTTGAAGACATCTACTATTTTATTTATAGATCTATCTATCATTTATCTATCTATCTTTGAACAAGCAAACTGTATATTTTTATCCATTTATTATCTGTTTATCCTAGTATTTGACATGACCAGGAGCTTGACTGGCCAGTCAATTTGCATTATCCAGACTCCTAAATAGATTGCAATAGTAACCCATAAAAGGATCAGAAGTAAACCTATACTTTTAAATGATTTGTACAGGCACAATATCTTATACAAGTGTTGAAATATACATATTATGTGTCAAAATATAAAATTCTATACTAATGAATCAAACTTAATCTTATTTTTGTATCAATATACAAAATTCTATACCAATGTATCAAAAGATAACCTTATTTAAAGAATAACAATAATTTTAAGTTTCAGAGCAGATTCAATAATCTATCCTTATATCTTATTATTTCTATATTATATACATATATTCCCCTTCTTTTTCTTTTCAAGTCTTTTCCCACTATATAAGAAAGAAGGATAGAGAAAAGAAAAAGATCTCCAAGTCTAACTTCCTATACCTTGCTTAACAAGACCATATAACAATTTGTAACCATTACTTCTAAACAATATTTATAATACATCAAATGACCAAAGAATCATCTACCCCATTTTTTGGGAATGAAACATCATTCTCTTAAAACCTCTTCCTTTTTTTTTTTTTTTTTTGGTTTTTCGAGACAGGGTTTCTCTGTTTAACAGCTCTGGCTGTCCTGGACTCGCTTTGTAGACCAGTCTGGCCTCGAACTAGCAAAGATCCGCCTGCCTCTGCCTCCCAAGTGCTGGGATTAAAGGCGTGTGCCAGGCAGCCACTGGTATGTCATTTTTTAGTTTTGGAAGCTGCAGGCCCTGCACTTCCTATATAATCAGATATATTCATCCCTCTCAGGTCTCTGAGGTGGTTGAAGAATAGATACCTAGAGTCTCATAGTTAAATTTTGAGTTGTTTAGGAATCAAGAGGGTGTTCTGGATCTAAGAAGATATTTTTAAAATTATGAGGCAAGTTAGTATGAAAGCTGAGTTAGATATAGAACTTTAAACTCATGGAGATGGTTAGATAGTAGAATGTTAAAGTCAGGTGCCAAATACATATGGACTGGACATTGGGAATGTATGCTAAGCCATATAACTCTTATAATCGTGGCCTATTTATTTCTGTTGTTTTGTATTGTATTTATAGTTATAAGAAAAAGAACCATTATTTGGACTGAAAGGGAGAGCTGTTGGGGGGAAAAATAAATACCTTAAACTAAAAAAAAAGGGAAGAGGATGGTGGGGCTGAGGGGGAGGAGGGTGGAAGGGTGGGACTGGAGGGGGGAGTAGGGAGGGGATTGTGACTGAGATGTAACTTGAAGAAATAAAAAATAAATTATTAAAAAAAAACTTCTTCCTGCTGAATTGGGACACAGAAATCCTGTTTAGGGGCTCAAATAAAATGTAAAAATAAAATGGTTAAGCAAGTAAATTGTAACATTTGTTGTCCAGTCTCTAAGTGCTCAGCAATTTGAATGTTCTGAGCAGTTTGTACTTCGAAGCTAGACTTTGGTAGGAAAGTTCAGAGCTTTATTGAAGACCTGTCTGGAACAGTCTTTGAGGCTGGGCCATCTCAGAAAGCTGTTTGAAGTTGTTCTGGATGCAGATTTTAGAGAAAACAGCTCTTGAGGCAGTCTGTGAGGCTGGATCATTTGGGTTACTTGTCTTATCTTCCTTGGACTCTCCTATTGTTCTGAAAATATATAATTTTTCACAAGTAACATATAGTTCTGCAATTACCAAAATGCCTTGGATGTGCAGGATGAACAAATCAATTAAGGAATAATTTCTGTTCTTCATTTGAACAGAAGAAAGATATTTGTAAGTCTCCATTTATGCCATATGAAAGGATGGCGTGTAATAGTATTACATATATATGCTATATATAAAATCTATTTTAAATGGAAAATACAGCATAAGACTGTATGGAGTTTAAGTATTCTCCTCTACAGTTGACATACATGTATTAATTGATTAAAACAGGTTTATTCTGTGTTGTTCTCGCCTTTTGTACATTAGGTTGGACTCAACCTCAAAAGAAAGCAATCTGTCTCTGCCTTTGTGTCCCATGTTTTGGGATCAAAGTTATGCATTTATATATTTCTTCTTTCCTTTTCTCCTTTCTTTGGAGATTTAATTTCTATATAGATATATCTATCCTTATTGAGACAGGGTTTCTCTTTGTACTTAGGGCTGTCTTGATTTGCTCTGTAGAGCTCTGTAGGTTAGATTGGCCTTTAACACACAAGGAAACTGTTTTAACCTTGTCTCCCAAATTTTGAGATCAAGGTATGAATTTAAATAATTGATTTACCCTTATTAAACAATAACATTAATTAAACCATTTTGTATTAGTTTGAGTTCCAATTGTCCCATGGAAACACCATTATTAAGGAGATTGGTGTAAAATAGCATGATATGCTATTTTTCTTAACTGCTGGCTGTGGGAGGCATGCAGTTTACAAGGTCTTCCCCAACCTAACTCTGGGTCATTACACTGGTTAACAGAATATATCTCTTTTTCTTTTTTTTTTTTTTCTGAGGCAGGATTTCTCTGTGTATCCTTGTCCTGGACTCACTTTGCACCAGGCTAGGCTTGAACTCACAGAGATTAGCCTGCTTCTGCCTCCAAAGTTCTGGGATTAAAGGCATGCACCTTCATGCCCAGAGATTAATATATCTCTTTTAGGGGCAAAATGCCTCTTGAAACCAGTTCTCCAGTGGGAGTCCCACAACTAAGGAGACTGGCTTGTGACCCTTTTCTCTTTACGTACATTTAGGATTATGTGCATTTATCCATTAGATCAGTAAGGACACTATTAAACTTAACATCAAGAAAGAATGTGTCATTTTTAAATTCTAGACTGTCTTTAGTAAGCAGCTTTATCTCCTCAGCAGAGTTCCCGCCCTGCCTTCATGGTTTAAACCAGGCTGGTATAGAATCCAGAGATCTGCCTGTTTCTTTCTTTAGTGTGATGGGATTAAGGGATTAAGGGCGTGTGCTAGTACCACCCTGCTCAAATGTTTCACTTAAATCCCAGATTTTAGTAGCACTTTAACCTTGAGAGTAACTTTGAACTGCAGTGACATTTCTAAATCTGCCCAAAACCTTCAAAAATCTCTTATGTTTTAGCAATGCCAAACCAGAAAAATATCCTTTCTACCTCCCAATATAGGAAAATCAAAGACATCTAAATAAAATCAAGCAAAGAAACAACATTCCAAAAGTCTTGGCATGTCTAACCATGCCATCCCATGCTGCAATTAAAGCTTTGTTCATTATTCCTTAAAGTCCTTTGGCTGTATTTCATTGGCAGCCCTATACCAGAAACTCCTGACAGGCACATAGTACCCAGGGAGCTCTTAGCTCCAACTGTCATCAATTTTCTATTATTTATCAGGAAAGGCCTCCCTCTTTCCTTCATTATCATTGTTGGCAATTTAGCATTCCATTTGTAAATTCTTTTTTTCAAGACTATCCTAGTGTGAACTTTCTCAAAAATGATACACAGAACCACAATTGTCAGGGTAAAAATCATTTGCATGCTAAGAGGAACAAACTCAATTGGAATCCAAACATATTGAGGCATTATGAATTCCTCCATTTTAAATCTAGGCAGTTAATTCCGCTCTCAAGCTCTGTTTAGAAGGCTGCCAGTTTTTTAGTACATAAGGAGAGCTAAGTTTTCCACCTTTGCTGCAAGGCAACAGCTTTTGTTAAGTTAGCCACACTTTTGAAATGCATTTGGGTTCAGTTCCCCACTCTTTTGCTAGGAAACTGGCTCTCACCCGGGCCTTCTCAGACTGTAAGAATGGATTCTATTTGCCCCACCTTGGACGCCATATATTGAAAAAAAAAATTAAATTATTTTGGGTGTCATTTGTAGAAATAATTAGTTAAATTGTTTAACCAGTATTTAGGTTATATTTAATAGATTCGGCAGCTGTTAATTCTTATCCAGGCATTATAAATGAGCACACAGAGACCGCAAGGATTTTAACAAGCTTTGGCCTGAATTGTGCAATCCTAGCCCATCTAAGCTAGCTCTTAATTCTACTACCCAAATATGACCCCATATATACATACGTCCCCTTGGACTGCCATTCTCCAAGATATGTTGATGTTCTTGGCCATGTGGAATGAGGTTCCTTTTTCCCATGGTGTGTGCCTTCTTCCTGCTGCTCTTGGCTGGAACGTATTAATCCTCTGTCTAAAGTGCAGGCTTCCTGCTCTAATCCCAGGAAATCCCACCTTTCTCTGTCTTTGCCCAACCTCAGGCCTCGACATTTTATTTAAGCAATCAAATTCAGTGTAAGTAACAGACAGCAAGCAGGACCAGTTAATTAACATTTAGAATGCTTAACACTACCCCAACAATAATCCTGTAGGGGTGGGTCTTGGCTACAGTGATTATATAGTAAAGAAAACATAAAAGGCCAGGCATGGTGGCTCATGCCTTTAATCCCAGCACTTAGGAGGGAGAGGAAGATGGATCTCTGTGATTTCAAGGCTAGCCTGGTCTACAAAGTGAGTCCAGGACGACCAGAGCTACACAGAAAAAACCTGTCTTGAAAAACAAAAAAATAATAAAATAAATAGAGTTTATGGGAGGTTATTTGCTACCGAGAGGGAATTGATAACACTCTTGATAATCAGTGATGTGTCACTGGGGTTTTTCCTGCATACACAATGAATAACTCTGCAAGGCAACAAGTCTTGCTTACAGTCATAAGCAATACTGTTCAATGATCTACTTTTCTTTTTGGACAGAGTTGGACTAAAGTCAAAGATAATACCAGAGTAGATAAGCTGCTTTTTCAGACTTGTTTTCATTTGTTAGGTCATTCCATGAAATATAATTTATCCCCAATTACAATGTAAAGAAAGTTAGTCCTATCAAACCTCTCCTTTGCATACAGGAATTTAAAACAAATCTTTCTCTAGAAAATTGTGATTAAATTAACCTAGGAAGGATCAATTTCCTTCAGTAGAATTTTTGTCCAACTGCTGTCTTCTGTTGAGTAGCAACCTACCACCCTGTGACTCTTGATCGCACAGGAAGAAGCTGGGTTTAGGAGTGTGTATTTTTGCTATAAAAAGGTTATGAAAAAGCCAAAATCCATATGGGTCAAGTGAGAGAATAGACACAGTGAAACTAGGATGTACATTATTTATATAGCCACTTCTAATGTATACTTCTAGCTAAACAAGAAAAACTAAAAATAAGTTTTAGTAAAAATAAAGGAAAAAATAAAGAAACCATGACAATAAGCAAGAAGCAAAGGGAAGTTAAATATTCAGAATAATTGAAACTTGTAAAATAAGCAAAGAAAATAAAATGTAAAATCTGACAAAAAAGTGTTTGAAGTTCACATAAGAACTTTTTAAAAAGTATATTAAGAAAAAATGATGTGAAATTAGTATTGCTAAAAGACTAAAGTGTGAAATGTAAAAAGATTCAATGACAATGTTCTAAGGATTAATAACATAGACAGGAGTATTATATTATGCATAATAATATGCAATAGCAATGCTTTAAGATTTAATACCACAGAAAAGAGTACATGTCATCATAACAGAAAGTCAATGTACATATTGCAAAATACTTTGCCTTGCATGCACAAGGCCTACTTGAATCTGCACCATGTCCTCTGTGTATATATTATGACTTCATGTTTAGTGTTTTTATGTATTTCCTGAGTGTGCAAACATGTGGGTCTCTGATTCTTGTAACTTCTCTTGTGCAGTTTTTTCTTTTGTTTTGTAGTCTTCTCCAACTCCAATGTGATATTTTTGTATAGCTTTGTCATATTTTATTTTGTCACATTTTATTATTATTCATTAGAAGCCTGTTTGTTTTCTAATGAAAAACAGAGAGTCAATCTGGATGAGAGGGGAGTTGCAGAGGAACTGGAAGGAATATAAGGAGAGGAAGTTGTAATCAAGATATATTGTGTGACAAAAGTTCTGCTTTCAGTTAATGGGGAAAACTATTTAGCCTTTAATTGTTGCCAATGTTTTGGTTTATTATTTTTTCTAGAATGTGAAAATGATCAAACATATAGATGACTTCAATTTACTTAAGTAGTTATGATGCTTGAAATAGTGAAGTTTGATAACCATTAAAAACTAGAAAGAGAAATCTGAGTTGAATAAGAGATAAACTTAATGGCCAGCTCCTACAGGTGTCCTGAATCTTACTCACTATTACATGTATCCCAATGTGTGTCTTTTGCCATTTTCAACTATATCTTCAATCATAAAATTATTTTAGCCAGTATGAACATATAGCAATAATAATAATATCTCTAAGTGTCCAATAAAATAAGTATGTACATAATACAAAAACCTAAGCAGAGTACTAACCAAAATGAAAAATAAACACAATTTGAATGGACACTACTATTCATTTTGAATGGTCTGATTGAGAAATGTGACTTCAAAAATCATTAAAGAAATGCAAATTAGCAGTCAACCATAACTGATAAAATGAAAAAAATTTAAAGTCAGTGAATGATTTAAAAAATAAAAACATGGGGGAATCCAAGTTGGTGCTGTCCATAGAACATTGTATCCGAGTAGAAGGTGAATGAGATTAGTCACTGTGGAATGAACACAAAGCCCCACACCCCACTGAGAAACACAGTGTCTGAAATTCCAAACTGAACACTGAGTCTGGTTACCACAAGAAACTGGTCATGCTGTTCCCAGAAACACTACCCTGAGATCAGCCAGTTTGGTCATTCTTCTGGAGGAGAGCTCTGGACAGAGTGGATCTAGTCCACAAGCAAATCCAGCCCACAGCTCCAGTCACAGATGAGGAGCCCCGCCTGTCTTCCTGATATCCAGCCTGCACATGGACCTGTACACCCAACCAGGAAAAACAGCCAGAACACAAGAGCAAATGTAAGTAAGATTTTCTTTCATGAATTGCCAACATGGCGGCACAGTGTGCATTTTAGCTGAGTTGAGTGGCAGAGACCAAACCTAGTAGCAGCAAAGCAATCAGGAGCCGAGATTGACTGCAAACACAGCCATTTGCAGTGTGTTCCCCACATACATTGGGACAAGTCACTCACCTAAGCATCTGAGCTTTTGAGGCAGTCAGCAACAGGCACCCAACATTGGTACCCATCTTGGGTGGAGCTCCCTGCCTGTATGGTCAGCCTAGATGCTGAAACAGAATGACTGTGTCAGGGAGGGGAGAACACAGGCCCAACCACAACTCCATCTACCTCTCTTAGGAGACCTGCCAGCTCTCAGGTCTTGACAGCATAGCTCCTGTAGAGAGCTGCGACGTGCCGCGCTACAGCAACGGCTCCACCCACACTGACTTTCGCCAACATGTCCTTTTCTTTTACCCTTTTCTTTTCCTTTTTTCTAATAACAGTCCTCTCCAACTGTTCTAATAGAGCGTGTAGCTCTCCTTCAGAATCTGTGCTCTCTGAGTCCTCAAAATCTCTAAAATCTCTAAAATCTGTAAGATCGGGATAGAGAGGAACTTTCTTTTTGCCTCCCTTTTCACTGTCTGCCTGCTCAAATCTTTCGCCTTTGTCACTGTCTACTTGCTCAGATCTTTCCCCTTGCAGCAGTTCCAAGGCTGACTCTCCCTCTCTGATTGCATTACAACATCTCTGATCTTCTAAACAACTCCTCACCATTTTCCAAATCGGTCTTACTCCATGCTTCAGAGTCCCTTGCTCCCAAGCAAAATCCAAGTCCCTGCCTAATTTGTCCCAGCAGGATACCGTAAGATTCCCAGACACCGCAAACCACGGAGCCACGGAATCACACTCATTCAAAAATCTTTCTAGGGTAGACTTCTTAATCTTCAAATTCCTAGCTAAAAGTAGCTCCTGAAGAGCCAGAAAAATTGGGTGTGACTCAGACAACCCCATGTTTAAAAATTTTACTTTCGGTTTGCAGCTTCCCCACGAAACTGTATCTTTTGTTCGCTATCTCCGCGAAACCTTACCGTACATTCACTATCTCCGCGAAACTTCACCGTACGTTCGCTATTATCCGCGAAACTTTACCTTGTGTTCGCTATTTCCGTGAAACTTTATTGTCCTGATTTATCCCAGGAACTTACCAACGCGTTGCCCCTGACTGCAGGAGTTCTGAGTCTTTTCTGGGTCCCCGTACGGGCCACCACTTGTCGCGTCCCTCTCGACCGGCAAGAACGACGCAACTCGCAAAAGCTCTTCTCAAGCAGTTTATTCAGGTCCCTTGAAAACAGTCTTCGGAATGCCCGGGCAGACCCAACCCACAGGCTAAATACTAAATGAACAGCCAATCAAGTAAAGCCACGTAGTGCTATCTTAGAGGCCCACGTATGCGGAACAAGCCAGATCAGCGGTCTTTGCCAAATATGGACTTGTTTACCACCGAGAGCGCTCACCGTCGGGCTGGTGGAAGGCGGAGACCAGCGCCATCTTTAAGGCGCGGCACGTCGCAGCTCTCTACAAGCTCCTTCCCCACTCTAATCCCCTGTATATAGGTCCAATTAGGACAGCACCAGTTGGAGAGCAGAGTGGCAGTCACTCTTCAAAAAACAGTCTATTACAGGAACATTCCCATCATCCAGAGGTGGACACCAGTATCTCAGGGTCACCCAGCCCCTAGAACAGGGGATTTTCCTGAGCACCAAGGCCAACTGGATGAAGAAACAACCAGACAACATCAGGGTCAACCAGATGACTACAGGCCAGAGCAAGAATACTATCAAAAGAACCCAAACCAAAATGACATCTTAAGAACCTAGCTATAATACTACAGATAACTCTGGAAATCCTATCACAACTGAAACAAAGGAAAATGACCTTAATTCTATGCATATATTAATAACAGAAGGCTTAAGGGAGGAAATCAAATACCTAATTTAGAGAACAACAACAAAATACTGCAAAAAAAAGTGATGGAAACGAATAAAGCTCTTAAGGGAATAGAAGTCCTGAAAAGAGAAGTTGAAACAATAAAGAAAATATAAGCCAAGACATCCATGGAACTAGAAAACCTTAGGAAAAGAAAAGGAACTACAGACACAAGCATCACCAACAGAATGCAAGAGAAGGAAGAGAGAATCTCAGGCACACAGGATAAAATTGAAGAAATTGATGCACCTGTCAAAGAAAATGTAAAATCCAAAAAAGTCCTGACTCAAAACCTTCAGGAAATCAAGGAAACTATGAAAAGATGAAATCTCAAAACAATAGGATTAGAAGAAAGAGGAGATTCCCAGATGCAAGGACCAGAAAATATCTTCAACAAAATCATTGATGAGAATTTCCTAAACCTAAAGAAAGAGATTCCTATAACTGTACAAGAGGCTTACAGAACTCGAAATAGATTAGACCAGAAACAAAAATCCTGTCCCTCAACCAAGGAATGGATAAAAAAAAACTGTGGTACATCTACACAATGGAATACTACTCAGCCATCAGAAATAGAGAAATCATGCAATTTGCACCCAAGTGGATGGATCTAGAGAAGCTCGCCTGAATGACCTAACCTAGACTCAGAAGGATGCACATGGCATCTATTCACATATAATCAGATTTTAGCCATATAGTACAGGATAACTATACTACAACCAATGCACCAAAGGGAACAAGAACATAGACTTTGTTACCTGTCAATGAGACACTTTGCCCTAGTGGTGCTGCCTTATAGGCCCCCAGCATATGAGAAGGCTCTTGGCCCTCGTATGACTGATGAACTGGGGTGGTGGACTGATATGTAGGGACACTCCACTCCGAAGGAGTGGGACAGAAGGGATAGGGGGTAGAGGGTGGGAGGGCAGGACTGGGAGGGATGGAAAGAGGTCACTGTGATGGAGATGTAACCTCAAGTAATAAATAAACATAAAAAAGAAAGTTTTTGGAAAAGGAAAAAAAAAGAAAATCCTCCTGCCACATAATAATCAAAACACTAAATGTACAGAACAAAGAAAGAAAATTAAAAACTGCTAGGGGAAAGGGACAACTAACATATAATGGCAAATCTATCAGAAGACCACCTGATTTTTTATCAGGGACACTAAAAGCCAAAAGGGCCTAGACAAACATCTTGCAGACCCTAATTAACCACAAATGCCAGGCCAGACTACTATTTTTAGCAAAATTGTCAATCAACATAGATAGAGAAGACAAGATATTCCAGGACAAAATTAAATTCAAACAATATCTATGCACAAATCCAGCTCTACAGAAGATGTTAGAAGGAAAATTCCAATCCAAAGAAGTTAACTACACACAAGAAAACACAGGAAGCAAATAACATGACAGCAGCAAAACCAAAAGAAGGGAAGCTCATTCACACACTATTTCCACCAACATCAAGATGGGAGGAAGTAAAAATCACTCGTCACTAATATTGCTCAATATCAATGGACTCAATTCTCCAATAAAAAGTCACAGCTAGCAGAATGGATGCGAAAACAAAATCCAGCATTCTGCTGTTTACAAGAAACACACCTCAGCAAAAAAGATAGGTATTATCTCCAAGTAAAGGGCTGGAAAAAGATATACCAAGCAAATGGACCCAAGAAGCCTGTTGCAGTAGCCATTCTAGTACCCAATAAATTAGACTTTCAACCAATATTAATCAAAAGAGCTGGGGAAGGATACTTCATACTCATCAAAGGAAAAATTCACCAAGATGACATCTCAATACTGAACATCTGTGTCCCAAATGTAAGGGCACCTACTTGTTAAAGAAACACTACTAAAGCTCCAATCCCACATCGAACCCCAAACATTAATAGTGGGAGACTTCAACACACCACTCTCACCATTGGACAGATCAACAATACAGAAACCAAACAGAGAAATAAGGAAACTGACAGACGCCATGAATCAAATGGACCTAACTGATATCTACATAACCTTTTACCCAAAAACAAATATACTTTCTTCTCAGCACCTAATGGAAACTTCTCCAAAATTGATCATGTAGTCAGTCACAAAGCAAGCCTCAACAGATACAGGAAAATTGAAATTACCTCTTGTAATCTATCAGACCATCATGGAATAAAGCTAGACTTCAACCATAACAAAAACAACAGAAAGCCTGCAATCACATGGAACCTGAACAACTCTATACTCAATGACCTCTAGGTCAGGGCAGAAACAAAAATAATTAAAGTCTTCCTTGAACTCAATGAAAATGAAGGCACAACATACCCAAATCTATGGGACACATTGAAAGCAGTGCTAAGAGGAAAGTTTATAGCACTAAGTGCCTTCAAAAAGAAATTGAAGTGTTCCCATATTAGCAAACTAAAAACACACCTGAAAAGGCTAGAACAAAAAGAAGCAAACACTCCCAAGAGGAGCAGACAGCAGGAAATTATCAAACTCAGGGATGAAATTAATTAGTTAGAAACAAAAAGAACAATACAAAGAATTGACAAAACCAAGAGTTGGTTCTTTGAGAAAATCAACAAAATAGACAAACCCTTAGCCAAACTAACTAAAAGGCAGAGGAAAAAATATCCAAATTAACAAAATCAAAAATGAAAAGAGTGAAATAACAACACATTGAGAAAATCCAAAGAACCATTAGCTCCCACTTCAAAATTTTGTACTCCACAAAATTTGCAAATCTAAGTGAAATGGTGAATTTTCTTGATAGAGTCCACCTATCAAGGTTAAATCAAGAACAGGTAAACAAATTAAACAGTCCTATAACCCTTAATGAAATAGAAGAAGTCATTAGAAGTCTTCCAACCAAAAAAAAAAAAAAAAAAAAAGCCCAGGGCCAGATGGTTTCAGAACAGAATTCTACCAGACATTCAAAAGAGAGCTAACACCAATATTCTTCAAACTCTTCCACAACATAGAAACAGAAGGTACACTGCCAAAATCCTTCTATGAGGCCATGGTCACCTGATCCCTAAACCACACAAAGACCCAACAGAGAAAGAAATTTTCAGACCAATTTCCCTTATAAATATGGATGCAAAAACACTTAATAAAATACTTGCAAACCAGATCCAAGATCACATAAAACGTATCATACACCATGATCAAGGGCTTCATCCCAAGGATACATAAATGGTTCAACATACAAAAAACCATCAATGTAATCCACCATATAAACTAGCTGAAAGGAAAAAAAAAAAAAAAACACATGACCATCTCATTGGATGCTGAAAAAAGCATTTGCCAAAAGCCAGCACTTCTTCATGTTAAAATTCTTGGAGAGATCAGGCACACAATGACTATACTTAAACATTTACAACTAGTCAATAGCTAACATCAAACTAAATGGAGAGAAACTTAAAACATTTCCACAAAAATCTGGTACAAAACAAGGATCCTCACTTTCTCTGTATCTCTTCAACATAGTACTTGAAGTTTTATCTAGAGCAATACAATAACTAAAGAAAATCAAGGGAATACAAATTGGAAAGGAAGAAGTCAAAGTATCCCTATTTGCAGATAATATGATTGTATGCATAAGTGGCTCCAAAAATTCCACCAGAGAACTCCTACAGGTGATAAACGCCTTCAGCAAGGTGGCTGGATACAAAATTAATTCAAAAAAATCTGTAGCCCTTCTCTACACAAAAGATAAATGGGCTGAGAAAAAAATAAGGGGATCAACACCCTTCACAATAGCCACAAATACTATAAAATACCTGGGAGTAACTCTAACCAAGCAAATGAAAGACTTGTATGACAAGAATTTCAAGTCCTTGAAGAAAGAACTGAAGAATCAGAAGATGGAAAGATCCCTCTTGCTCATGGATATGGAGAATCAACATAAAAAAATGGCCACCTTACCAAAAGCAATATACAGATTCAATGCAACCAACATAATTCTTTACAGACCTTGAAAGAACAACTCTTAACTTCATATGGAATAACAAAAAATTCAAAATAGCTACATCAATCATGTACAATTACATAACTTCTGGAGGTATCACCACCCCTGATTTCAAGCTGCTTACTACAGAGCAATAGTAATAAAAACAGCATGGTACTGGCATAGAAACAGACCAGTTGATCAATGGAATAAAATCAAAGACCCAGAAATAAACCCACCCATACCTACAGTCACTTAATTTTTGACAAAGAAGCCAAAACCATACAATTGGAAAAAGGAAAGCACCTTCAACAAATGGTGCTGGTCTAAATGGATGTCAACATGTATAAGAATGTGAATAGACCCACACTTATCACCCTGCACAAAAGTTAAGTCTATGTGGATCAAAGACCTCAACATAAATCTGGACACCCTAAAATTATTAGAAGAGAAAGTGGGGATAAGCCTGGAACTCATAGGCATGGGTAGCAACTTCTTGAACAACATGGATAGATCAGACCCTAAGACCAACAATCAATAAATGGGACCTTATGAAACTGAAAAGCTTCTGTAAGTCAAAGGACACTGTCTTTAGAACAATATAGCAGCCTACAGACTGGGAAAAGATCTTCACCAACCCGACATACGACAGAGGGCTAATATCCAATATATATATATAAAGAACTCAAGAAATTAAACACAAAAAGAATCAAATAACCCAATTTTAAAAAATCAGGTATAGAGCTAAACCGAGAATTTACAAAAGAGGAATCTCTAATTCTTTTAATATTTATTTATTACTTCAGGTTACATCTCCATCACAGTGTCCTCTTTCCACCCATCCAAGTCCTGCCCTCCCACCCTCTAACCCCTTTCCTTTCCATCCCACTCCTCTCCTCTGGAGTGGAGTGTCCCTACATAACAGTCCCCAGGGGAGAAAAAAAGAATCTTTAAAGGACGAGAGGCACTTAAAGAAATGCTCCTATCGACTCTGAGATTCTATGTCACACCTGTTAGAATGGCTAAGATCAAAAACTCAAATTATAGCACATGCTGGCAAAGATGTGGAGAAATAGAAACACTACTCCATTGCTGGTGGGTGTGAAAACTTGTACAACCACTTTGAAAATCAATTTGGAGATATGTTAGAAAATTGGGAATAGTTCTACCTCAAGACCCAGCCATACCCCTCCTAGGCATATATCCAAAATATTCTTCACCGAAACACAAGGACATCCCCTCAACAATGTTCATAGCAGCTTTATTTGTAATAGCCAGAAACTGGAAACAGCCCAGATGTCCTTCAACTGAAGAATGGATAAAAAATAAAAATTTGTGGTACATTTATGCAATGGAATACTACACAGCTGTCAGACAAGGAAATCATGCAATTTGAAACCAAATGGATGGATCTAGAAAAACTCATCCTAAGTGAGCTGACTCAATCCCAGAAAGATAAACATGGCGGTGGTGGCGCACGCCTTTAATCCCAGCACTTGGGAGGCAGAGGCAGGCGGATCTTTGTGAGTTCGAGGCCAGCCTGGTCTACAAAGCGAGTCCAGGACAGCCAGAGCTGTTAAACAGAGAAACTCTGTCTCGAAAAACCAAAAAAAAAAAAAAAAAAAATAAGTGGAAATTAACCATATATCACAGGACAACTATCCTACAACCCACAGACCTAAACAGATAGGAACCTAGCATAATTAAACTACAAAAAACTCCACCCAGCAGTGAGTCATGGAACCTGTTGAAGGTTAGTGGAACACCTTACCCTAAATGGGGTGCCATATCAAGCCCCAGTACAAGAGGAAGCTCTTGACCCTCATATGACTGATGAACTGACTGATTATGATATGTGAGAGCCCACCTCATCTGAGGAGAAGGAGTGTACCATGAAGGGGAATAGGGAGGGAGGAAAGAAAGAAGGAGGGAGGGTAGAATGTTGGGAGGGAGGGACCGGAAGTGAGGAGGGAGAAAGCTATGTTCAAGAGGTAACCTAAAAAAATTTAATTTAAAGGGGGGGGGGAAATAGGTTTAAAAAGTTATAATAAAATAAAATATAAAATTTTCAAATGATAATTTACCAAAAGCACACTTGTCTTACATGCATGAAAGGAGAAAAAATCTTAATTTCAGGTTAGAAAGCTAGAGTGCAGGGTGCCACATAGCACACACACTTTTGGATATCAGCTTATAAGTTTGTTTCCTATGTATAAAGGATATTTTCATTGTTTAGCTTTAAAAATCCAGTTAAGAGTTTTAAAAAGTTGTAAGTAAATTAAGGGTTACTACAGTGTAACCTGGTCCTCTAAACCTCTAAGTGCTGAAGTAATTTGGAGCTAAGGTAAAATATTTGAGAAGGCTGGTGTTAGCCAATGCCTTTAACCCAACAGAGACAGAAAGATCACTATAGAGTTAGTTGTCTTTTAAATTCTAGAGTTAGAATGAACAGGGTGGTGGTGATAGTGCACACTTTTAATTTCATCACTTGAGAGGCATACACATTAATCCCAAGGCACTGAAGACAGAAACATGCACATCTCTGCATTGAAAAACAGCCTGGAACAGAGCAAGCTTCAAATAGAGAAAAATTACATCCAGGGTGTGGTGGTGCACATATTTAATCCCAGCAATTGGGAGGCACATGCGTTTGATCCCAATACTTGGAAGGCAGAGGCAAGCACACAGGATTTGTGATGATTTAAGTTTAGAAGCTACTCTAAAAAGGCATACTGAAATTCAAAGTAAATTGACCTTTGTTATCTCAAAATATATACACTTAAAAATATATTTAGTTCCAAAATATCAAAAGAATTTTTTAATCTCAATTGAAATATAATACTTTTTATATTGTCATAAAACCCAATTTGCTCTAAGAAAGATATTATTTGCCAAAAAGAAGTAATACCACAGAGTTAGGATTAGAACAGGGCTCGGTTCTTATCTTTCCAGGAGATTAAAAGCATACATCTAAGGAGTTCAGGGACAACTGGACAACTGAAACCTCTGAAGAAAATGGACACCAAAGAAGCCAAGTAGCCCAGATAATCCAGCCTTTCAGACTTCCTCAATAACTGTTTCCTCAAAAATCTACAACCAGAACAACTCAAAATGGCTAACTAAGATGGTTCAACCCCAGAGACTGTTCCAGCCAGGACTTAAGTAAAACCCTGAAGTTCAGCCTCTGACTACAAACTTTTTAGGACATTTAAATAGCTGAGCACAAAAGTACTGAACATCAAATGTTACTATTAACTTGCTTAACCATTTTTCCATTCTTATTTGGGCCCCAAACAGGATTCCTATGTCCTAAATCAGCAGGATGTCCCATTCCATTAAGGTGGGGTGGGTGATTCCCCTCACCTTAGTTATTTGATGGGTTATAGATGTTTGCTGTTATTTAGGGGGGATTGGTTACAAGTTGTTAAATGGTCTTGTTAAATAGGTTTTGGAAGTTAGACCCAGGGATTTCTCTCTTTTTTCTCTATCCTTCCTTCTCTCCTATGTAGGAAAGAAAAGACTTGGGGAAAAATGGGATATAGACATAATATAGGAATGATAAAGGAAAAAGGGACAGATTATTGAATATGCTCATATTTCTTTGTATATTGATACAAAATTAAGATTATATTTGGCCAAATGGGTATTGATCTTTGTATATTGATACAAAATTAAGGTTAATCCTTTTTAAGGAATTGTACCTAGGTAACGCTTAAAAATGCAATGTGAAGTTTTGGCCTTTCGATAGCAGCTGTCATAATCTGTTTCACATAATTAAGAGATGTAAACTAATAGTCATTTCAAACTTGTCATTTTGTTAGTTACTAGCATAGTTATCACAGAGGTTTTCTAAGTTAACCAGAAATCAAATTGCTAAGAGATAAGCAACATTTTCTTAACCAAATATATGGAGATAGATAGGTGATCTTCAAAAACCTCAAGATATCTGTAGAATTTGGCATTCAAAGACATTTTCTTAACTTAAGATTTTTTGATATAAATAAATGTCAGCTCTTGACAGCACCCCCTATTCTACTCCAAGTAGAGAATGAGCATCGAAGAATCTCCATTTGGAGATGGTTACATTAGTGGCAAGCTTGTCACTGGGCAAGAAAAATCCTTTGCTTCAACTGTAAATAGAATGCTGTCCAAAAAGGCAAAACTTGGAAGCAGGTAAGTTGACAGCCTAGTTCTGCCAAGACAGGGTAGGCAAGTCCTTCATAATTCCTGCTTTAAAATTAATGTCTGTCAGAGGTACAGGCAAAAAGACTGAAGATAGTTGCTCTAATGTATTGAGAGAAATTGGGGACTGTCCAGGCAGCCAGTTGTCTGTCATTTCTTATTTTTGGAAGCTGTTGGTTCTGCATTTATTGTATAATCAGATATATTTGTCCTTCTCAGGTCTATGATGTTGTTGAAGACGAGATAGTTATAACCTCACTGTTAAATTTTAAGTTGTTTGGGAATTAAAAGGATATTCTAGTTCTAAGAAGATGGTTTTAAGTTGGTAATGCAAGTTAGGATGGAAATTGAGTTAGGTATAGAACTTTAAACTCACGGAGATAGATGGATAATAGATTATTAATATCAGTTGCCAAATATATATGGACTTGACATTGGGAATGCATGTTATATCTTATTATAATAAGATATTATAATTTTCATAATTGAGGCCTAATTATTTAAAAGAAAAGAATTATAAGTTCTGGGAGAAGGGTGAGAGGGTGGGACCAGGAGGGGTGGAGGGAGGGGACTGTGATGGAGATATAAAATGAAGTAATAAATAAACATTAAAAAAGGAAATAGAGAAGCTTTAGATGACTTTTCTGGAATAAATTCAGTGCTCTTGATTAATCAATTAAAGTTTAATCCCAGCACTCAGGAGACAGAGGCAGGTGGATCTCTGAATTTAAGGCCAGCCTGGTCTACAGAGCAAGTTCCAGTACAGCCAGAGCTATGCAGAGAAACCCTATCTCAACAAATATATAAATAAATAAACAAGCAAACAAACCTGAAAAAATAAGATTCAGCAGTTGAATTACTTATGAAATGCTTCAGAAAATGTTAATTTTAATTCCTTGGCTATAGTTACTTAAGAATCTGTGTTTCTTATGGTCTGTCTATCTTTTTCCTAGGTGCAGATCCCATTAAGAAATCTTACATATGTCCATCAAATCACACAGTAGAAAATAAATAATAAATAAATTTAAAATGTTCTAGAAGGTAAAATATAAACACAAACACCCCTGATTTCAGCTGTCTAAAACAGTAAACTACAGAAATTTTCTTCAACCCCATGGATAAATAAATAGCCATGTATACAGACATAGAAAATAAAGACTTCAACAAGAAAGAAAAACCTATAACTACTCATACAGAATGAATGATTTTCTAAGATCTGAGGGAAGTGAAACTCAACTACTTTTAGACATTAAGAGGATTCTTCCTAAAGACCTAGCACTTTATAGTTATGTGTTAGCCGAGAATCCTCCCCAGGCCTTTACACTATAGGGTCAGATAATAGCAGAGTAGCCACCCCAGGCCCCAAAACTACAGTTACGTGCTTGGAAATGAGCCTTTCCAGACCCTCACATTATTGAGTCAACCATTAGTAGATGGTTTCTTCCCCAAGACCCAGTTCTAGAGTTAGGCATTAACACAGGAGCTCTTCCTGAAGACCTAACACTGTACAGTCAGGGATTAGCAGAGGTTTGTCTCCCCAGGACCTGAAACTAAAGAGTTAGACATGAATTGAGGTGCCTTGCAATGTCCTAACACTATAGAGACAGGCATTAACAGAGGAGTTCCTACCCAAAACCCCAAACTTTGAGTCAGACAATAGCAGAAGAATTCTTCATGACGACCTAGTGCTAAAGAGTCACACCTTAGTGGAGGAGTTCCATTGGGGGATTGTTTTTCTGAAGGTACAGGAGCAATAAGATAAAAAAGTAGGAAAGTGGATGAATCTCTTTGTGCTTCCTACTACTAAGTTTGTGAAAATTTTATGCATATTTAGACATATTTTTGTTGTTGCTGCTGTTTTTGTTATTGTTGTTGTTAAAATAGAAGTCTCCCTTATTCACAGGGGATATGTTCTAATACCATATGGTCTGTTTTCCTATGCACACTATCCCTGTTACACAGTAAGAGATTATCCTCAGTACCTAATAATAATAATAATAATAATAATAATAATAATAATAATAATAATAAAAGATTATTTTGAACCTAAAATCATTTCTAGAATTTTACATTTATTATATGGAGGCAATAGTTGTCTGTGCTAATTGAAAACATGGGAAATTAAATAAAATAAACAGTGGTATTAGATATGACTAAAAAAGGAAAGCGAGCAAAAACAACAACAACAAACTCTTGGTCCAACAGTGCCTCTATCTTCCACAACTGTATTTACCATTTTACATAAAATTTTTTCAAATGAATGTCCCACACCAACTGCTTTTCTTAGGTCCAGTCTCCTTCACTGGTTCTCTGGGCTCATTTATTATTTATTTTGGGAGCAAAAAAATACTTTAAAGATGTGACCCATGGAATGAATGATAAGGAATAAAATGAGTTTCAAGCATTAGGAAGAGGACAATGTGTGGAGGACTGCAAGGAAGTTGGGAACTGAAGATTAACTTTGTTGTAGGCAGACCTGGAGAGAATCTCTGTTGACAGAATTGCAGCAGTCATTTAATCTTGGATAATCAACAGCAGATATATATCCAACTCAGCTTCCATCCTAATTTGCATCACAATTTTAACAGCCTCTTCTTAGATCCAGAATACCCTCTTAATTCCTAAACAACTCAAAATTTAACTATGAGACTATAACTATCTAGTCTTCAACCACATCAAAGACCTGAGAGGAATAAGTATATTTGATTATACAGGAAGTGCAGGGACAGCAGCTTCCAAAACTAAGAAATGACATACAAGTGGCTGCCTGGACAGTTCCCCATTTCTCTCCATACATCACAGCATCAATCTTCAGCCATTTGCCCCTGTTTCTCTGGCAGACATTGACTGTAAAGCAGGATTTATGAAGGACTTGCTTACCCTGTCTTGGCAGAGCTAGGCTGTCAACTTACCTGCTTTCAAATTTTGTCCTTTTTGGACAACATTCTGTCTCCAGTTGAAGCAAGGAATTTTTCTTGCCAAGTGACAGGCTTGCCACTAATTCAACCACCTCCAATTGGAGATTCTTCGATACTCATCTTCTACTTGGAGTAGAATAGGGGTGCTCTCAGGAGCTGACATGTCTCAATAAAAAAAAAAAATCTTAAGTAAAGAAAACATCTTTGAATGCCATATTCTGTAGATCTCTTGAGGTTTTTGAAGACCACCTATCTTTCTCCTTATATTTGGATAAGCAAATGTTGCTTGTCTCTTAGCAACTTGATTTCTGATTAACTTAGAAAATAAATGTGTAGTATTCCATTGTGTAGATGTACCACAATGACTTGACTTCTATATGCAGCCAATTGTTGAGAAATGCTGTGGGGGCATGGAACATGAATTTCTTTTAAAAATCAATAAAATTCTCCTCACAGGTGTACAAGAATCTCCAGCATTAAGAATCAAATGCCTCAATTATAAAGCACTCCAAAGAGAAGAGATCTAAAAGAATTTTAACCAGGGACATCAGAAAATGAAACAGCAATGTCACCAATAACAAGAATGATAAAACAGAGAAAAAAGAAATGAGCACCAAGGAAAAATGGGCAAAAGATAAACACTCAACTGCAAGGGAAAATTTTGAAATGGCCCTTACTTCACCCATTTTTATTTGTAACAAGGAAAGAAAATTACTCATATGGATCTATTTTCCAGCTCTGGAAGTGGCAAAACCTAAGAGACTTCACAGTCCCCTGCATTCCTCAGGCATGAGGTAATATATTGGGGGAAAAAAAGACTAAATGAAAGACAGACAAAATCTTTGGGAACCAACTGCAACTATATATCAACATTGGCAAAGACTCTTAATTGTTGTGCAATCATTTTCTGTATCATTTCTGCAATTCTGTACATTTTAAATTATATTGAAGTAACTTTTAATTAATAACTCTTGAAACTGAATGTGGTTATTAAACTGAATAAATTTAGTAAAAGTAAAGTCTATGGGATGAATAAGAATGCAGTCACTCGGGGTATTTGTAAAAATATATAACATCAGGATGTAATTTTCAAACCATAATTATATTTATGTTGGAAAGAATCGAGCTAGGTTTGAAATAATGATTGAAAATTGCTTTGTTAGCTGTAACATTTTGGGTCAATTTTGACTTTGTCCTTTTGTTCTATCTCCTAAATTACCATAAATTTTCAAGAAAATAAAAAATTTAAAGATACACAGGTGTCCTTTTATTGCCCTTCTCCTTGACCTAAGTATGTACACCTGGGTGACAGGTGAGGTCATGATAGAAAGATCTTTTCTACAGAGCAGCAGCTATTATCAACTTCTAGAAAGTGTGTCATTTGAACTGGAGAGAACATCGATCTTTCCAATTTGGGTTAACAAAGTCAAGTGGAAACAGTTTCTCTAACCTATTGCTGTCTGGTATTCAGTACACGATTTGGGGTCAGTGAGTTGTATTGGTTATTCTTTTGTTGCTATGAAAAAAATATGAGATATAAAGGAAATTAAGAAAGGGTTTGAAGATATAACCTATCATGTGTTGGAGGATTGTCTAAGGCATTGGTCCTTGGAAGCTGATTTCAGTGCTAGCGATCTGGTTACCGCCCTTTCTGAGACACTCTCTGATTGGTTAATAAAAATCTCCACAGCCAATTAGCTGGGCAGAAAGAGTATAGGAAGGAGGGAATTTCTGGGTCCATGAAAAGAATCCTGTATTTTACAAAAAGGCAGCCCCTGCCAGGTCACCAGAGCAGAGGACATCCATGTTTGAGTTCTGTGATCCAAGAAGGTATAATAAACCACATGGATGGTTGGGATTAAGTGGTCAAGGATTGATTTAAGTGAGCTAGTTGAGAGTCTGCACATCTAAGGGCTAAGTGTTATAACATTAAAAGGTCTCTGTGTATTTAATTACTGAAAATGGGGCTGTGGTGGCCTAGGCCAACATTTAAGACAAACCAGGCATAAAACAAGCCCCAATGGTTGTCCCTCCAGGCCAACAGCAATTCTGCTAGTCTAATATAACAGTTTATCCTTATTAATAAGTATTGGGAAGCTACCCCACCAAATTCCCCACCAGACCATACTACCAGGCTGTCTCTCCAGGACTATGGGGCTCTAAAGCAAGGCAGGCCTGCTGGTCTTCAGTCAGGCCATCAGTTGCTCTGCCAGCCTAATATTACAATTTATAGTTACTAATAAATATCATTGTTAACAAAGCTGCACTTTCAATCATGTCCATCATGACAGGCAAGGCATGGCAACAGCAAGGTGAAGTGGCTAGTCATGCTGCATCCATGATCAGGAATCATCTCACTCTCTCGTTTTTCATCTGTTTAGGATGCCAGCTCACAACATGGTATCACATATATTCCAAGGGAGTGTCCCTGCTAATACAAACCTCTCTGGAAACATCCTCATTCGCACACATGGAGTTGTGTTTCAATGGTATTTTAAATCAGGTCAAATTGATGATAAAAATAAACCACCACAGGATTACAACCTCCTGAAGCTTCACTTCAGACAGAAATAAACTGATTACACAAAAGCCTACTTTATGAAAATGCAGGGAGTTGACGTGCTAATTGTGGGCTGGTCATAGACTGCAGCCAATAAACTGTACCTTGATTTATATTTTACCTCTCTCTAATTAACACAACATGTTACATTTATCTCAAATGGTATAAATCAATTGAGCCCAGATATGAATGCAAATATGCATAATAAATACAATTATTCACTTTACTAAACAGATCCACCACAAATTTTCCTAAGTTGTAAACTACTGTTAGACTTACTCCTGATTAGTATACAATTCCCAAGAAAATCTAAATGAACCCTAAATATACAAAAGGAAATCAAGCAATGGAGCTTTATGTATACGCAGAATATACATATCAGCTCTTAATTATAGCAATTGAGATTTGTCTGATCTGTGTTAATACAGTATATTCCAGATTATAATGAGTTTCAGATGAAGCAAAGGGTGTGTTGAATTTATTTTTCTTAGTCATGTATTTGGTTGGTGATGGCAATGATATGAATTATTTGGTGTTTTCCAAATTACTGAAAATCAACCCTGTTATGTAAGTGTGTAATACAGAAGAAAATTAATGTTTTTGGTGCTGCTATCTGCTTCTTCCTTGGAACTCCAGAATGGCAGTTATTTTCTTTTACTTAGGTCACCATGACCAAAGCTTTTCTGATTTACAGAGGTATATGACCATCCAATGATTTAGAACCCCTGTCAAATGTTATATCTCCCTATAAGTTGTATGATCTGTCGGTCTGAAAAGTTCTCAAAGCAATATTTATAAGTGTGTGTGTGTGTGTGTGTGTGTGTGTGTGTGTGTGTGTGTGTATTCAATACAGTCCAATTCCCCCAATAAGTAGATGGTATGACACCAATGCTAAGGGCTGAAGGCACCACATACATTATTTATAGAATACAAAATGACTCAATATTGTGTCAACTTGACATAAAACTATCCAGCACAATACAAGAGGACTGCTATGTATCACTGTCTTCTGGATCTGTCATCATCATTACAATCATGAACACCTGACATCTATAGATACTTGCACAAGACCTGGGCATGTACACAGCACCACACACACACACACACACACACACACACACACACACACACACACAC
>CAJQZJ010034466.1:3825122-3850292 GCA_907164525.1 Lophiomys imhausi | reverse complement strand
TGTGTGTGTGTGTGTGTGTGTGTGTGTATTGTGATGGTTTGTATTATGCTGCTTGTATTCAAATGTTAATTGCTTACTCCTTTACTGTAATTCTTCCTTACTGTAAGAGCTGGCACTCACATACCCCAAAATGACACTTGTAATTCTTGCCTCCCCCAAAATTCTCTGATTGGAGAATAAATTGCTGTCTCTGTGTTGAGTGGGAGAAATGTGGGCAGAACAAGGGCTGAGGTTTTTGGAGTTCAGAGGAAGACCATGAGGAAAGAGAAGCAGAAGGGAGGAGAAAGGACATATTTCAAAGGAGATAACACCAACAAGTATTTGGGACTTTGGATGGATGGAAGACATGGATAATAGGGTAGTAGAGTAGATTGTATGCTTATCTTGGTGTTTAGCCTTGAATAAATCATATTCAAGGTTATTTGGGAAGTTGGTGATTAAGGAATAACCAAGATTTACCAATAATATGAATGAATATTAGTTATTAATATTCATCAACAGTGTATAATTGTCAACAAATAATTTTGAAAACCATAAGCTTAAATCATCTTTTTCCATGAGTTGTTTCTGCCTGGTGTTTGTTACAATGATGAAAGACTGAATAACACATCACACAAAGAATTCCACATTCTTAAACACTTTCCTGTTGGGAGGTGTAAATACTAAATTTCTGATATTACAGAGGCTGAAACAAAGGGATTCTCTGCTAATATCTATATACATACTAATGTAAGCAGGGAAAACATACAGACAATAATTTATCCCATATTACTTACTTTTCTAGGCTACAGGTATATTTTGGAGTGTGAGAAATTTATTTTATCTGTTTATATTTTGCTTAGAAACTTATTCTACTTAGAATGACCCTTGAAGCCTCTGCTTAATGTCTACTTTTCTGAGCTTTCCCCCATCTTCATATCCTTCTGACTTCTACACTGAATTGCTTTAATATTTCTATTTGAAGTAATTTTAGTCTTTGTGTTCAAATGGCATTAAGTTTAGGTCTGTGTACACATGTATAGGACACACTTAAGCTATTGCTATGTTAAAAGAGAAACACAAGCACTTAGTGACTTACGCTTTAATGATGCTTTGAATTTGGATTTTAATTGATGCTTTTAATTGATTTCAGTGGTACTTTAAATGTCTGGTAAAAGTTGCTGCCTTTGTCATAGAACGTGTAATCCTACAGAGCAGCAATATGTAGAAAAAAGAAATAAATTGATAAAATCGGGAAATACACATAATAAAGACTTAGCAAGGTAAAGGAAATGCAAGTTGCTAAGTATTTAACTTTCTAAGTGTCTAGTAAATCTGTAGCACAAAACTTAAAAATGCACTTTCATTTTAGTCTTCAGGGGAAATCTCTTATCTGGTCATCTTCATGGCTGAGAAGGTGTAAATCTTCTTACTATTTTTAGAAATTCATTAGAGGTAACTAAAATTTCAGAAAGATTAAGCATTGGTCATGATGTAAAAACAGGACTATCCTTAGCCTGACCCCTAGTGTTAACAGCAAATATGTGTGGATTCTAACAATATTTCTTTTTAATTTAAGAGATGAGATAACAACCATTTCCTTAATAAAATAATTTGCCTGTATTGAATTAAGCACTGCACAAAGGAGTGTTGGCCCAGGGGATGTGCAGAGATGTGTTCATCCCTTCATTAGGCAGACAGGACATCTGAGTCCATGTATAGAATTTTACAATTAGTCTGAGTCAACTAATGAAGGCACGTTTCAGACCTTATCTACTGGCCTAAGCAGGGTTTATAGCTATGACAAGATCTTCATCTTCTACGTTTGCATTTCCATCCTCTGAGTATCACTAAGATTGAATGATCATCTTGTCTGTTCTGATATTGGCAGACAGATTCATGTTATGCAAACAAAGAGCCAGAGAAACTGTCTGTGCTTTGTTAATGCAATCTGAGTTTAGAGGTACCTTATTGTATCTATCTCTCAAAAATCACCCACATAAAAGATGATTTTAAATAAAGCTTCTCGCAATGCAAACAACTCACACTTTTCATTGATCTTACACCAGTAGTTCTGTGTGTTTTTTCTCAAATGTTGACCTTGGTATGTGATCAGCCAGTGGTTAGCTTTCATGCAGGTAGTAAGCTTTTAATCATCAAAAAGGACAAGTTCTAAATTGTCTGCATTTTTTCCTTCTTCTGTACATCGATACAAGGCAAGCGTGACAGCCATAGCCAGCTTAGGTGTGGTATAATAAACACAGTATTTTGATTTATAATTGTCATGATCAATAGAGTGTGAATTTTCTGAAAGCAAATATAAATAACTGGAAGGTGCAGTGCATGCTACTGGAAGAGAGAAGCAATCAGCAATCTTACCTGGCTGTGAACTCTAAAAGCCAAAATAATGACTGACCCAGCAAGATATTTCATCTACTGTGAAATAGTGAGACAAACATTATGAAAAGAACAAAACTCCTACACAGATTGGATTTGAAATCCATTCCATAAAGTGAGACCAATGCTTGGTAATATTAACTGGGCCAAATACCCATGGCTGGCTAAGCCATAAACCCTAGGAGAGAAATAATAGTATTATTCTGTCTAATGGACATAGAAATAAACTTCCCCCAAAGTTTTGATTTAATATCTATTGATTAGTACAGCCTTCATCAGAGGAACTTTTATTTGTAGTAGACAAGGATTAATAAAGACACTGCTTCATATATAATCTAATAAAAAGACACTTATAAAGTACACTATAGATTTGATCAACTCTAAATGGGACAACTATATCACACCACTCTTCTCTCTTCTCTCCAAGAATCAGGGATCATTGAAGAAAGGAGGGGTAGAAATAGTATAGGAGCCAACTAACTGTTGCTTATGAGGCCATGGGCCATATAAAAGAACCTACAATTGTCAATTTCCAAATGAGTATAGTTCCCAACTGCAATTTATATATTTATCCTTATAGCCACAGATAAATGTAACTCCCACCCCTCATCAAAGAGGCCTTTTTCCCATAAAATAGAGACCATCACATAAATTCACAACTGGTAAAAATCTAGAGGAAAACTGACCAAGGGGTTCCCAACCACAATTGATACATCTACAACACAACTCCTATACCAAAAGCTCCAGGATTATATCAGAAGAAGAGACAGAAAGATTTTAAGAGCCAGAAGACTAGGATGTCCTCTATGAGATAGTTTCTTTTATAAGACTGGTAATGGTAAACAAAAAATATTAACAATAGGATTGCCTAAATAGGACCTGAACAATGAGAATACAAGTGGACATGAAAATATGGATCAAAAAATTTTCACATGGCCTGCCCTAAGTGAAGAACTATAGAAAATTAATTGCTGCTGGGAGAGGGAGAAATCAGTCTTCTCTTGGTTGTATAATCACAAATGGTCACAAACTGTCATCACTATATATATATATATATATTTAACACTAAATGGACTCAACAAGTGTGTGTGTTGTGTGTGTGTGTGCATGTGTTCATGCATGGCAAAAATGAAAAAGAGGCCATGAATTTGAAAAGTAGTGGAAGGAAAGGGGTAGAGTGGAAATATGTAAATACAGTACTCATTAAATACATATGGACTGGACATTGGGAATGTATGCTAAGCCATATAACTCTTATAATTGTGGCCTATTTATTTCTGTTGTTTTGTATTGTATTTATAGTTATAAGAAAAAGAACCATTTTTTGGACTGAAAGGGAGAGCTGTTGGGGGGAAAAAAGAAATACCTTAAACTAAAAAAAAAGAGAAGGGAAGAGGATGGGGGGGTTGAGGGGGAGGAGGGTGGAAGGGTGGGACTGGAGGGGGGAGTAGGGAGGGGATTGTGATTGAGATGTAACTTGAAGAAATAAAAAATAAATTATTAAAAAAAAGAAAATCTCAAAAGTGTAAAAACATACACAAAGTTAGGCTTGTTTAAGGAATATGGTATATTCCTTAATTTATCCTTATAGCCACAGATAAATGTAGCTCCCACCCCTCATCAAAGAGGTTTATTTTTCCATAAAATAGAGACCATCACAGAAAGATGGTGTACACAAAAAACTAAGTTTTTTTGTCCGTGTATATTGCATATTGCCTTCTCCTGGCTGAGACTTAAAATTCTTCTATAGTGACCTTCTTTTGGAGTTATCCAGCTATCCATGTTTCTATTAAAAAGAAAAAAATAAAAACAAAATAATCTTACCACTGTTGCCTATGTTTCTATGACTGTACCTTCGCTTTGTATTAAGTCTTCCCTCTCCATCTGGCATTCTCTAGCAAATAGCTTAGTTGGATGATCAACTTCTGATCTGAAATTCATTTAGAAATTGTTCCCCATGAATATACTATAATCATATGCTCCCCAAGGATAGGGTAAACAAATTTTTACAGTTCAAAGATCATAGATTGTAATCATACAAAACCCAGTTGGCATAGGCCACTTAATGTAACCTTATTATTCAGTCAAGAAATATAGTAAACATAAGATATAGGAGGGTTCTCTTAACATAGAACACATGTTGTTCTGTTAAGACTAAGCCAGTAAGCAGCACTCCTGAATAGTTGCTACTTTAGTTCATGAATCCAGTTCTTACCCTGACTTCTCTCAACATTTTACTATATCTGGGACATATAATAAACTCTTTCTTCCCCTTAATTGCTTTTGGTCATGGTCTTTATCACAGCAACAGAAACTTAACTAGAATTCTCTGGATCTATAATTATGTTGGATAATAAAATGATAGCATTTCTGATCAAGTGTTCAATAGTTGTGACATTAGAACAATTGAAATCTAAGAGATATAGAAGAGCAAAAGGAAAGATGCAAGATTCTCCCTGACATCATTTAATGGCGCTCCCTCCAAAAGATACATTAAAATCTTCACCACCTGTACCCCATTTGGAAATAGTAGGCACTGTATACAAGTCAAACTGAAGTCAACCTAGATAAAAGGGCCAAAGAGTTCAAGATGACCACTGTCATTTTAAGAAGAATACTATGTGAAAATGGGCTCACAGGCAGAACACTATGTGAGGTCAAAGCAGGGTTTATTGTGAGGGAATTTCAAATCCAAGAAGGCCAGAGATCTCAGAGGACTATCAGAAGCCAGGAGGGAGCAAGGAAGCTTTCAATTTCAGAAAAAGCATAATACTGCCCACCCTCACCCACCCTTCCTCCCAATCCCCAATCCTCCCATCACCCAAATTCCCTACACCCCATCTGCCGACCCTACCTTAGCTCAGGGTTGTCAGTCCTTGTATTCTTTCAGGGTGGAAACAGCCTGATTATTTCCTAGGTGATTAAACAAAGAGGCCATTTTTAACCAACTGACTATAATGGATGTTTGATAATTGACTAAATTGTTGACTCCCTGTCTTAACTAGTTTTCTATTTATCATAGCATTATAACCAAAAACCACTTGGGAAGGAAAAGGTTTATTTTGCTTCCACTTCCACATTACACTGTCACTGAATGAAGTGAGGGCAGAAACTCAAGGCAAGAATCTGAAGCAGAAGTCATGCTGCTGTCTGCAGTTGAAGCAAGGGATTTTTCTTGCCAAGTGATAGACTTGCCACTAATTCAACCGTCGCCAATTGGAGATTCTTCAGTGCTCATCTTCTGCTTGGAGTAGAATAGGGGGTGCTGTCAGGAGAAGACATGCCTCAATATCAAAAACAAATCTTAAGTGAATAAAACATCTTTGAATGCCATATTCTGCAGATGTCTTGAGGTTTTTGAAGACCACCTACCTATCTCCTATATTTGGATAGGCAAATGTTGCATGTCTCTTAGCAACTTGATTTCTGATTTGCTTAGAAAATAGCTGTGATTAGACTGTCCTAGTACCTAGCAAAATGACATGTTTGAATGACTTTAGTTTGCATTTCTTAATTATCTAAACAGTTTATGACAGTTGGTAGCAAAAGGCCAAAACTTTACATTTCATTTTTAAGCATTACCTAGGTACAATACCTTAAAAAGAGTTTCCCTTAATTTTGTATCAATATATAAAGATCAATACCAATGTGGCCAAATATAATCTTAATTTTGTATCAATATACAAAGATCAATTCCGATGTAGCACAATACAATCTTAATTTTGCATCAATATACAAAGATCAATACCAGTTTAGCCAAATATAATCTTAATTTTGTATGCTGTCCAAACAGGACAAAACTTGGAAGCAGGTAAGTCAACAGCCTTGCTCTGCCAAGACAGGGTAGGCAAGTCCTTTATAACTCCTGCTTTACAATCAATGTCTGCCAGAGAAATGGGTACAAATGGCTGAAGATTGATGCTGTAAGGTATGGAGAGAAATTGGGAACTGTCCAGGCAGCCACTGGTATGTCATTTTTTAGTTTTGGAAGCTGCAGGCCCTGAACTTCCTATATAATCAGATATATTTATCCCTCTCAGGTCTCTGAGGTAGTTGAAGACTAGATAGCTAGAGTCTCATAGTTAAATTTTGAGTTGTCTAGGAATTAAGAGGGTGTTCTGGATCTAAGAAGATGTTTTTAAAATTGTGATGCAAATTAGAATGAAAGCTGAGTTGGATATAGAACTTTAAACTCATGGAGATGGTTAGACAGTACAATGTTAAACTCAGGTACCAAATACATATTCACTGGACATTAGGAATATATGCTAAGCCATATAACTCTCATAATTGTGGCCTATTTATTTCTGTTGTTTTGTATTGTGTTTATTATTATAAAAGAAAGAGCCATTTGTTGGACTGATAGGGGGAGCTGTTGGGTGGAAAAAGATATACCTTAAACTTAAAAAATAAAAAGGAAAGGGGATCAATGGGTTGAGGGGGAAGAGGGTGGGATGGTGGGACTGGAGGGGGGAGTAGGGAGGGGACTGAGATGGAGATGTAACTTGAAGAAAGAAATAATAAATTAAAAAGAAAAAAGAAAAGAAGACATGCTGCTTACTGGCTTGCTCTCCTGGCTTGCTCAGCCTGTTTTTAGATCCACCCCAGGACCACCGTTGCCCAGATGACAGTGCCCACAGTGGGCTGTGTCTTTCCTGGGTCAATAATGAATCAATAAAATGCCCTACAGGCCAGTCTGGTGTGTCATTTTCTTTTATGTGCTTTCAACTTCCAAATGACTCCAGCTTACGGCAAGTTGACAAAAAGCTAGACAAAATAATCTCCATCCCGAGTGTTAATATTTCAGAGAAAGGGAATCAAATGATCACAAGTTAGCAACTCATGCAGATTCAGTTCATTATTTTTCTTCTCTAGTTTCTAAAAATTAAAGGAATAGAAGTAGATCTGAATTATGTTAGAAGGAGGAACAGGTGGTAGTACACCTGAGAAAGTAACCAAGAAATTACAACCCAGTTGACACAGAACTTTGAGCCTCCTGCCTGGGCTTATTGTTTTCTACATATAATTTTGATGCTGATAACAGACAAATGAAGCATTAGTTAACATGTTTTAGAGCAGCAGGAAGCAGAAGAGAAAAATACTCATAATAAACTTCTGTTAGAGTCTCCGCATTTTTAAAATTATTTGTCAACTTTAAAGCAAAATCTCTTGGGAAATATTAGGAGTTGCTTAAACAGCATTTTTGTGTACCCTATGTGGGAATTATTCCAAATTGTCCTGCTCTGATTACTTGTAATCTGTATCTTCTTGGTAAGCAACCAGCAATGCTTGCCTGAAAAATAAACACAAGCGTGGATTCTAAAGTAACTAAGTTATTATTTATGAGAAAAATGTTATTCCTACAAAGTGAAATAGAAAGCCTGGTAAAAACAGTTTGAGATTTTTTAATTATTCTTTCCCTCACAAGGCAGAAAAAGATTTTTTGGCTCTTGGAGACTATTTTAAAATGATGCTCAAATATATTTAATTTTCAAGAATAATGGTTAACTCCAAATTCCAGTGATTAATTCAGAAGGCATTATTAGCATGAGAAAGTATAATGTATTTTCTGGTTGGTTATATGGAAATTTCATATGCAGTTCTATGAGGTAATGAGCATTTTTGAGGTAATGAGCATTTTTTAGGCAATAAAAATTAAAGATACAATTTATTTCCCGGCCAAAACTTCTGCTTAAAACTATTTGGACATCAAAGTTGATAATAATATACTGTATGTCTTTCATACTTATATCTTCTAGCTTTTTAATTTTAGAATATTCATATTTTCATATAACTCACCTGTGTATTATAGCTTGTAGATTGACAAGAAAAATATAAATTATCAAAGAACTAAAAATAAATTGGATTATATTCACTTGAAGAGCCATGGCTTACAGTGGGTGCTCAGAACCTTGAGTTCAACCTTCATCCTGACTCCCTCCATATAAGAATCCTGGGTCTATACTTGGTGCAAGAGTCATGGCTTATTTTGTTCAGAACACTGGGTTCAAAACTCAGCCTGCCCCTGTCCCAAAGACAACAAAGCGATATACTGAAGCTGTCTCCAAAGGGTTTCCATTGTTATAACAGTCAGAGATGGTCAGCTCACAAAACAGTGTTGGAGATTTCAGAGATTAATGATTAGCTCCATTGCTTTGGTCTTCTGAAAAGACACTTAAGCTGAAAAAGGTACCCTTTACTCAACTGACATAAATTTTAAACTAAATTATCTATTCCTCTTGAGCAGGCTCCAATCTTCCCCAAATATTTATACTTGCTGACATTACTTCTGCCACAGTGGAAATCACACTGAATCCAGCACAGCAATGGCTTCTCCAACATCAAGTCGAGGTAAAAACCAGCTTTCTCAGTAATCCTTACTTCTTCATCCAAAGGGAGATGTTTACCCTTCATATTTCTATAATTGTTTACTGTATTTCTTTTATGCCATTTACTATTATAAATTCAACCCAGATTTATATTCTTTGGCCACTTGATAATGTAATTAAAAATATTCACTGAAAAGGACTAGTAAATCCCCATTGTTTTTTTTTTTTTTTTTTTTGAAGCCAGTTTGGTAATTTACAGCTATATGTGTTCAATGAAAAGATGCCTGTCTAAGAAGTACTTAAAATCAGGTTTTCTTGTACTTCCCTATGCCCTTTTCTTATGATATGAATACAGCATGCTATGTCAGTAGCTACAGCTCATTTCTGGCATGGCCACATCTTTCATAGATTTTATTCATCAGATTCTCAAATATTATTTTGATACTTAACACTGTTTATTCATTTTAATTTTTAAAATATTATTTATGGCCAAATTTTATAATTATCTTGTAATATGAAATCAAAGACTACCTGCAAAATATTCTTGTCCTGGGCTGACCAGATGGTTCAGTGGGTAAAGATGCTTGATATGAAGGCTTAATGGCCTGACTTTGCTCCTCAATGCATAGTGGAAGAAGACAACCAACCCATGAAAGTTACACACACACACACACACACACACACACACACACACACACACTTAAAATGACTACAAAGAAAATATTTTAAAATATATACATTTTTTTCTAATTTTCAGGTGTTTCTTACCCTCTCTTATACATGGGCTCTGCAGCAAATGCCAAGGCTTTCTCTCACTCCTCCTGACTGTCTAGAGCATCCCTGCCTTTCTAGTTTCCTCTGTATTTGCCTGTAAAAACCTTTTCAGGTCCTGGTGCTCTGTCAAAAACAGGCTGCTCTAAACTGAACAGAGAACCAGAACTGATCCCTGGCAGCAGTAGCCTCTGTTTCATACTTACCACACGCACTATTTGCAATATTTGATTGCAACATTTATGCCTCAACCATTAAGCTATTGAAGACAGGGATCATTTCATAAAAATCTAACGACATCCACTGCCTTGCAGACAGTAGCTGCACAATGGGTAATTGGGCCCCATTGGCTTCTGGAAATGTGAAAGTTTATGGGCTTGAATGCTAGGGGGTGGGTTACTTATGAAAACTTGCTATTAACAAGTTATTTACAATTACTGCATATCTTAATGTTTCAACAATGATGAAACACTGACCAATCAACATCATATGATTTTATTAATAACTCTACCTGTAGCCTATGACCAGGATCTCAGCCCTCTCCTCAGCCTGGAAGTACACTTTGAATGAAGCTTGGCTACAAATGGAGGGCATGAAGATTGAGAAACCTCTCCTCAGCTCCCAAGAAAAAGAGAGGCTGTATCTGAAGGAGGGGCAGCTGTCTCCACTTTATAACTTTGACAGCTCTGGGTTACAGGCATTTAATGCAGGTAAGAGTGGATGACAATCAGGGTTAATGTCTTTCCTTCTTCTGCTGCTGTGTATATGACAACCTAAGAATAATATGATCTCAACTTCCTTTCCTTCAGCTCACTGCAATGATGAGAATACTTGTGGAGAGAGACAAGCCACTCAACGTAAGAAGTTCCTCCTTCAATAAGTCCTGTGTCGTGAAGGAATGAAGTCATTTCCAGAAGAGGTGACTGAGTCCAGTCCTAGGTAGGGTCTGAAGTTGATGCTCAGAAAGATCTGAACCTTGGACCAAAGAGCTCTGAACATTTCTCAAAAGAATTGACTATTTAAAACAGGGCAGGAAAAGTTCAAATTTAAGATTCATTTCAAAAGCTCTTGGTAAGATGACTATTTTTACTATGTTAATCCTACTGATCCATGAGCATGAGAGATCTTTTGATCTTCTGATATCTTCTTTGACTTATGTCTTCAGAGACTGAAGCTCTTGTCATGCACGTTACTCATTTGTTCTGTTATAGTTACACAAAGATATTTTATATTAGTTGTGGCTGTTGTAAAGAGTGTTGTTTCCCTAATTTCTTTCTCAGACTGTTTATCTTTTGTATAAAGAAGGATTACTGAGTTTGGGGGTGGGGTTGAGTTTATTTTGTATCCAACCACTTTACTGAAGATGTTTATCAGTTGTAGGAGTTCTCTGGTAGAATTTTAGGGGTCACTTATATATATACTGCCACATCATCTGTGACTAAGGATACTCTGACTTCTTCTTTTCCAATTTGTACCCCCTTGTTCTCCTTTAGTTGTGTTTTTGCTCTGGCTAGAATTTCAAGGGAGAGAATGGACAGCCTTGTCCCTGATTTTAGCAGAATTACTTTGAAGTTTCTATTCATTTAATTTGATGCTGGCTCTTATCTTGCTGTATATTGTCTTCACTATGTTTAGGTATGGGCCTTGTATCCCTGATCTCTCCAAGACTTTTTTCATGAAGGGTGTTTCTTTTTCAGTTCATTTATATGGTGGTTTACATTGATGTATTGTTGGGCTGGAGAGATGGCTCAGCACTTAAGAGCACTGGCTGTTCTTCCAAAGGACCAGGGTTCAAATCAGAGCAAAAACATGGAAGTTCACAGCTGTCTAATTTCCGGGTGTGGTGCCACATGACTTTAATCCCAGCACTCGGGAGGCAGAGACAGGAGGATCTCTGTGAGTTCAAGGCTAGCCTGGTCTACAAAGTGAGTCCAGAACAGCCAAAGGATACACAGAGAAACCCTGTCTTGAAAAACAAAACAAAAACAAACAAACAAACATTGATGTATTTTCATATTGAACCTTGGTCATGGTGAATGATGTGTTTTGATATGTTCTTGGATTCTGTTTGCAAGTATTTTATTGAGTATTTTTGCATCAGTTTTCATAAGGGATATTGGTCTTAAATTTTATTTCTTTGTGGAGTCTTTGTGTGGTTTAGATATCACGGAGAATGAGTTTGACACAGTTCCTTCTGTTTCTATTTTATGGAATAGTTTAAGGAGTATTGATGTTACTTTGGAAGTTTTCAGTCTGGTAGAATTCTACACTGAAACTATCTGATCTTGGTCTGGATTTTTTTTTGGGGGGGGCAGTTAGGAGACTTTCAAAGCAGTACTTTGGAGGTTAGGAATGACATTAGTAAAGAAAGATCATCCAAAAGACAGAACTAGGGACAGAGGAACAGGGGAAATTTTCAGTCTAATTTTAAGAGTCTTGCCCTGTAAAGCAATTTCTGTCTCTACAGACATTATCTGAAACAATAGAAAAAACTTCCAAGCAATTAGAATAATCTAAACCTGAACTTGATGTCTTCAGAATAAGATAATTTAACACAAAGGGAAGAGCAGTAGTCAGAGATAGACTTTCGGTCTTCATCAAAATATGAGCTTATGACAACATGAAAGACTTCACATTAAGCCTGAAGCACGGTAACTATAACAGTGAAGGCAAACCATAGGCTAAAGGAAAAAAACAAACAAACAGTGATACTAAGTCAGAAAGGAGTAAGTACTCAGAATCACCAATATATGCTGTTAGAAATGTTCAATTGCCAGCAAAATGTAGGAAAACACAAAGGAGAAAATGTGCTAATATGTGGAAAGGGTGATGTGGTGGTTTTATTGAGATTGGCTCTCATGGGCTTATATATCTGAATGTTTGGTTCCTAGTTATTGGAACTATTTGGAAAGGATTAGGAGGTGTGGCCTTGCTGCAGAAAAAGTACCACTGAAACTCTTAGCTACTGCTTTAGGGCCATGCATCTGTTTCCCGCCATGATAGCTATGGCTAACCCTATAAAATTGTAAGTAAATTGTCAATTAAATGCTTCCTTTTATTAGTTGCCTTGGTCGTAGTGTCTCTTCACAGCAACTGAACAGTAACTAAGGCAAGTGGGATGGAAACATGTCAACAAAAGTTTCCTGTGAGAGGATCTAATTGTTGGGCTTCTCCAAATATCATTAAATCCATTATGAATATTGTCAGACACTAAACAAACTTATTATTGAAGTAGAAGAACATAAGATATTAATTTCAGCCTGGGCTTGATGACAACCACTCTCAAAAATAAAAAGAAAATATCGGTAAAGATATAGAAATTATTTTTTTAAAGCCAAATGGAAATTTTGGAGTTGGTTGTACACACTTTAATCTTATGTCAGGAGTCTGGGGTAGGAGAATCATGAGTTCAAGGTCAGTCTAGTTAGGTAATGATACCTTGTCTCAAAATATAAAGACAGAAAAAGGAAAGAAGGAAGGACATAAGGACATAAAGCATTTTCTAGACTCAGGTACATTTGAAGTGCCATGAGAAAGAAATTGCAACAATGCTAATCAAAACCCAAAGGTACACCATATCACATGCACAAGAACAGCTATGACAAAAATGGCAGATGATCACTGTGTTATCAAAATTGTGTAGAAATTTGAACCTTCATAGTATGCTGGAGGGAACAAATCGGATGTAACAATTTTGAAAAACATACTTTAGCTCCTGGAAAGTTAATGTATGATAGAATAACTCCACTGCTAGATGCATATGCAAGACAAATTGAAAATATACAGTACAAAAAAGCTGCAAAAGTATTCATAGAAGTACTATTAGTAATAGCTGAATATAAAAATATTCAAATGATCACTAGCTGGTGTTTGCCTAAATAATATTTTATATACCCAATGATGAAGTGCTATTCAGCAATATAAGAATACATTTTTGATTATGCTACAACAAAAAATTACCTTTATAATACTGTACTAAGCTAAAGAAATTTAAAAAATTCAATAAAGTATGATCTGACCACACTAAAAATTTACATAAAATGCCACTTGATGGTAAGGATACAAAGACTGAGTACTACAGTGGAATGTCAGTGTGTGCTATGGAATTTCTTTGTGAAGTGATAAAATTGATTGTATTAGTGTTCCTCAATACATGAATATAATAACTAATTGTTTATTTTAAGTATATTAATTTGGTGGTATGTGGAATGTATATCAATAGTTCTTTTAACAATTTCCAATGTGCAAATTTATAGAAGTTGTCAAGTAATGTAACAAAATTAAAAACTTCCCCTATGTCTATTAGGACAACATATTGAAATTTTGTATATAGGAGTATTAATTTAGTTTAATGTAACGAGAAGTGGCTTCTATATAAGAAACTATTGGGTATCAGTCTTTTAATATAATCTGAAGCAGGGATAGCCATGTGTGTGGCTCTTTAGGAGCAATCTCAATTGCTCTTTTGATTTGTTGTTGTTTTTGTTTTGTTTTGTTTTGTTTTGTTTTATTTACAGGTGTTAAGCTTCTCAGAGTTTTAGAATTTTGTGTGAAATGGGGTAATTGTAACAGAAGGCAAAAACATATTTCCCAAATAAACAACATAAGATTAAAATAAGGTACACACTCTTTCTAGGACTCAGATATTGACTGCCAGAAGAAAGTCAATTGGGTTATACGTAGGGAAAGATGCAGGAAATAAGGACCAAGGGCTTCACTGTAGAAGGAAGAAAGAGGAAATGTAGTAAGATTTACACATTTTTATTTATTTTACTTTCTTTGTTATCTGTGTGTGTATGTGTGCGCGTGCACACACACACACACACACACACACATACACACACACAAGGGCAGGCATGAACACACATGTGTAGAGGTCAGAGAACAACTTTAGTCAGTTCTTCTTTTCCACCATGTCCAGAAAATGGAACTTGGGTCAATGGGTTTGCTGGCAAACACCCTGCCCAATGAGGCAGGAGTGGCAGTTTTTAGAAAGTTAAAACAATAAACAAATAAATAAAATTTGCAACAAAGCTTTGTGTTGGAGTTCAGCAGCTATTTTAGATAGTTTGGAAGCAATATGGCCAGAGAGAGACAAGATACCCACTATGACTCTGTGAAGACGGAGAGACGCACACAGACATGGTATGATCAGGAGCTGGGAAAGTGGCATAGCTTACCAAGTGCCAAAGTCAATGTTTTATCCCATGAGTCAAGCAGGCCATCACAGACACATTAGCGAAGTTTAGATAATTCAGGACATAGTTGTGATTCCTAAGTTTAGAATTGGTGTCTAATGAACACTTCTCATGATTCTGTTAAGAGTGCTTAAATATGGTATAATCATGCTGCTACAGTCTCCAACCATAAGCAAAAGGGAAGTATAACCACAAGGTGTGAGCTGTGCTGCCGTCCATCAAATAGAGACAGCATAAGCCACAGCTGTGCTACAGACACAGACAGGTTGGACTGAATAGCAGGAATTATATAGTACAACTTAAGAAGGAATGAAAAGTGATGTTGGCTCCACTTAGGTCTTATATGTTTTCATTTACAAGCCTTTTGTCATGTGGCAAGAAAGCTGATGGATCTTGATTTATAAGAAGCAGGGTTCAGATACGGGGTGAATTAGAAAAATCATCTGCTCAAGTGAACATGCAGGACAAATCTGCATCCATTTATAAAGAAAATGCACCACAAAAATTGGCATCTCCAATGATATTTTTGGCAGGAATTTAGTAACTAAAGACTTTTATTAATGAAAAATACTAAATAATTTGTATTTCTCATATTTATTCTTTATTATTTAGAAGATATTTGCATTTATTACTATACTCTCATTGTTCCAAAGACAGGCTGTGGTGGGACATTATTAAAAGTTCAGTTTGGGAGTTTTATTATTCATCATACTCCCTAAACAACATCTTCACAAATAACATAACATAACATAACATAACATAACATAACATAACATAACATAACATAACACACTATTTTATGGAGCTTCTCATTTCTTCCTTGTAGTTTTCAGATATGAATTTTACAGATTCTCTTTCTTTTGCTGTAGCCTTCATATTCTTTCTTTAGAGAGAACATACAAGAGTAAATCCAGCAACATCTTTCAGGTAAATAATTTGATAATTCATGTTCGTTTTTTTAAAAATACAAAATACTGTGTCATCATAATCACAATGAAGGAGGAATAAGATCAGAATAAGCATGTTCATTACATAGAGCATGTACTGGAATATTTTACTGAATCAGAATGGAATAAAATGCAAAATATTAAAACAATACTGTGTTGGTATTTCTGTAGGTGCAACAGAATGACTCAGAGGAACACAAAACCAATTAACACAAGAAATACAAATTTTGTTTTATAAAATTAAGAAATACTGTTTCAGATTGTTCTCGTTTTACCAATAAATAATTTTCTCATGAAAAGAATAGAATATTACCCTTCTTCATGTAGCAGTTTATTGAATACAGCAAAAATACTGCCAGTGGTTCTGAAAATCCAAATGCAATTTCCATAAATCAGAAGAATCACCAAAATATCCAAATGTGTCTAAAGCTTTATAACAGGTGTTGGGGGGCTGCAAGTTCAACAGTTTCTGGTACTGCAGCTCACTGAGGGCCTGTGGTGAGGGATTCTGCAGCACATGGTAGAAGGGTCTGAAAACTTGTCACAGGGTATGATGCAAAGCCAGAGATGCAGGAACTGGTTATGATCCCTGATTCTCAAATTCTAATGTCAGGAATTTGAAAACGCTGAGAAACTTGCTTTGTGTTTCTCCACTGTGTGTGACCATTTTAAAATGCATCATTATTGCTGAATAAAGTACTTTACAAATTAATAAAACAAGAAAGTCTACTCTCTCAGGAAGTCAGTATTAATACCTGCTGGAGGAACACCCCAGTGGCTGTGTTACATTGCACTAGATCCCCATCTCTTAATCATTCTCCACCTCACCACATTGCCATACTAAGGAGCAAACCTCTATGCACTTAGAGGCCACAATGAACTCAGATTTAAACCTAAGTAGATTCCATGTGGTGTGAGGAGGAACCCAGGCACATTCAGGTACAATGTGCATATGAAGCTGAAGATTGAAGGCTTGGTACCATATGGATAGCAAATAAGGTTAGGAAACAATAGCTTCTAGAGAAGTCTGTACACAGAGGTAGTCTCTGATTAGGACCTGATAAATAAGCCAGATTCAAACATGTAAAGAGAATTTTGTAGGATGCAATTAAACAAACATGTAGAAGCAAGCAGTAAATTTATAACTGGAGTGGAGGGACTATGAAAGTAAAATGTCACTTTCAGTATGCAGATGCCTCTTTTCTGTATAATGTTTTAGTTCAAAGGTTGCTTCCAATCATTCAGACAGTAGAAAGTGGCCAATGTCCTTATGGATGGAGACGGCATTAATTCAAGTGACAAAGAAATAGGTCTCTGTTGACAGCCTGGCCCAGATAATCAACTTGGACCTGCGATTACTCAGACCTGTAATGGGCATTGGCTTCATTTCTCTAAGTTCCGAGACTCTCTGTTGTGAAAAACTCCAGTACTATGAATAACACCTTCGTGTGTGTTTCAGAATTAAATACCCAACTATGGGAGCTGCTGTGGCCCAGTGCTTGGCACTCTGCCAGCTCCTCATGTGGGTTTCTGTCAGCAGATATTTGCTGTTTGCTAAGATCAGCCCAGTGGCCATGCTGACTGTGACAAACACAGTCTCCTCAGGAAATGCTCCTAGTGAGTTACTAATCATACAAGCCAATTCAGCTAAGCTGAAAGCAGTAGGTGATATTTGATAAAAGTGTTCTGTGTCCACAATTGCAGTGATGGTGAGCTTTAAGGGTATGGAGAAGTAAGGCTGTGACTGGCATTAGGTTTCAGGGAGAGAAATCAGAGCAAGAAGGGCGAATGAGGAATTTCACCAAGTCCTTTCACTTTTTCCCATTGTTTAGTGTTATGTTTGAGTCTTCACCTGCAGCCAGCACCAGGGTGATGTTTCCAAATATCAACCGATGAATCTATTGCATCTATTGTATCTTGAAAGCCTTAGATTCTTTGTTCTCTCTGTTGTATTCTGTTGGTGATGCTTGCATTTGTAGTTCCTGTTCATTTACCTAGATTTTACATTTTCAAAATTCCCTCACTTTGTTTTCTTTATTGCTTCTATTTCAATTTTCAGGTCTTGAACAGTTTCTTTCACCTGTTTTTTTCTTGTCTTTCTTGGTGTTCTTTAAGGGATTTAATAATTCCTTCCTATTTTTGTTTGTCTTTTTCTTAATTTCTTTAAGGGATTCCCTCCCATCCCCGCAATTTCTTCTTTAAGGCTTTCTATCATCTGCATAAAGTAGGTTTTAACATCCTTTTCTTATGCTCCACCTCCATGGGAATATTCAGGGCTTGCTGGCACATGGATAGCTGTGCTCTCATGCTGCCATAATGCCCTTGTTGTCATTGATTGTGTTCTTACAATGGCATGAAGGCATCGGAGTTTGGGATAATTATACCTGTAGGTGCTCATTTCTCCGTATGTTCTTGTTGGATGGGTGTTCTATTCCTTGTTTTGTCTTTATTCTTTGTTCTTGGGGGCTTTGTGGCCTGGATTTTTGGTAGCCTGCTTAACCTCTGAACCACTGATGAGTCTCTGACCAGGTTGGGGCTTCATTTTGGACAACTTGCTTGGTGCAGCACAGGGGAAGAGGGGCCTCTCAGTCTATTCTTCTGACCTGTGTGGCCTCTAGTGAGCAGTTGTTAACTGCAAGAATTGGGAGCATGGGCCCAGCCACGGAGCAGGTGGTGAGGTGGGAGGTGATCAGAGGTAGAATGGCTCTTGGGGAAGTGAATCTAGGGAGTGGTGCAGTTCAGCTGGCAGACACTCAACTCATCTGACCTTCTGAATGGTTTGGCCTGTACCTGGAAAACTGTTTTCCTATTTTAAATTACAAGTGTTCTGTTCATCGTGTGGTATAGCAGAAACCATCCCTAAATACCACTGGCTTTTGATCGTGATAAAGTTCAGTTTGCTCATAAATCTGTACTTCATTCAAGGCCTGGAAAGACAGATCATGTCTGCCCCATTCGGTAGCATGAGGAATGGAATTATTTCATTATCATTTAATCATGTTTATGGCAGTTAATTCTAGGTGCCAGAAAGGCATCTCAGCTGGAGTATATTTACCCAACTGGCCATTTGCAGCTGTTTCACTTCCTCTGGGTGTGGCAAATAGTTCTGAGGGCAAATGTTCTCAGCAAGAGACTAGGAAGATGTCAATTCAATTTCCCAACTCATTCTTTAATGTCATGTGTCATGTTTTCATCCATGTAGCCATTTATTCATGCTAGCCCATGCTCAAGCAGAGCAGACTGAAGTCTATCTTTTGAAGGCAAGAGTACCTACAGATGTGCTACCGTGCTTTGAAATCACAAGGAGCCCACCCCTATTAACTCTCAAAAGTCCCACCTTCTACCACTGCTTTAGTGGGTAGGGTTTTAATATGAGTAATGTGGGAGTCAGCATAAATATTCAATTCATAGTAACCTACTTATAGGCCATTCTTTTAAATAAGCTTATTATTATTGCGTCTTGGCAGTATTACAAATGAAAAGTCATTCCCGCAAAGCTCAGAGGACACGTTTGTAGAATTTTTCCAGGGATGGAACTCCAATGCCCAGGCCTACACACCTTTACTTGTTAGCTGTCCTGGTGGCCACATTCTTATCAATTTCCCTTCTGTTTATTGAAAAATTTCTCCCACAATATGTTGTGATCATGGTTCCCCTGTTCTTTCCTAACATTATCTCAAGAAAAGGAGTAAAAGGTGAAGTAAAGATAAAGGTTTCCTCTCTCTAGAACTAACCTTTATAGACTAAGTTAGAAAATAAATAAAAAGCAGTGATGTTCTACCATCTTTCTAAATATATGCACAAAAGGCATCCTAATTTGGGCAATCTCAGCTCTACAAAGTGTGGTAGGCATACATCCCTGGAGAGAACTTATGTCTTAAGGCAATATTCATGTGGCATTCAGAAAGAGCCCCATGTACTGAATGATCAACCCAACCTAACCCTGTACTTGAAAACTCATGAATAGCAATTTTTTTTACTAAGGCAAAATTTTCAATAAATTTTATAGCTGTCATCCTCAAAACAATGTAAGTACACATCCCTGAAAAACAAAGGATAATTAATTAACCTCTCTACATTTCTAAAAGTTGGAAGTCTTGTTTATCAAGCTACTTCCTGATAAGATTTCATAATTGCTGGAATCCAATCAGCTTTTCAGGCCACATGATGATCATTTTAAATAATAAGGGAATGTACATCTTGGAGAATTAATGATCCTTTCAATGATTTTTCTCTAAAAAAATAAACAGCCAGATAATCCTATAGAAGTACCTGCCTTAGAACCCCTGAACAATTTCAGGAGTCAATAATTACCTATTCATAAGGTCCCATTTATTGATTGTTTGTTTTAGTGCCTGAGCTATTGGTGTTCTATTTAGGAAGTTGCTACTGGTGCCAATGAGTTCCAGGCTTTTCCTCACTTCCTATATAATCAGATATATTTATCCCTCTCAGGTCTCTGATGTGGTTGAAGACTAGATAGCTAGAATCTCATGGTTAAATTTTGAGTTGTTTAGGAATTAAGAAGGTGTTCTGGATCTAAGAAGATATTTTTAAAATTGTGATGCAAGTTAGGATGAAAGCTGAGTTGGATGTAGAATTTTAAACTCATGGTGATTGCTGGATAGTAGAATGTTAAACTCAGTTGACAAATAGGTGTGGACTGGACATTGGGAATGTATGCTAAGCTTTATAATTCTAATAATTGTGGCCTATTTATATTTGTTGTTTTGTATTGTATTTGTTGTTACAAGAGAAAGAGCCATTTGTTGGACTGAAAGGGGGAGCTGCTGGGGGGAAAAAGACATACCTTAAACTTAAAAAAAAGGAAGTGGATGGGGGATTGAGGGGGATGAGTATGGGATCAGAGGGGGAAGGAAGGAGGGGATTGCGATTGAGATGCAACTTGAAGAAATAAAAAATAAATAAATTTAAAAAATAAAATAAATAAAATAAATAGTTGCCTATTCAATTGCACGAGAGTGTTCCCTTTTAGAAATAGTTAAGTAGAGCCTCCCTGTTGCCTGTAGGAATGCCACACAGCATGCTAGCATCCTGACAATGACCTAGGGTGCTTGTTTTTTAGAAGGCCCAAAGAGAGTTTCATTCACTTTGAGGTTTAAAATTTAGCAGAGGAAATTTCCAAGTGTACAAACAGAAGCAAATGTGCACAGTTCTGAAAAGGGGGATGTATTAAAATTCCCAACTTCATGACAGAAGTGAAGATACATTCCAGGCTATGAAAGAAGGTCATAAAGGCATGTGTCAGAATAAAGCAATTCATAAAATTGGAGAACAAATTAAAATGAACATGAAGAAGAAATAATAAAGAGGTATAAAGGGGGACAGGTACAGGAGGAAATGAAAGAAAAATGAAGAGAAAAAGCAGGAAAAGGGAGGCAGAGGTGAAGGAAGAAATCTAAGTGCACAGAAAATTTATTTAAATATAGTGAAGAAAGAAAAATTGGAACTGGGTTTAAAGGAACAGCCATTAAATCTTATGGATAAGAAAGAAAAATATATGACAAAGTAGTATTCCTACTTAGAAATAGATGGGATAAGGAGAAAAGCAACCCTACGTTTAAGTCCAGTTCCAAATTCTTTAATGAAAACATAAAATAGGAAATGGCCTCTAACTTCAGGAAGTTGGGCAACTTAATGGACTTTTCTGTGTCATTGGGGAAATTATGAGCAGTCTAGCTGGTTTTCTTCCAGGTTTGATTCCCAACAGTCTCTTCTGGACAGACACACACTGACTAACATCACTACCTATATATCCTGAGGATAAACTGTTACCCAGTTTACATGACATGATGGTTAATTTGTGCATAAGTTTGACTGGGATGCTAGACAGAATAAATTGTTTCTGGGTGTCTTTGTGAGGCAGTTCTTGAAAATATTAGAATCTGCAGACAATAAAGAAAAATCATACTCACAGATCAGTAACAATCATCCTATTGTTTGAGGGACTGAGAACAATAATAATGACAAAAAAGGAGTATACATATTTTATCTTCTATTTAACATCTACCATCTGTCTATCTATCTATCACCTATTGTCTATCATCTTTCTTTCTTTCTCTTTCTTCCCCTTTCTCTTCTTTACTTCTCTCTTACCCTCTTTTTCTTTTCCTCCCTCTTTCCTCTTCTCTCCATCCTTCCTCCTCCCTCCTTTCTTCTTTCCTTTCTCCCCTCCAAGTTTCCCCCACCTTAACTTTTCCTCCTGTCCTTAGACATCCATCAGATGCAGCAGTATATCCCAGCCCCAATCCACTCTCATTTTCAGACTGAGGATGACATCATTCCATTGGAAACTCTGGTTTTTATTTTCTATTCTTCACCCAGTAGATGGTATATGTTGGTATCTCTCTGCTTCCACAACTATATGGACAAAGTTCTATAATAATATCAATATGAAGCTATACAAATGCTACTGATTTTATTTCTCTGGATACCTTGCTTTTTTAATGTTCTTTTTTTTAACTTTTATTCATTCATTCAAGTTACATCTTAATCACAGTCCTCTTCCTCCTCCCCTCCCGGTCCTACCTTCTCACCCTTTACCTCCTCTCCCACGTATCCTATTCCTCCAGTGTTGGGGCCCCCACATATCAGCCCCCCTCAGTTCATCAGTCACTTGAGGGCTATGAGCTTCTTCTTGCTCTGGGACCTCACATGGCAGCTCCACTAAGGTAAAGTGTCCCACTAAAAGGTAACAAAGACTGTGACTGAGACCGCCCCACCCTTAGTTGTTAAGGGATCTGTATGAGGACCAAGTTGCCTATCCTCTATATTTCTATAGAGAGGTCTAGGTCAAGTCTAAGCTTTTTTATTATTATTATTATTATGGCTAGTGTTTCAGTCACTGTAAGCCTCTAGGGGCCTAGGTTAGTTGGTTCTGTTGATCTTCATGTGTTGATCTTGACCTCTCCAGATCTCCCATTCCTCCTCCAATTCTTATATAGGGCTCCCACGAGCTCCACCTAATGTTTGACTGTGTCTCAGCATCTGTTTTGATCTGCTACTGGGTGGAGTTTCTCATAGGATAGGTTCCTGTTCCTTTGGGTCTGTGGGTTGTAAGATGATTATCCTGTACTATGTGGCTAATATGCAGGTATAAGTGAATACATGCCATGTGCATCTTTCTAGGTCTGGGTAAGCTCACTTAGGATGAGCTTTTCTAGTTCCATCCATTTGGTTGCAAATTGCCTGATTTCGTTGTTTCTGATAGCTGAGTAATATTGCCTTGTGTAAATGTACCATGGGTTTCTTTCTTTATTATTCAGTTGTAGGGCATCTGGGTTGTTTCCATTTCTAGCTATTACAAATAGAGTTGCTATGAACATTGTTGAGCAGATGTCCTTGCGTTTTGGTAAAGAATTTATTGGACATATACCCAAGAGTGTTATGGTTGGATCTTGAGGCAGAGCTAGTCCAGATTTTCTAAGATATCACCATACTGATTTCCATAGTGGTTATACAAGCTTGCATTCCCGCCAGCAATGGAGGAGTGTTCCCCTTTCTTCACAACCTCGCCAGGATGTACTGCCATTTGATTTTTTTTTTATTTTAGTCATTCTGACAGATTTGAGATAGAATCTCAGAATTGTTTTGAGTTGCATTTCTCTGATGATTAAGGAAGCTGAGCATTTCTTCATGTGTCTCTTAGCCATTAGAAATTCCTTCTTTGTGAATTCTCAGTTTAGTTCTGTACCTCATTTTTTTATTGGATTATTTGGTTTCTGGGTGTTTAATTCCTTGAGTTCTTTATAAATTATGGATGTTAGCCCTCTTTTGAATTTGGGGTTGGTAAAGATCTTTTTCCAGTAGGTTGCCATTTTGTTTGAATGATAGTTTCCTTTGCCTTATAGAAACTTTCCAGTTTCATGAGGTCCCATTTATTGATTGTTGATCTCAGGTCCTGAGCTGTTGGTGTTCTGTTCAGGAAGTTGTCACCTGTGCCAATGAGTTCGAGGGTTTCTCCTACTTTTTCTTCTAGTATCTTTAGTGTGGCTGGCCTTATGTTAAGGTCTTTGATCCACTTGGACTTAAGTTTTGTGCAAGGTGATAAGTATGGGTCTAATTTCATTCTTTTACATGTTGATATCTAGTTAGACCAGCACCATTTGTTGAAGATGCTGTCCCTTTTCCACTGTATGGTTTTGGCTTCTTTGTCAAAAATTAAGTGACCATAAGTGTGTGGGTTCATTTTTGGGTCTTCACCTTGATTCAATTGATAATCTGGTCTTTTTCTATTTCAGTACCATGCTGTTTTTATTTCTATTGCTTTTCTTGTTTTTTGAGAGGGAATTTGTATGAAATATGATTCAATATTCTATAGATGAATTATAAACATGTTGGTCTTATGGACTCATTCCATTTCTGTCTTCCCCCTCCCTATTCTCTCTCTCTCTCTCTCTCTCTCTCTCTCTCTCTCTCTCCTTTCTCCTTCTCTCTCTCCTTTCTCTATCAATTTGTCAATCTTCATTTTTAATTAGATGAATGCTCTGTCTCTATATGGTTTTGATACTGTAGCAATAGCTGCAGAAATTCTGACTTCCAGTTTGATATGCATCATGAAAGTTGTAAAGGATGTATATATATAGAAGTCACTTATTACAAACTATCACAGAGAATTAGCAGCTAAACTCTCACTAATGAAAGTATGCCACAGTGACAACTATACAAAGAAGATGAATATCAAAGTGTCTGTGTCTGCAAAAAAAGCACAGTTATGCACCTGCCATATCCCACACACAGAAAATGACACATGCAGAAGAATAAGTCGGAAAATTGTCAGTAGTCCCCTATTTACATTATAAACATAAAACATGTAAAATTGCTAAAAACAGGAAAGTGAGATAGACAGATTAATACATGGTGGATAGATAGGTGTTAGATAGAGATTACTGATAGACAGTGGAAAATGATAGATAAAATGTATTATATACATATTATATATTATGACTTATATAGATAAAGAGTACTTCAAATTGTATAGGTTTTGTAAAAATATTCATATATGTTTTTATTAATACAACTCAAGCATATCACATATATACTATATATAACATATATAAGTATTTACATATAGCATACATTTTGTATGAATGCTCATAGAGCACTCCAAAGATTGAGATACAGGCATGTTGTGTATGGAGTACATCTTCTTTTCAGAACCACTGTGATGGTGGTTTCTTTCTCAAATTCTTAAATTTCTCATTTAATTTAGATTTTGAACTTTTAAATTTACTTTACTTTATGTACATGGGTGTTTTTACTGCATATACACATACAACTGATATCTTTAGGGGTCAGAAAATAGCATCAGATTCCCTGGGACTAGAGTTACAGATGGTTTTGTGTAGAGAGCTGCGACGTGCCGCGCCTTAAAAATGGCGCTGGTCTCCGCCTTCCACCAGCCCGACGGTGAGCGCTCTCGATGGTAAACAAGTCCATGTGGCTTTACTTGATTGGCTATACGTGGGCCTCTAAGATAGCACCATGTGGCTTTACTTGATTGGCTATACGTGGGCCTCTAAGATAGCA
>CAJQZJ010034466.1:3813838-3825112 GCA_907164525.1 Lophiomys imhausi | reverse complement strand
CCATGTGGCTTTACTTGATTGGCTATACGTGGGCCTCTAAGATAGCACCACTTGGCTTTACTTGATTGGCTGTTCATTTAGTATTTAGCCTGTGGGTTGGGTCTGCCCGGCCCCTTTTTCGGAAGACTGTTTTCAAGGGACCTGAATAAACTGCAGGAGAAGAGCTTTTGTGAGTTGCGTCATTTCTTGCTGGTCGAGAGGGACGCGACAGTTTTGAGCTGTCATGCAGGTACTGGAAATCAAACCAGCCTTCTTTGAAAGAACGATTAAGTGCTCTTAATCATTAAGCCATCTCTCTAGTTCACCGATTTGTATTTTAAACTTATCTTATTTAAGATCCTGCCACTGGCTCCCCTCTCTTTTGTTGTTCTTCAGGGTTCATTTGGCTGCTGGCAATCACTTGCCTTGTATTTATCCTCCATTGTTGGTCCTCATACTTGAATCTGCATTCAAGCTCCCTGGAGCATAGTTACAAAACAGCACTGGCTCTCTCTCTCAGAGTTTCTGATTCAGTGGGTTTAGAATGAGATTTGAGATTCTTCCTTTCTTGACGGTCTCAGCCAAAGTTTCAGAGGCCACACTTTGGAAACTATAAAACTAACACTTGCATATCCTCATTGTCTCTAAGGAATCTGCTGCTAAAGATAGTTCACAAGTGGCTCAGTGCCATATGAAATCCTTTGCAGTCTCAGGAGTCTTTTCTATGCACTTGTGTATTTAATGTGGACCTGGAGGATCCAGGAGAGTGGTGTATTCATTTTGTATCTTATCTGACTACCTGTTATGGTTTGCATCTTCAATATTGCCAAAGTTTCATATATCAAAAGTTTGATTACCAGTCTCTGATGAAATTAGGAGATTATAGAACACTTATGAGGCAAATGGCTTTCCTCTACCATATACCATCCCCTAAAACCTGATCTCTTCTCGAGTCTCAGAGCAATGGATTCAACTCACCATGAACTGAAGTTAAGTCCTCTGAAACTATGAGCTTAAATCAATCTTTATCCATATAAGATCCTCTGTTATTTACTTTTCTCATTGCCGGGAAAAATACCTGGTGAGAAGGATTTATGGGAGGAAAGATTTCTTTTGGATCACAGTCTGAAGACACAGTTAATACCAGGCATATTATAATGCAAGGAGTTGGAGTCATCTGACCATACTACACCTGCAGTCACAGATATACACAGACGTTTTCTCCTAGGGGACTCTAGACCCTATCAAGATGCCACTCAATATTAAGCACTACGATTGGTTCTCTCAAGTGACAGCAATGAAATGGACATTAGCCTTCCTACATATCAGTTACATCACCCTTTAGAATTCGCAAAGCAAATGCAGCTGAGGCACCAACTCTTTTTAGACTTTTACTCTACATCTTGCAGCCTCATCTCTATGTTACGGGAACTTTATCAGAGGAAGGCAGGGGAAAGCAGTAGCTACGACTTGCTTTTGAATTCAAGTCTCCTTCTATTGGTTGGTGTCTTTTCTGAGAAATATTTCATTTTATTATCATCACATATTCTTTTCTAACGTGTGTTCTTATTTCTTCATGTTCTTAGCATTGAGGGATTTCAACATTGTATCAGCTGAGAAAAATATACTTACTGAGTCATTACAATTATGTCTTATATCAAACTTGAGGCTGTTTTAAAAGTTGATTTTACATATTAAACAGCAGGTTTGAATGCAATTAACTTGAGTTTAATTTGACTTCAGCCTATCTGTGGAAATGTTAACACTGTCAACTATGCAAAGAAAATGATAAATGAACATATATGCAGAAAAACGTTGTTCAAATAATTGAAGATTTAGAAGAAATGTAAACCAACCTTACTGTTGTTCCCCATATGCATAATATAGGAAAATAATAGACTAGCATTATAAACAAACAGAAAAATTGTAGGCTAAGAGTAAACCAAGGAAGATAGTTTAATGCTAAAACTTTCTTCTTTTTTTGTTTCTTCAGGTTACATCTCAATCACAATGCCCTTCCTACTCTCTCTCCCAGTCCCACCCTCCCACCCTCTTCCCCCTCACACTCCTCACGTCCATTTCCTTTTTTTATTAAGTTTAAGGTATATCTTTTTCTCCCCAACAGCTCCCTCTTTCAGTCCAACAAATGGCTCTTTCTCTTATAACAACAATACAAATGTTAAAACTTTTTAAAGGAGTAATCTTTTGATAAATAAAACTCCAATGGTGTATCTGTATGTATATATACTTATGACACAAAGAGTGTCTATAATACATGTATACATATGCATATATGAATAAATATAAATGTGTACAAGGACAATCACACTGGTGTTTTACTTCCTTTATATTCATTACACAAATACAGTATATGTAATGTGTGTATACATATACATATGTGCATATAAATACAATATGAACAAGAAAAATTAAACTTGTGCAGTAGCATACATATGTATAGTATTTATATTGATAGATGATGTAGATATAGATTACTGTATATGCTATATATGCTGTATATACTGTATATACTGATAACTTCTGATAACTCATAGTGTCTACTACATATTAAACCTTCAACGACATATCCTTTTTATATTATATTTATGTATCATATACTATTATCACAATTTTACAGAAAAGAAATTTAGAATAGTTAAGGAAATTTTTAATTATGAAACTTACTAAACATAGTTTTAAAAAAGATTTGTGTAAATCCAAAAATTTTATATAGCTTCATTATATTGAATTGATTAAGTTCATGTCAAGGACAATAGAAAAGCCTCATGTTAAGAATCTTCCTTTGGATGAAAATAAACACAGGCATGCAGAAAAGAGGTCAGCCTTAATTTTTGAAGGTTAATGTTTGGATATTTATCTTAAATTAAAAAGGAAGCCACAGCAGTTATTAACCCAAGGAATGATATGACTTAAAATAATCTAGTTTGCAAAGACTGGGGTAGGAATGAAGCCACAGAGGCTACTTGGGAGGTCCTGAGACAAGAGAGAATAATTACTTGGCCTTCAATCATACATAGAAATTATGTAAAGTAGGAAAATTTCTTGAATATGATTAAATATGTTTTGGTAGTTGTGCTGGGTAGATTTATTTCAACTTGACATAAGCAAAAGCCATCTGAGAAGAGGGAACCTCACTTTAAAACCTCAAATGACAGCACACGCTGGCGAGGGTGTGGAGAAAGGGGTACCCTACTCCATTGCTGGTGGGAATGCAGGCTTGTGCAACCACTATGGAGGTCAGTCTGGCGATATCTTAGAAAACTTGGAATAGCTCTGCCTCAGGACCCAGCCATACCACTTCTGGGTATACACCCAAATGCCTCTTCATGGAATCATAAGGAAGTTTCCTCATCAATGTTTATAGCAGTCTTATTTGCAATAGCTAGAAACTGGAAACAACCCAGATATCCCTCAACTGAAGAATGGGTTAAAAAACTACGGTACACAATGGAATATTGTTCAACTATCAGGAACAATGAAGTTATGCAATTTGCAGCCAAATGGATGGAACTAGAAAAGCTCATCCTGAGTGAGCTAACCCAGACTCAGAAGGACGCATATGGCATCTATTCACTTATAGTAGGATTTTAGCTATATAGTAGAAGGTATCGATTCTACAACTAACACACCAAAGGGAACTTGGACATAGACTTTTTATTTTTTATTTTTATTTTTAATTTATTTTTTATATTTTTTAATATTTTTTCTATTTTTTCGTCTTTTTAATCTATTTGTCTGCTTATTTGTTTGTTTGTTTTTTAGTTCTCTCTCCCGGGCAATGAGACACTTTTCACTGATGGTACTGCTTCATAGACCCCCAATGAATGAGGATGCTCTTGGCCCTCATACGAACTCTCAACTGAGATGAGGGACTGTTACATAAGGACACCCCACCCCAGAGAAATGGAATGGAAGGGTTAGGAGGTAAAGAAAAAAAATGAAATGTGATGTTTTGGCCTTTTACTACTAATTGTCATAAACTGTTTAGGATAATTAAGAAATGCAAACTAATGGTTATGCAAGCCTGTCATTCTGTTAGGTACTATGACAGCCTATTATAGTTACTTTCTAAGCTAATCAGAAATAAACCTTCTACGAGACAAGCAACATCTGCTTACCCTAATATAAGAGATAGATAGGGCCTCTTCAAAAACCTCAAGAGATCTGCAGAATATGGCATTCAAAGATGTTTTCGTAACTTTAGATTTTTTATTTCAAGACATATCAACTCCTGACAGCACCCTCTATTCTACCCCAAGTAGAAGATGAGCATCAAAGAATCTCCAGTGGGAGATGATTGAATTAGTCGCAAGCCTATCTTTTGGTAGGAAAAGCCCCTTGTTCCAACTGTAGACAGAATGCTGTCCAAAAAGGACAAAACGTGGAAGTAGGAAAGTCAACAGCCTAGCTCTGCCAAGACAGGGTGGGCAAGTCCTTCTTAACCCCTGCTTTACAATCAATGTCTGTCAGAGAAACGGGGCCAAACGACTGAAGATCGATGCTGTAATGTATGGAGAGAAAATGGGAACTGTCCAGGCAGCCACTGGTATGTCATTTCTTAGTTTTGGAAGCTGCAGTCCCTGTACTCCCTATAAAATCAGATATATTTATAGCTCTCAGGTCTCTGAGGTGGTTGAAGAACAGATAGCTAGAGTCTCATAATTAAATTTTGAGTTGTTTAAGAGTCAAGAGAGTGTTATAGATCTAAGAAGATGTTTTTAAAATTGTGATGCAAGATAGTATGAAAGCTGAGGCAGATATAGAACTTTAAACTCATGGAGATGGTTAGATAGTAGAATGTTAAAGTCAGGTACCAAATACATATGGACTAGACATTGGGAATGTACGCTAAGCCATATAACCCTCATAACTGTGGCCTAATTACCTCTGTTGTACTGTATTGTATTTATTGTTATAAGAGAAAGAGCCATTTGTTGGACTGAAAGGGGAAACTGTAGGGGGAAATAAGATATACCTTAAACTTAAAAAAAGGAGGGAGAAGAGTTTGGGGGGTTGAGGGTGGGAGAGTGGGACTGGAGGGGGGAATAGGGAGGGGACTGCGATTGAGATGTAACTTGAAGAAATAAAAAATAAAGGAAAAAAAAAGATGTGCACCAAAAAAAAAAATTCCTCCACTTTTCTATAGGCAAGCTTGTAGGGAATTTTCTTAATTAGTGATTGATGGGGGATGGTCAAGTACATTGTGAATGGTGCCATTCCTGGACTGGTGGTCCTGGGTTCTATAGGAAAGCAGGTCAAGTAAACCATGAGGAACAAGTCAGCAAGCCGCTTTCCTCCATGGCCTTTGCATCAACTCCTGTCTTCAGGTTCCTTCCTTGTTTGAGTTCCTGTCCTGACTTCCTTTGATGATGAACTGTGATGTGGAAGTGTAAGCTAAATAAACTCTTTCCTCCCTGTGTTGCTTTGGTCAAGGTGTTCATCACAGCAATTGAAACCCTAATTTAAGGCACTAGCAATGCTACCAAAGTGGATAATACATTTTTATTGAGTTATGTTAATTATTCCACTAAAATTCCAAACCCCTGAGCTTATTGGACAATATTGGTCAAAGTTTAGGAATAAAAAGCACTTCTAATATGGGAGGCATTGTGACATATTTAAATGGTGCAAAACAATAGCAGAGTTTGACTAGTTAAGATGAATCATAAGCAAAAGGTAAATTAGGCTCAAGCCCAGGAACATATGGCTCTGATCCACACCTACTAAGGTTTATGAAACAACACTTTAAATATATGGACTCCAGTGTTTATCTGTTAATGAGTGAATATATTTTTTAAAAAACATGGCATATAAACAGAATGGGATATTATTCACCCATAAAAAATAATAAAGTTCTGTCATGTGTAGCCATTTGGATAGAAACAAAGAACATTGCCTTCAGTACGATAATCACAGCAAGACAAGCAGTGCATGCTCCAATTACACATGGAAGGGGAGTTGATTTCATAGAGTGGCGATTACCAGCTCCTGAACTGAAAGGTTAGACGGTGGAAGAAGATGGCTGGTGAGTGTGTGAGTATTAAATAGAAGGGATGATTTTTTCCCACTTTTATAGTTTACTTTAAACTCATGGAGATGGTTAGATAGTAGAATGTTAAAGTCAGGTGCCAAATACATATGGACTGGACATTGGGAATGTATGCTAAGCCATATAACTCTCATGATTGTGGCCTGTTTATTTCTGTTGTTTTGTATTGTATTTATTGTTATAAGAGAAAGAACCATTTATTTTTACTTTATATTATTAATTTTATATTTTAAAGATGTTTTTACTTGACAGATAAATCACTTTATTCACTCCTTTTTCTCCTTCCAATTGATTTTCAGTGTTCTACATCACAATAACACAAGTGTCACTGGAAAAAAAATGAATTGTATATTTAGAAAAGAGAATTAGAATGTTTCCCCAAGCAAAGAAATGATAGATGTATAAAATAGTAGATAATCCAGCTTCCATGATCTGCTCATTACATATTGTATTTATGTACTCAAATGACATGCTGTCCCTGTAAATAATTATGATTATTACATGTCAATTAAAATTTTAATGGAAATAAAAGATTGATTGAGGCACCTGTAGAACTTACTTGAAACCCCCACACACAATATCTCTTTTTAAAAAAGAACAAAAGTCTAACAATTCAACATTTTTTACTTAAATACTGAATCAAAACATATTCTGCATGCAAAGAAGCACGAAATTGTAACCCACTCAGAGAGAGAGAGAGAGAGAGAGAGAGAGAGAGAGAGAAGTAAACAAAGAACGATTTCTGAGGAGACTAGATCCTGAATACAGGTGGGAAAATTAGCCTCAGATATGACACAGAAGAATTCATGAGTCTAGAAAGATCAAAGGATCTAGGATACCACATAACATAGCCAATGGCCTCAATCAGTAGAGATTTCTTCCTGATATGTTCTATAATGCCTTGTGGAGTTGGCCTTTGCTGAGTGACATGAACAACTGATGTATGGATGTAGAGAAAGAATTGGCAGAAAGAAAGAAGAACAGAGTTGTCATAATAACTGGGATCCCACTTAAAGCCTGGGATCATGCTCACAAAATCACCCTCTAGTTTAAGGGGATGAACGCCAGCATGATTGAGGTCATGGCACAGAATCAAGAGCTGCCTAGTAAAACTGCATCCACAGTAAGGAATGCAAGAGCATGAAAGCTCTTAATTAGATCAATTAGTTTCCCCTTTGTTATCCAGTCTGGGACCCTGATCCATAAAATGGCATCCTTATATTTAGGGTGGCTCTTGTTAACCTCATCTAACCTAATCTAAGCCACCCTTCGTACACATGCCTGGAAATTTGTTTCTGTGATGCTTCCACACAGCTGAAAATCAAGATTAACTATCACAACTCAAACTTTTGTCAAATTGACACCCAAACTTGTCACTTTTAATTCATAACTTTCCACCTGTCATCATTATAAGCTATGGTCATTTCGTAATGCAAAATTCACTTGAACTAGCTTCAAAAGCCCCTATACTCTTTAATAATTTCAATACTTTTGAAAGTAAAAGTCTCTTCTGATGCTCAAGGAAATCTCCTGACTGTTAACTTCTATAACTCCCCAAAACATATTAATAACCATACAAACAAGAAAAATGGGCTCAGCAGGTTGTATTTTTGCATAAACACACATATACATATATAAGAATATGTAATTTTAAAAAGAGGCTATCAACTTAAATATGGCAGGGACATGGGACAGGTTTGATGGAAGATAGCTAGAATAGCTAGGATGGACTAGAGGCTAGAGGGAGGAAACAGGAAGAGTGACATAATTCTATTTCAATTAAAAATATTTAAGAAAACAAACAGGTTATATAGTTCTAATATACAATGACACACACTATACATTCTCATTTGAAAGAGAGAAATGGGAACAGAGCATGTAAAGATAGGCCCAGAGCAAGACTGAGTCCTAGCAGAGCAAGTACCAAATCATGCAGCTCCATGTATTTCAAAATGCATTTGGGGCCCATGATGGAATCATCTTTGTTCCAAGGGACAGGAGTAGGTCTACATTTCAGCTTGTCTGTCTGCAATACACACAACCTCTCTCTTGATTCAGATAGATAGATTAGCTTCAGGTATTAAAGGAAAGATTTCTCTAACCTGGTAATTGTAGAGAATGTAGGAAACATAACAAAGGCTAGATGGTATCAGTTAAGAGTCCTGTTTGACACATTCTACACTTTCATTATGTAGAGACTTGCTGTATGACTGCTTCATACATTCAGATTTCCTTATGACTTAGGCAATGGTTCTCTGTCATCTCTAAAATCTAGGGGTTTCCATTGCAATTTAGATTTCACCTGTTCACAGTGGTGCCTCTTGGCCTAATTACAGGGATGCAAATGTGTCTGTATATTGTTTGGCCTCATTAATTTTCTAGAACTGTGATTTGAGATTCCATGATGTCCTCAATCTTGAATCTTTCAGGCCTGCTCAATCATTACCATATATATGGCATTTCTGTGTTCTACTCCCAGCATGATATGGAGTTGGCTGTCTTGTACCTCACTTACAGTAATTATTGGATGCCAACTTTGGAGACACTTCTCCAAGTGGTTTCCTTTTCATGAGCAGGCAATCTTTTCAGTGACACTCACAGTTTTTTAAATATTTACATCTCCATCAGAGCACCCTCCCTGTAGCCCTCCCGGTTCCACCTTCCCACCCTTTCCCCCCTCTAACACCTATCCAACTCCTCCAGTGCAGGGTGCGCCCACATCTCAGTCACCCTCAGTTCATCAGTCATACGAGGGCTAAGAGCTTCCTCTTCCACTGGGAGCCTACATGGTAGTTCCACTAGGGCAAAGTATCCCATTATCAGGTAACAAAATCCATGTTCCTGTTCCTTTTGGTCTGTTGGTTATAGGATAGTTATCCTGTACTATATGATGAAAACTCAGTTATAAGTGAATACATGCCATGTGCATCTTTTTGGATATAGGTTATCTCACTTAGGATTAGCTTTTCTAGTTCCATCCATTTGGTTGCAAATTGCATGAGTTCTTTGTTTCTGAGAGCTGAGTATAAATATACTGCAGGTTTTTGTTGTTGTTGTTGTTGTTTTGTTTTGTTTTTTGATCCATTCTTTGGTTGAAGGAAATCTGGGTTATTTCTATTTTCTAGCTATCACAAATAAAGCTGCTATGAACATAGTTGAGGAGATGTCCTTGTGGTTTGGTGAAGAATCTTTTGGATATATGCCCAGAAGTGGTATGGCTGGGTCTTGAGGTAGAGTTATCCCTAATTTTCTAAGATATCTCTAGATTGATTTCCACAGTGGTTGTACAAGTTTGCACTCCCACCAGCAATGGAGGAGTGTTCTCCTTTCTCTACAACCTTGCTGGTATGTGCTGTCATTTGGTTTTTTTATCTTAGCAGTTCTGACAGGTATGAGACATAATTTCAGTCATGTGTTGCATTTCTCTGATGATTAAGGATGTTGAGCATTTCTTCAAGTATCTCTTGGCCATTAGAGATTCCTATTTTGTGATTTCTCTGTTTAGCTCTGTACCTCAGTTTTTATAGGATTATTTGTTTTCTGTGTGTTTAATTTCTTAAGTTCATTATAAATTTTTATATTAACCCTATGCCTTTTGTGGGGATGGTAAAGATCTTTTCCCAATCTGTAGGTTGCCTTTTTGTTCTAATGACAGTGTCCTTAGCTTTACAGAATCTTTTCAGTTTCATAAGTTCCCAATTACTGACATTGGTCTTAGAGCTTGAGCTATTGGTGTTCTCTTCAGGAAGTTTTCACCTGTGCCAATAAATTTGAGACTTTTCCCCACTTTCTCTTCTATTAGATTTATGTTTCCAGCTTTATGTTAATGTCTTTGATCCAATTGGACTTAAGATTTGTGAAAGGTGATAAATATGGATCTATTTGCATTCTTTTACATGTTGACATCCAGACTGGCACCATTTGTTGAAGATGCTTTCCTTTTTCCATGTATAGTTTTGGCTTCTTGGTCAAAACTTAAGTGATCATAGGTGTACGGGTTTATTTCTGGGTCTTCAAATACATTCCATTGATCAACTTGTCTGTTTCTATACCAAAACCATACTGTTTTTATTACTATTGCTCTGTTCTATAGCTTAAAACCAGGGATGGTGATACCACCGTATTTTTTGTTGTTGTTGCTGTTGTAAGGATTAATTTAGCAATTCTGGTTTTTTTTCCATATGAAGTTGAGAATTGTTCTTTCATGGTCTATAAGAATTATGTTGGTATTTTGATAGGAATTGCATTGAATCTGCATATTGCTTTTGGTAGGATGGTCATTTTTATTATGTTGATCCTACCTATCCATGAGCATGGGAGATATTTCCATCTTCTGATATTCTTTTCAATTTCTTTCTTCAAGGACTTGAAGTTCTTGTCATACAGGTCTTTCACTTGCTTGGTTAGAGTTACACCAAGCTATTTTATATTTTTGTGGCTATTGTGAAGGGTATTGCTTCCCTAATTTCTTTCTCAGCCCCTTTATTTTCTGTGGAAACAAGAGCTACCATATTTTTTAAATTAATTTTGTATCCACCCAATTTGCTTAAGGTACTCATCAGTTGGAGGAGTTCTCTGGTGGAATTTTAGGGGACACGTGTGTATACTATCATATCATTTCTATGTATGGTCCTTGTGTGCCAGGTCTCTCCAGGACTTTTAGCATGAAGGGGTGTTGGATTTTGCCAAATACTTTTCATCATCTACCGAGATGATCTTGTGTTTTTTTTTTTTTTTTCAGCTTGTTTAAATGGTGGATTACAGTGATGGATTTTCAAATGTTGAACCAACCGTACATTCCTGAGTTGAAGCCTGCTGTATTAGGGTGTATGATATTTTTGATGTGTTCTTGGATTCGATTTGCAAGTATTTTACTGAGTATTTTTACTTCTATGTTCATGAGGAAAATTGGTCTGAAATTCTTCTTCTTTGCTGGATCTTTGTGTGGTTTAGATATCAGGGTAACTGTGGCCTCATAGAATGAGTTTGGCAGTATTCCTCTGTTTCTATGTTGTGGAAGAGTTTGAAGAATGTTGGTATTATCTTTTCTTTAAAGGTCTGGTAGAATTCTGTGCCAAAACCATCTGGCCCTGAACTTTTTTTGGTTGGGAGACTTTTTTTTTTTAATAATTTATTTTTATTTCTTCAAGTTACATCACAATCACAATCCCATCCCTACTCCCCCCTCCAGTCCCACCCTTCCACCCTCCTCCCCCTCAGCCCCA
>CAJQZJ010034466.1:3767866-3812981 GCA_907164525.1 Lophiomys imhausi | reverse complement strand
CCATCACCACCCTGTTTCTTGTAACTCTAGAATTTATAAGACAACTAACTCTATAGTGATCCTCCTGTCTCTGCTGGAGGTAAAGGCATGGGCTAACACCATGCATTATTTTACCTTAGCTCTAAGTTTTTTCAACTCTTGGAGGTTTGTAAAACCAGGTTGAACAGCTGTCACCTTTAATTTATTTACAGTGTTTTAAACCTGTTACCTGCTTTTTAATGCCAAACCATGGAAATAGCCTATACCTCTACAAAAAAAAAACAAAAAACAAAAAAACTTTTAAGCTGCAGCAGCAGGTTGGGAGACTTTTAATGACTGCTTCTATTTCCTGAAGGGTTATAGGACTTTTTAATTTGTTAATCTGATCTTGATTTAACTTTGGTAGGTGGGATCTATCAAGAAAATTTGTCATTTCACTTAGGTGTTCCAATTTTGTGGACTACGGGTTTTTTAACTAAAACAAAAGATTCTTTGAATTTCCTCGATGTCTGTTATTATTTCTCTTTTCGTTTTTGATTTTGTTGATTTCGGTCATTTCCCTCTGCCTTTTAGTTAGTTTAACTAAGGGTGTGTCTATTTTGTTGATTTTCTCAAAGAATCAACTGTTGGTTTCGGTGATTCTTTGTATTGTTCTTTTGGCTTCTAAGTTGTTGTTTTCAGACCTGAGTTTGATGATTTGCTGCCCTCTGCTCATCTTGGGAGTGTTTCCTTCTTTTTTTCTGGTGCATCCAGTTCTGCTATTAAGTTGCTAATATGAGCTGTCACAATTTTCTTTTTGAAGGCATTTAGTGCTATGAACTTTCCTCATACCATTGCTTTCATTGTGTCCCATAGATTTGGGTATGTTGTGACTTCATTTTCATTGGATTTTAGGAAGTCTTTAATTTCCTTCTTTATTTTATCTCTGACCCAGTTGTTATTTCTGCTGTTGTTGAAGTCCAGCTTGAACCCATGGTGGTCGGATAAGATAAAAGGGGTTGTCACAATTTTCTTGTATCTGTTGAGGTTTGCTTTGTGTCCAATTATATGGTCAATTTTGGAGAAGGTTCCATGAGGTGTTGAAAAGAAGGTATTTTCTTTTGTGTTTGGGTGAAACATTCTGTAGATATCTGTTAGGTCCATTTGGTTTATGTGGTTTATGACCTCTGTTAGTCTCATTATTTCTCTGTTTGGTTTCTCTCTCAACCTGTCCATTGGTATGAGTGTGATGCTAAAGTCTCCCACTATTAATGTGTAGGGATAGATGTGTGGTTTAAGCTTTAGAAGAGTTTCTTTTAAAAATGTAGGTGCCCTTTTATTTGGGACATATATATTCAGTATTGAAATGTCATCTTGATGAATTTTTCCTTTAGCAAGTATGTAGTGTCCTTCCCTATGTTTTTTGACTAATTTTGATTGAAAGTCTATTTTATTTGATATTAGAATAGTTACTCCAGCTTGCTTCCTGGGACTGTTTGCTTGGAAAACCTTTTCGCAGCCCTTTACTCTAAGGTAGTCTATCTTTGTTAGTGAGGTGTATTTCTTGTATGCAACAAAATGATGGGTCTTGTTTACAGATATGTTCTGTAAGCCTGTGTCTTTTTATTAAAGAGCTGAGTCCATTGATGTTGAGAGATATTAATGACCATAGGTTGTTATTTCCTCTTATTTTTGTGTAGGTGGTGGTTATGTGTTTGTGTATTTCTTTTGGTTTAGCTGCAGTGGAGTTTTTTGTTTCCTGTGTTTTGTTGGGCATAATCTTCTCTGGGTTGGAATTTTCCTGCTAGGATCTTCCGTAGAGCTGGATTTGTGGATATATATTGTTTAGTTTTGGTTTTGTCATGGAATATCTTATTTTCTCCATTTATGGTGATTGAAAGTTTTGCTGGGTATAGTAGTCTGGGCTGTCACCTGTGGTCTCTTAGGGCTTGTAGGATGTCTGATTAGGCTCTTCTGGCTTTTAAATTTTATGAGGAGAAGTCAGGTGTAATTCTAATGGGTCTGCTTTATACACTACTTGACCTTTTTCTCTTATAGCTTTTAATATTCTTTCTTTGTTCTGTATATTTAGAGTTTCAATTATTATGTGGCAAGAGGAATTTCCTTTCTGGTCTAATTTTTTTGGAGTTCTGTATACCTCTTCAGCATCTCTTTCTTCAAGTTTGGGAAGTTTTCTTCTATGATTTTGTTGAAGATGTTTCCTGGACCTTGGAGTTGAGAGACTTCTCTTTCATCTATGCCTATAATAGTTATTTTGTTGAAGATGTTTCCTGGACCTTGGAGTCAAGAGTTTTCTCTTTCATCTATGCCTATAGTAGTTAAGTTTTGTCTTTGCATTGAGTCCTTGATTTCTTGGATGTTGTGGGTGAGAACTTTTTCAGATTTCTCAGTTTCTTTGGTTGTTGTACTGATTTCTTCTATCGAGTCTTCCACTCTTGAGAGTCTGTCTTCCATCTCCTATATTCTATTTGTGAAACTCATGTCTGTATTTCCTGTTCTCTTTCTTTGGTTTTCCACCTCTAAAATTGTCTCTCCTTCTGTTTTCTTTATTGCTTCTATTTCTAATTTCAGGTCTTGAACTGTTTTATACATATCCTGCTCCAATTTGGTTGTCTTTGCTTGCAGTTCTTTCATAGATGTGTCTCTTTCCCACTCTTGTTTGACTGAGTTTACTTGGAGGTCTTTAATAGAATTCTCAATTGCTTACATTTGTAAAATTGAGACTTCTTTAAATTCTTTAAGGAATTTGGTTTCTTCTTTTAAGGCCTCTATCATTTTCATAAGTATGATTTGTCATCATTTTCTTGTGTTTCAGCTGTGATGGGATGGTCAGAGCTTGCTGAATTTCGTTGGAGTCATATTTCCCTGACTTTTTTCAGTTTTGTTCTTTCACTGACATTTAGCCATCTGGTTGTCCTTAGTTGATTGTTCCTAGTGTCTGCTAGATCTGCTGCCAAGGAAGGATCTTTGTAGAAGCTGTATAATCTTGGTGGTCTGTAGCTCTCCACAAGCTGGGTAGGGACATGGGTTGGGGGCTGGATCTCAGTGAGCCTCCTGAAGCTCACCCCTTCCTGCTATGTCCCAACTGGATACTCTGGTTAGGGATTGGGGTGAAATGTGTTATTCCATCCTATAGGTTCCTGAAATCCAGCTGGTCTTCCTAGATGTCAGTGGGGGTTGGAGGACCACGGACTGTGAGCTAGAGTTGCAGATCCCCTGCAGCTTGTGTTTCAGGTCCGAAGGTCAGGTCCATGAATGCGGTACCTCCAGTCAGCTCCTAGGTGATCCAGGAGCACCACTGTGCCTCTCACCCAGAGGCACTGAGTCCGTCTAGTCTTTGTCACTCAGGCAGCATTCAATGCCTAAGAACCCACTGCTTCAGGGTTGGAACAGTAGATGCTATAGACAGGGTATCCAGCCAAGGAGGGCAAGACACACTGGCAGGGAGATCCGATATGAAGACCACATCCCATCCACGGGGCTTGGACTTATGCAAGCTCTGTGACCTTTTAACTCAACCACCTGCCATTCAGCCCAATCTGTTCTTTTCCTTCATGTGGCTCTTCTGGTCCTCTTTTGGGTGATGGGGTAACACCATGGAAGCTGGGGACTCAGGAAGCCAGGAATGACCTTGGTCTGGAGGTCAGAACCACCCACACAGGTCCTGAATTGATCAGACTTGTGAGCTCTTTGACCATCACTGGAAGTGCCCAGCTGCCTTGTCTGGCCACAATGTTCTTCCAAGTGTCTGTATGTCCAGTAGGAGGACCTGTATTGTCCAAAGCCTTTCCAGGCAAGCCCAAATATACTTGTGCCTCCCAGACTGCCACTTTGCTAGATATATATTGCGGTGGACCACCATTTCTCCTGCAGCTCAGAATGTGCTGTTGGTCACTGCCATATTGTTTTCCCCCAAATATATCCATTCCTGTGGCTCTGCTGGTCCTCTTTTTGGTGCTGGAATGCCTGTGTGGAAGCGGAGGGCTCTGGAACCTGGAACTGGTGAGTACCTCTGTCTGGGGTTCAGAGCTGCCAGCTGGGGTCCTGAATAACTCAGACCCACAGGCTCTTCTTGGGATGAAGCTTTCCTTCTTTTGCATCTGGCCAGTCTGTTTTTCTGAGTGTATGGCTTTTATTTGTCCCTGGGCTTGTGCCACTCAGATTGTTGCTCAGCATGGATTATGTCTCTATGGTGTTTTAGTTGGTTTCCCCATGCTCAAAATGTGTTCATGCTAACTTCTGCCATCTTTGTTCCCCAAAAGTTTAGCCTTAGCTTATAAGTTATATGTATATAGTCCATTGGATTGAGAGAGGCATAGCAGCAGGATCAGGAGATAGCTGGTCACATTGTATTTATATTAGGAAAGCAGAGAATAATGAATGCTTGAAGGTATATTTTTAAATTGTTTGTTTATTGTTATATTAATATCTCTATCCTCCTTCTAATCATCTGACCCAAAGTATGGGAGAAAAAAATAGTTAGTAGGATATAGACCTCTCAAAGCGTAGGTCCTTGAGGTGATTTGTCAGGATTCCAGCAACCCAGTCAAACAGCATATACAGAAACCAGTACCAGCAGCAGCATGAAACAGCAGCAGCAGTGGCTCTGGTATTGGCGGTGGCAGTAACAATTGCTGCACCCTTGTTTGGGGCTGCAGTCTATTCAGCCCAACCTGGGACACAATCTTCAGTACTGAAGGCAGCATTAAGTCTCAAGGAAGCCAGTCTTGAATATCTGGAATGTTTTGAAGTGAAGCAGAAATAATAAGTGATGAGAAGTGATGCCAAACAAAAGTCCCTCTGTGTTTCTATTTATGCCCCCTCAAAATCTGCACAAGGATGTCTACCAACTGGCCAACATTACAGCCTCTCCACAAGGTACTTCCTGTTTATCAGGATCGCATGCTCTCCAAGGAGTCTGTCCATCAATGGATGTTTTCCAGCAAAAAGCAAGTTCTCCACACATGACAGTTTCTGGCTGCCAAAACATCATGTTTTTCATGCCCCTCTCACGAGTCTCTTTTTCAGCAGTAGACAAAGCACCCCCACGTCCCACACTTGAGATCAAAGCAAAAACACAATCATTTACCACAATCATGTTTTTAAAGAAATCAGAACTTCCACCACAAATACTTATGCTCAATTTACTTCTTTCCTTTTGTAAGAGTGGGATCCCTGCCCATGGAATGGTACTGCCCACATTTAGGTTGAATGGTCCCAACTCAATTAGCCTGACCTACACAATCCCTAACAGACACGCTCAGAAATTTATTTACATGATGGTTTTCAATACCATCAAGATGACAATAAAGATTAGCCACCATAGAAAGTAAGTGTATGAGCAGTCCAGTGTGGAGCAAGCAACTAGATTGAAAGATGGGTCGTTATATCAGTAAAGAAATCTCTGAAATTACAAACAGAAAGGAACACTATCAGTCAGCACAAGAGATTTTAATATATATGCTAAAAAACTACAGAAGTTAGTGATGATAAGGTAGTGAAAAGGTGTGAAGATCAATAAAGAAACCCACTTAAGTCAGACTCTAACCAAGTGTCTGCATGCTTTTCCTGATAGAGTTTGTCAGCTTTTTAGTCCATTATAAACCAAAATTTAAAAATAGGAAGATATAAAATTAGTGGTCTTCTCTGCTATAAGTTTAAAGAGAAAAAAAAAACATTAGTTCAATGCACATGATACATATGTTATTTCTATAAAATAGCAGGGACTTAGATTGCTGAGAAAAATCAGATTAATAATCCATTATTTCTCTAAGTCTCTATGAAACTCACTAATCTAAAATAATAAACTATATAATCCTAAGTAAATATAGGTAATACATACATAGCAGAAATTTCAAAACATTAAGTCATGGCTCTGGTCTTTCTACTATCTAATAATATTACGTAAATGTGTTTCAATCAAATTATTTCTTTGGAACCAGTCCCCTTGGTTTCATTTTCTAGCCCACAACTCTGCCTGCTTTTCTTGAGACCACACAGGCACCAGAGACCCAAGATAAGACTCATCCCCATGCCCTATGCCTGCCAACTTCCATTAAATACATTTATCAGCCATAAACTGAGCTCCATTCCCTGGGCTCTGTATTTTGGCCCAAAACTTCAGCAAAAGACCTCTGCCTCCTGGAGGCCACACTGGTACTTGGGACCTGAGAGGCAAAATTGGTACCCAAGACTCCAGAAGACACACAGGCCACAATAACCCCAGGGGAGATATCTTACTGAACCTTAAGGTTTGCTGGTCACAAGAACCTCAGACTACTCAGGCCAGAAGACTGAGAGGAAATAGAAACTAAGGGGAAAAAAATCCAAAAACTACCCATCTAACAAAAAATAAACTTGGAAATCAGCACATAAACTTATAACAACCACCAATGACCAGAGACCCACTTTAGTCAGACTCTAAGTGTCACCACTGATGACTGGAACAAGATGATCAGCAAAAGAACACAATCAACAACGTCAAGACAATATGGTACCACTAGAGCCCAGCTATAGCAAGCCCTGGATATTCCAAATAGCTGAAGTACAAGAAAATGACATTAAATCCAATCTCATGAAGATGGTGAAGGACTTTAAAGAGGAAATAAATAAATCCCTTAAATAAATACAGGAAAAAAACAGACAAACAAACAAACAGGTGAAGGAAATTAATAAAACTGTTCAAAACCTGAAAATGGAAATAGAAGCAATAAAGAAAACACAAATTAAAGGAATCCTAGAGATGAAAATCTAAGTAAGTGAACAGGAACTACAGACACAAGCATCACCAACAGAATACAAGAGACGTAAGAGAGAATATCAGGTGTAGAAAACACAATAGAAGAAATTGATACATTGGTCCAAAAAAAATGTTGCATCTAAAATGTCCTTGACACAAGATATCCAGGAAACCTGCAATACTATGAAAGATCACAGGATAAGAATAACAGGAATAGAAGAAGATTTCAAGCTCAAAGATGCAGAAAATATTTTCAACAAAATCAGAAGAAAATTTTCCTTACCTAAATTAAAAAATGCCCATAAACATGTGAGAAGCTTACAGAATACCAAATAGAAAAAAAAGTCCACCTACCACATAATAATCAAAACACTAAATGTGCAGAAGAAAGAAAGAATAATAAAAACTGAAAGGGAAAAAGGGCAAGTAACATATAAAGGCAGACCTAACAGAATTACACCTGACTTCTCAACAGAGACTCAAAAAGCAAGAAAGGCCCAGACTGATGTCTTGCTGACAGTAAGAGACACAAATGTCAGCCCAGATTACTATACTCAGCAAAACTTTTGATCAGCATAGGTAGAGAAAACAAGATATTCTCTGACAAAGCCAAATTTAAATAATATCTATGGACAAATCCAGTCCTACAGAAGATACTACAAGGAAATCTCTAACCTAACCCAAGAAGGTTAATGATACCCAAGAAAACACAGGAAACAAATAATTCCACATGAGCAAAACCAAAAGAAGGGAAGCAAACACACACACACACACACACACACACACACACACACACACATTACCACAACCAACATCAAAATAATATGAATTAACAATAATTAGTCATTAGTATCTCTTAACAGTAATGGGCTTTAATAAAACTTCAATAAAAGGCACAGGCTAACAGAATGGAGATGAAAACGGGATCCATCATTCCACTGGATACAAGAAACACACCTTAACATCAAAGACATTACCTCAGAGTAAAAGGCTGGAAAAAAAGATTTTCCAAGAAAACAGAGCCAAGAAGTATGCTGGTATAAGCTGTTATAATATTTACCAAAATAGACTTTCAACTAAAATTAATCAAAACAGATGGGGGAGAACACTTCGTACTCATCAAAAGTAAAATCCACCAAATGACGTCTCAATTTTGAATATCTATGCTTAGAATGCAAGAGCACCCAAATTTGTAAAAGAAATATTTCTAAAGTTTAAATCACACATTGAATCCCATACATTAACAGTGGGAGACTTCAACACCCCACTATCACCAATGTACAGGTCATTCACAGAGAAACAGAAGAGAAAAATAATGAAACAAATGATGTTATGACTCAAATAGACTTAACAAATATCTACAGAACTTGTTTCCCAATCAAAAAAGGATATATCTTCTTCTTAGCACCTCAGGAGACCTCTAAATCTGACCTATGCTGTTCACAAAACAAGTCTAAAGAGATCCAAGAAAACTGAAATTGTATCTTATAAGACCGCAATGGACTTCACCACCAACAGAAGCAACAGAGTCTACAAACATGAAAACTGAACAACTGTCTATTCAATGACCACTGAGTCAGGGAAGAAATAAGGAAAGAAGTTAAAAACTTTCTAGAATTCAATGAAAATGAATTCACAACATATGCAAACTTATGGGACACAATGAAAGCAGTGATAAAGGAAAATTCACACCACTAAAGGCCTTCATAAAGAAATTAGTGAGATCTAATACTAGCAACCTCATAGCACAGCTGATAGCTCTCGAACAAAAAGAAACAAACCCAAAAGGAGTAGACATCAGGAAATAATCAAACTTAGGACTGAAATCAATAAATTAGAAACAAAGAGAGTAATATAAAGACTCAAAGAAGGAAAGAGTTGGTTCTTGGAGAAAATCAACAAGATTGACAAATTCTTAGCCAAACTAACTAAAAGATTGAGATAATATCCCAATTAACAAAATCAGAAACAAAAAATGGACACATAACATAATTTTACTAGACTGAGGAAACCCAAAGAATCATTATGTATTACTTCAAAAACATGTCCTCCACAAAATTGGAAAATTTAAGTGAAATGGACAACTTTCTTAATAGGTACCACTTACCAAAGAACCAGGACTGCATCGCCACAAGTGTCGCTGATGGAAGTAAGGACAGTGCTCAAGTGGAATGTGCTCTCAGTGTCACAGGGGAAAATTCCATAGATCATATCTAATTGGTAAATAATTGATATGTGGAAGAAGACGATTATTCTCACTCTTCTGCATTCAACAAACACATCTTTTTTTCATCTACTTGTCCCCAGCAATTTGCTACACATGAAGAACTTGAAGCAAAAAAAGAGTCAGTTTCTGAACACCAGCAGCGACAGTTACAGAACCTATGGAGTAATGTGACAATTTTTTAAAATAAGTCTTTTATTTTAATTGAACATAGTAACGACATATGAAATAGAGAAGGTTTCACCTATGAACAAAAGTTTTATGGTACAGAAATCTATACAGGAGATGGGATACATTTATTTTTAACTATATTTTTTGGTTGGGTTTTTGTTTTTATTTATTTATTTATTTATTTATTTATTTATTTGTTTGTTTGTTTGTTTACTTACTTATTTATTTATTTTATTTCTTCAAGTTTCATTTCAATCACAATCCCCTCCCTATTCCTCCCTCTGGTCCCAACCTCCCACCCTCTTTCCCCTCAACACCCCCATCCACTTCCTTTTTTTAAGTTTAAGGTACATCTTTTTCCTCCCAACAGCTCCCCCTTTCAGTCCAACAAATGGCTCTTTCTCTTATAACAACAAATACAATACAAAACAACAGAAATAAATAGGCTACAATTATGAGAGTTATAGGGCTTAGCATACATTCCCACTGTCCGGTCCATAAGTATTTGGCAACTGACTTTAGCATTCTACTATCCAACCATCTCCATGAGTTTAAAGTTGTATATCCAAGATGTTTCTAAAATGTGGCAATTTTAACATCCTTGAATCTTTTGTCATTGACTTTGGCTTGCAAATTTGAAAGTTGTAGTCATATTCATTGGTGTTATTTGATCAGTACATTTGTGAAAATGGTCAAATCTGTTCACAAGTTCCTTAAATATGTGCACCAGTTTCTGAGATATATGGATTATTTTTCAAAGAGAGCCAATAAATGTTTAGCTTTCTGTTTTGCAAGTCCTGATTTCCTTGCTTCATGTGTCTACAGTAATTGCACCTGCACATAGCAGAATATATTAAATATTGTTAAACAAATGAAATAAACAATCAATAATTACTGAATATTAACGTTTTAAAGTAGTTTCCCTGAGATCATGGCAGAGCAAGACAAAATGATTTCATTATGCAAATGGAAAACAAATTATAATTATCTCAGATAAGGTGCAATTATTCAGAGCTTAGCTAGTATTGAATGAAGGGTCTGATTGAATCTGATCATTTGTGAAATATAATTTAGCAGGTCTGCATCTGAATAGAGAGAGAAATATTAAAGCAATGTATTGAAAATGTATAGTTCTGAAAGAGCTTACAACTGAAGTAGTGCCCTGGTAAAGTAATATCATGTAAAAAATGTGAAATACTTAATATATTGAAGAAGAGGGTGACATTTGATCCAGGGTTTCTTTCTGTCTTGCTCTGAATCATCTTTTCATTCACCCTTCGGCCAACTGAATTATACACACAAGCAGCCACCCTCCATTATCAGCAGCCCTCTATCTACAAACCCCCCTAGCTTCTTGTTGGTGCAAGTGGAGCTTACTGACAGTCTGCATGAGTTCAGACTCTGTACTTTGATCACTATGCAACAGGAAGGCTTTGCACACTGATTGCTCTACAGTCCTGCACTCACTCTCTTGTGAGAAAGCCTATGCTCTAAAATCTTGTCCCTTGACACCTGTCCTCAGCACAGCCAGTCTGCCCCTCTTTCATTGCCTCCAAAGGGCCTAGAACCCCCCCTCCAAAATCTAGGCCTGGGTGTTTCATAGGGCATCTTCCTGGGAATCTTCTCCCTCGATTTCCATTGTTGAATCTCTTCCTACTACATTACTATCTTACTCTTTCTTTCCTGAGGAGAAAGATATAACAGAAAATTTTTATTTAAAACACATTAATTAATACTTAACAGATATCTATAAAACATCTATATCTTATAACATAAAACCTATAATCTAAGTCCTATAATCTAAGAACATCCTAATACCTAAGAACACTCTAATACCTATCTAAGAACACCTAACACTATTTTAATTTTCTTTAAAAGGATATTCTTAGCATAGGTCCGTGCAGTGTGACTAGGTTAATGGCAATCCCTGCAGATAGCCCTTTTCAAGATAAAAGTCTGTTGGGTCATACTTTGCCAGTCTGAAAGGCCAATTTATTCCAACCACTAAATTGTGAAGGGTCTATAAAGTCAGTCTTTTCCAACCACCAAACTGAAGCCAGCTTCTTCCACAAGCTCCACAGCCTAAAGATTCTCCGAGCACCTTCCGAACTCCACCCACTTAGCTGCCAGCCTTAATAGACTGAATTTATGGCAAAGGATCTTTCTCAGGCTACATTGTAATGAAAAGTCTTTCTCTCTTGGACTTCACTTTTCAGTTTATGACCATTATGGCATAATAGCTTGAACATGCCATACCTTGCTGTCCACTTCTACAGCTTGACTTCTCAGTCGGTGAGGGCAAGAGAAAGAGAGCGCAGGAGGAGCTTTCTGGCTTATAATCGCATTATCTCGTGATCCTTGGCAGTCTCAAGAGTCCAGAAGATTTCTCTAGATGTCCAGCAGTTCCATTATTGCTCACAGCAACTGTCCACATCTATTCAGCTTGCTCAGTTTCTTAGCCACACCCCTTCAACAGGGCAGTTTGTGTTTCCATTGTGGCAACTTCAAAGGACCCCAGGCCAATCCCTATGTACTACTAGATGCTAAGCTGAACTGCATACTAATTTCACTAAGGAGGCCTAACTTCTACCACATAAAGAACCTCATTCAAGAATTGGAAGATGGTTTCTATGACCACATTTTTTAATTCCTAACAGAAGAAAAATCCTTTCTTGTGTATGTCATTAATTCCTTCAATCATTCACTCAATATTCAACAAGTATTTTCTAATTTTATGACCTATGGAAGGTCATGATTTGTACTGAATTTGATTTGAAAATCCTAATGGAAGCCCCTGGAGATTCTGAACAAGTGAGAGCCATATTCTTTTTCAACTTTGGCAGCATTTTACTTGTACTTAGCAAATGCAGGGGAAACAGGGATAGAGGTAGGAAAGGTGATGATTTAACCCAAAGTTTAGGAGAGAACTGCAATGATATGAGAAACCAAGTCCCAGAGCCATGCTGTCATTGGAGCATAGAAAAAATAGAGAGAAAAGGCAACAAATATTTAGTGAAATTTATTTCATTATTTTAAAAATGTGTAGAAAATGTCTTTACATAGTGGTTTAGGAACCTCAGCACCATTGGCACAGGAAACTTACTGGCACACATTCACTGCATATAGTAAGGAGTTTAATATAACATTTTTATATAAGTGAAAATTTACTTTGAACAAATTCACCCCACATACTTTTTCCTTTCTCTACCCTCCCCTCTCCCACTACTCCCATCCTTTCCTCTAGATATCTTTCTTATAGTTTCATTTCATAAAAAACCTAGGATCTACAAATAGGAGAAAATATCATATTTGACTTTCTGTAACTTTTAATGTGGTGATATCCACTTATAACTATTTTCATTACTCTCTATTGGTGAGACAAATGAAATATCATTTATGTGTCTATCTATCATCTCTCATTTGTCTATAGAAATAGATTAACTACAGATGCACATTTCATTTTCTTTATTCATTCATCTGCTGCCATATACCTAGGGTGAATCTACCATCTAGCTGTCCTGAATACTGTTACAATAAACACAGATGTGCCGGTGTGCCCATTAGGCATATACTAGGAGTAAGATATCTATGTTATATGGTAGCTCTGTTTTTAGGGTTTTTTCTTTTTTGAGACAATTCCACATGTAATTTCACAGTGACTGGAACATTGACCACAAAAGCCAAAATAATTCTGAGCAAAAGATAAAAGTGATGGATCTAATTTCAAAGTGTACCACAGAGCTACAATAACAAGAACTGAATGGTACAGGCCAAAACATGGATAAATGTGAAAAACAATCCAGACAAATGTAGGCATCTGGGGTCTGTCCTGTGCCATGCATGATGCTTCATAGCACCTTCAGCATTAACATACTACATGCCAACATCTTTTCCTGACTTTTATGACTAACAATGCCCCACATTATCAAATCCTGATTTAGATAGCTTAGAATCAGTCATAAAATAATGCTTCATTTGTAATGTAAAAATCATCCAGTATGTATCAAGATGAAGAATAATTTTTTATATTTACAAATTCAATTATAACTATCTCTTTGTAGATAAAAAGTCTGTAGCTGTTTTTGAGAGATTCTCTTTAGATGAATCATTCATTGATACACAATTATGAAAATTACATCAAGGATTCTGGAGAGGTTCCTGGTTAGAAATCTTATTTATGCCATTCATTCTGGTGTCAGCAATGATGCTAATAGAAGTTTTACCATGGGGAATGTGTTCCATTTAACCTGAAAGTGCTTAGCATAGCTCTTGATGCCTAGAAGGCACTCAATAAACACAGTCATGGCTACCTTCACAGAGAAAATATCTCCTGGCCTTTGGGGTAGCCTCTCAATGAGCCATTCTGTACTTCCTGTACTAGCAGGTGATTGTGTTTTGTGCTTTATCTGAGATGAGTCATAGTAGAACTGATCTCCCTCTAATGGTGCTCTGGACAGGTCTTCAATAGGTCAGATGGACCTGCTGCCCTCATTCCCTCTCCATTCTTAATGTGAAGACATTTGATTTGCTGGAAATCTATGAGAAGCTTTGGAAGGCACAAAAGATGAGGATCATCTTCAGAAACTACAGGTGTGAACAAGCTAAATGAAGTCAGATATATATATATATATATATATATATATATAGGATGCTAAGAAATATGAGGACTTTTTCTTCTAGTAGCTGTAATTCTACTAGCACTCTGAGCCCTGTGGCCCAAACTAAGAGAAGTACTAGACAAAAATGACACAGACAAGAGAAGCTACTAAACATCTCCAGTGTTCTCCATGGTTTTTAACACACTGGAGAGAAATCACACTCCACGGTGACTGTAAACACTTTTTTTTTTCCTTTCCACATAAAACTTTGCGTTTTTCTGTTCATATTAACCACTTCTTTTAAAAGTTATTCCATAATCCAATTGTACCTCTCTCTTTTTTCTGTTGTTCTCATGCTACTTTGAATTTCAATTTGCTACACAAAGTCCAGGAGGAATAATTGGGTAGATATGGAGAAAAATGCAGCATAGAGATCTATTACTCCCTGTGAACACAGATGAAATGGGTGACTAATAGTGATGCAGATGGACTGTCTGTCTTCTTTATTCCTAAGGCTCTTTTGGACTTCAGACTTAGATTGTGTTAGTCAAAGGGAGAATCAAAAAGGGTATGTGTACACAATGATACCAGAATTCTTCTGTCTTGCTCCAATTTCCTGGGTTTATACTGTTTACCAACTTCACACCAATTATCCTTCATTGTGGGTCATATTGAATGTATGAGCTAAACAGTTTTAATAAACACTAAGTTGTAATAATTATGCGTAAGCTGTGGTTATACTTAAAATAATTAAATTTAACTTAACCTTGCCAGTGCATGAGTGCTCAGTGAATTAACTATCTACCCTTTGTTCACCCATCTGCCATAACTCTGTTCTTACTTAAAGCACAGTTCAAATCTATTCAAGGAAGATTTTGTATTCCTTTAACTCACAATAATCCCTCTATTATAACCAAGAAAGCATTAATAATTTATACTGTATGTCACTTGACTATAAATTATTTTATATTAACTACTAATTCATTCTACATTTTTGTTTGCTTATTTTGTTTTGTTCTTTAGACAGGATTTCTCTGTGTAGCCCTAGCAGTCCTGGAGCTCACTCTGTAGACCAGGCTTCCCCAAAACTCCTAGATCTGCCTACCTCTACCTCTTGAGCACTGGTATTAAAGGTGTGTAACCACTTTCTGGCATAATTGGTTCTGATATTTAAACATCATTTTCTTAATAAGAATGTAAGATCTTTAGTAAATGAGGCTGACTCGATTACAACTAAGGAGAAGTTATCTGAGACACCACCAATGATAAATGAATGCCATTGTGAATTCTTTCTTATGGAAGATGTATTTAGTCTTACTGTTTAACACTTTCACACACAATTTTCACATCAGCACATACAAGATATTCAGTAATTACTTGCTGATCATGTAACAAAATCATATTTTGACTTATACCCATCATATCATAATAGTATGATGGCCATTTTATGATTATATTTGCCTATAATATATTAACTATATAGATGAGCACCTAGAAGAAAGAAATGTATATAATTTTATGAATGCATAAAAATTTAATTAAGGCTAAATGCTTTCCCTAATCATGGGAAATAAAACTGTGGGTTATCTAAGATAAGATTTAGCAGTAATTCTCTGCTGTCCAAAAAGGACAAAACTTGGAAGCAGGTGAGTCGACAACCTAGCTCTGCCAAGACAGGGTAGGTAAGTCCTTCATAATTCCTGATCTGCAATCAATGTCTGTCAGAGAAACGGGGCCAAATGGCTGAAGATTGATGCTGTAATGTATGGAGAGAAAATGGGAACTGTCCAGGGAGCCACTGGTATGTCATTTCTTAGTTTTGGAAGCTGCGGGCCCTGCACTTCCTGTATAATCAGATATATTTATCCCTCTCAGGTCTCTGAGGTGGTTGAAGAATAGATAGCTAGAGTCTCATAGTTAAATTTTGAGTTGTTTAGGAATCAAGAGGGTGTTCTGGATCTAAGAAGATGTTTTTAAAATTGTGTTGCAAGTTAGTATGAAAACTGAATTAGATAGAGAACTTTAAACTCATGGAGATGGTTAGATAGTAGAATGTTAAAGTCAGGTGCCAAATACATATGGACTGGACATTGGGAATGTATGCTAAGCCATATAACTCTCATAATTGTGGCCTATTTATTTCTGTTGTTTTGTATTGTATATATTGGTATAAGAGAAAAAGCCATTTGTTGGACTGAAAGGGCAAGCTGTTGGGGGAAAAAAGATATACCTTAAACTTAAACAAAAGGGAAGAGGATGGGGGTTGAAGGGGAAGAGGGTGGAAAGGTGGGACTGGGGGGGGAGTAGGGAGAGGATTATGATTGAGATGCAACTTGAAGAAATAAAAAAATTATTTTAAAAAATATTTAGCAGTAATTCTCAAACTTTAACATGAATCATAATTACTTGAAGAATGTGGTAGTCATCTTTCCATATCTATGACAAAATACCTGAGAAAAAACAATATACAGGAGAAAAGGATTACATTAGTTCAAGGTTTCAGAGGGTACAGGTGGAGGTCATCTGACATGCTTGCTTTTGGCCTGTAGTGAAATAGGACAACATAGCAGATTTGTGTGGCATAGGAAACTGCTCATGCCTTGGCAATAAGTAAGGAAAGAAAAGAAAGAAGGGCCAGGGAACAAAACATACCCTTCAGTGCCACATCTCAGAAATTTATTTTCTCTAACTATATCTCCCTTATGTTTGTTGTACCCATGAGTATGCCTTCAATTAGGGACCATGCCTTCCACATATGAACCTTAAGGGGAAATCCAGATGTAAAGTATAACAGAAAGATTGTTAAGTATAAAAATTTCTGACTCCAAAACCCTGTAGAGGACCAAGGACTTTCCAGTGATGGTAAGCTTTTTAGTGACATCTGCATCGTGAACAATATGAGAGACCCTTGTTTAAGAAAAAGCCAGCCTACTGTAGCCATCATAGACTCACTGCACCCATTGGTGCTGCTGAGTCCCAAGAAACATTATGAAGAAAGTCCAAATAGTCCAAGGAGAGAAATTATGCCTGCTTAATTTATTTAAGGTCATATATTCAAATAAGGATGTTAATTTTCTCAGAAGCAGAACAAATGAGTTTTATTTCTGGTATTTTATTTTATTTCTTCAATTCACTTAGAATTATTAACATAACTAGAGTTTCTCCACTTCATCCAAATTGACCTCAATGTCTTTATTCCAAATTTGGAGCCTCCTCCTCCAAATGACAAATGATAGCCTCTGCTTCATGTGAAAAAAAATTGCAAATTCTAAATCCACCTGTTGCTGCAACTCTAAAACTTTCCAAACCAAAGTCTGTGTTTGGTTTTTTTAAGAATATTCCCTGTGACTTTACAAATAAGATCTATTTAGAACTATTATAGAAATTCTCTAGTTCTCTTGAGATGGGAGTTTAAAGATTAAATTTATTTAAAAATAAAGAATGTAAATGTAATCAGAAACCCATCCATGTTGAACACACACACACACATTCATGTGTCTTCTCAACTCTATGTTATGCAAGCTCTGCACTTACGATTTGATAGTGGCCAATAATATTCCATTCATACCAAGAATATTGGCCATTTTTAAAATGTCTTTTCTTTTTTAGTAGCATTAGCTAGACATATATTGGTCCAATTCTGATTCTATAACAATGTTTGTAGTCAACATTACTATAGCTAGAATCAATGTAAAAATTCCACTGTATTTTAGACATTTACTTATGGTACATCAAATCTACTCATAATTCTGCACCATTGTAGTGTTGATGGTAAGTGAAGAAACAGAGGCCCACCTCCATGCTGTTACCCTAAGCATCCAGAGTGGTTCCCATTATATTTAAGAGCCTTGACTCAAGACAAATGTGACTTCCAAGACCTGAAAGAGTACAGCAGAATTGGACTTCCCAACATGGATAATAGTAATCTCATATAGACCCAGACCTAGATGAAGAGCTACAAGTAAGTAATGGCAGCTTAGATGGGGAGAATTGGTCACATGTGCATATGACAAACACTAAATACTCTTATATGTACATATAGTACATATATATGTATGGATGTATCTCTATATATTATATGTAACAATAATAATTAAAGAAGAAAATATCACGAATTTGAGAGGGAGTGATAGAAACATGGCAAGAGTTGAATGGGGGAGAGGGTAGGGTAGAAATAATGGATAAAAACAAAAATAAATTTAATATATCAAATAATTAAGGTAATAAAAGAACAGGAATGAGAATGAAAATTAAAGAATTTTTTTCACAAAATCAAGCAAATGGATTATTATAACATAATTTTATAAGGTTAATTTTAATGTTAAATATACTTTTATCTACATTCTGGCTATTTAGTTTGTGCAATACCACACCTAGATATCCTACATCGGTCATGTCTTAGTTAGGGTTACCATTGTTGTGATAAAGCACCATGCACAAAAGCAACTTGGAGAGGAACAGGTTTATCTGGCTTCTTCTTCCATATTGCTGTTCATCACTGAAGGAAATCAGTACAGGAAGTCAAACAGGGCAGGAACCTGGAGGCAAGAGCTGATGCAGAGTCCATAGAGGGGTTCTGTTTGCTGGCTTGCTTCTCCTTGCTTGGTCACTCTGCTTTCTTAGAGAACCCAGGAAAATCAGCACAGGGTTGGCACCACTCATAGCAGGCTAGGCCATCTCCCACAAATTACTAATTAAGACCTTACAGCCAGGTCTTAAATAGGCATTTTCTCCATTGAGGTTTGCTCCTTTCAAATAACTCTAGTTTGTGTCACTGTGACATATTACTGATCAGCACAACCCCCAAGGTTCTCTACTATGTGTTCATCAAATGAAGGCTGTGCTACTTTTCAATGCACTTCAGGCCATACTCTTTCTGGAATTCCTTCTGCCTTTCATCTCTTTCTTGCCTGGCAATCTATTATAATTTTATAATCACATCACTGCAAATGTTCTGCATTGGATAAGCTTATTCTTAGCAGTAACACAGATTAAGAGTGGTTATTATCTAATGTCTCAATCTCCCATTAATCTGTTCATTTTCTGCACCGGTAGTGATGCATTTTTATATACTGTATACATGGGTGTAGTGATAGAACATGGTCAAAATAATGACACGTAGTGAACAAACCCTCCAGGAACTGGGAGAGAGGATCCTGGGAAAAAAAGGCAGAGGACCTTTTACCTCAGGTACATTTTGTTCCCTGGATTGTTCTTGGGTGTGATCTCATGGTTCCTGTGTTAAACACTTATATTTGACTTATAAGACATGTGTATTCTTGATGGATGTCAGAACGTAGCTAAAGAACCTAATCTGGTCAGTGTACCCTGAATCTGGATGTGGCCTTCTGCCTTGTTTTCATGCTTTCCCGGACATAATCTCCAGTACATGCCAGCCAATTGTGTTAAAATTGTTCTGTGCTGAGGTGTCACCATTTATGATGTGCTTACTGCCATTTATTCATATCTTTTTCTGATCATGTTTTTCTGGGCTCGAACAACCTTCCTTGGATCACTGTTTTCTTTGTTTTTTTCTATGTATAAAAGTATACTGAAACTGAAATAATGCTGTCTATATACCATCAGACTATAGTGTGGCCCGTTCTTTCAGGTTTTCAAATACCAGGTCTAGCACACAAGACCTGCAGAGATCAGCCTGAGAAGTTGGCAGTTGTAGCACAGATGATTTTATCTCATATACAGCAACTAATGAAAGCATATAAGTACTTGGTGGTAGGTAGCATCAATCATTAATAGACTTATATATTTGCTAAAATAGACTTCAAAGCAAGGCTGGTATGATGTGATTTTTCATTTTGTCTAGCAACCTGCTTTTTCATCTACAGAGATTAGAATTAGAATTAGAGATAAGAGTGTATATATCAAATTGTTTTCACTTCATTCCATGATTTGGTTGGGTCTTATTTGCAACTTTATACATGAGACTTTCGAGGGTGAAATTTTTCCCTTTGTTCATTATGATGATTTCTTTCAAAAAATGATGATTTTCCCTTTTGTTTCCTCTCAGAGTTTAAGAGGTTTCCAGGAGTCTTCTGACTTTAGGTATGTATAAGACATGGTATTGATCCATATAGTGTGTCCAATCTTCGTCTTCTGACTTTAGGTATGTATAAGACATGGTATTGATCCATATAGTGTGTCCAATCTTGTTCTTATCTCTAATGTGTAGAGAGCTGCGATGTGCCGTGCCATAAAGATGGTGCCGGTTTCCGCCTTCCACCAGCCCAATGGTGAGTGCTCTCGGTGGTAAACAAGTCCATATTTGGCTAAGACCGCTGATGTGGCTTGCTTCCGCATACGTGGGCCTCTAAGATAGCACCACGTGGCTTTACTTGATTGGCTGTTCATATAGTATTTAGCCTAGGGTTGGGTCTTCCCGGGCATTCGGAAGACTGTTTTCAAGGGACCTGAATAAACTGCTTGAGAAGAGTTTTTGCGAGTTGCGTTGTTCTTGCTGGTCGAGGTCGATGCGACAAGTGGTGGCCCGTACGGGGAACCAGAAAAGACTCAGAACTCCTGCAGTCAGGGGCAGTGCACTGGTAAGTTCCCGGGATAAATTGGGACAATAAAGTTCACGGAAATTGCGAACTAAAGGTAAAGTTTCGTGGGAAGTTGCGAACTAAAGGTAAAGTTTCACGGGAAACTGCAAACCGAAAGTAAATTTTTAATCATGGGATCGTCTCAGTCACATCCAATTTTTCTGGCTCTTCAGGAGCTAATTTTAGCTAGGAATTTGAAACTTAGGAAGTCAACCCTAGAGAGATTTTTGAATGAATGCGACTCCGTGGCTCCGTGGTTTGCGGTGTCTGGGAATCTTACGGTATCCTGCTGGGATAAATTAGGCAGGGACTTGGATTTTGCTTGGGAGCAATGTACTCCGAAGCATGGAGTAAGACTGGTTTGGAAGATGGTGAGGAGTTGTTTAGAAGATCAGAGATGCTGTAAAGCAATCAAGGAGGGAGAATCAGCCTTGGAACTGCTGCAAGGGGAAAGATCTGAACAGGCACACAGTGAAAAGGGAAGCAAAAAAGGCGAAAGATCTGAGCAGGCAGACAGTGAAAAGGGAAGCAAAAAGAAGGTCCCTCTCTATCCCGATCTTAGAGATTTTAGAGATTTTGAGGACTCAGAGGGCACAGATTCTGAAGGGGAGCTACAGGCTCTGATAGAACAGTTGGAGAGGACTGCTATTAGAAAAAGGGAAAAGAAAAAGGTAAAAGAGAAAGATACGTTGGCGGCAGTCGGTGTAAGTGAAGCCATTGCCGCGGCGCCTTCAACTCCCCCTCCTTACCCAGAAGCCGTTCAGATAGATCAGCCTGTTCAGTCCCTGAAAGTAGGGAGATCTTTCTGCCCGGGGGTGTGGACACAAGAAAGAACAGAATTACAGTTTGCCTATCCGGTATACCAAGACCCACAAGGGAACAGGTACGAGGAACCGCTTGATTTTAAAGTAATTAAATCCCTTGCAGAGTCGGTTCGTAACTATGGCATTACCGCTTCTTTTACACTGGCTCAAGTAGAAACATTAAGCAGACATTGTATGACTCCGAGTGATTGGAGTGGCCTGGCCCGCACCTGCTTAAGTCCAGGAAAATACTTAGACTGGAAAGCTTTCTTGATTGAGTATGCCACTAAGCAAGCAGCCATTAATCAGAGAAATGAAAATCCAGCCTGGGATAGAGATATGCTGCTTGGGCAGGGGAGATTTGCCAACCAGCAGACAGGATATCCCAATCAGTTTTATGAACAAATAAACCAGACCGCTATCAAGGCTTGGAAATCCCTTCTTAACAAAGGGGAGGTGAGTGGGAACTTAACTAAGATTCTACAGGCCCCCATGGAGCCCTTTTCAGACTTTGTGGCATGATTGGTGGAAACGGCAGGGAAGATTTTTGGTGACCCGGATGATGCCATGCCACTAATAAAACAGTTGGTCTATGAGCAATGTACCAAAGAGTGTAGAGCCGCTATCACCCCTTACAAGAACAAAGGGCTAGAAGCCTGGATGAAAGTGTGTAGAGAACTTGGAGGGCCATTAACTAATTCTAGTCTTGCTGCTGCAGTAGTACAGTTGATAAGAAAAGGTGGAGGAAGGCCAGGAGTTTGTTTTAAGTGCGGCAAGATGGGATACTTTAAAAGACAATGCTCCGAGGGAAGGAGTACAGAAAGTACAGGAAGTGCACAATGCCCCAGGCAGCCGAGGTTATGCCCAAAATGTAAGAAAGGGAACCATTGGGCTAATGAATGGCGTTCAGTGACAGATATCCATGGCCAGCCTTTGACTCAAGGTTATGATGGTGCTCGTCCAAAAAACGGACAGCGGGGCCCACGACCCCAGGGCCCACAAATATATGGGGCAGTAGAGAATCAGGACAAAGAACAGAATCAAAAGAGATGGCCAACCCTCCGCCATCCGAGAGACCGCGGAGAGCCACTGCAAGCTCAGCAGGATTGGACCTCTGCTCCACCACCAGACTCGTATTAACACCCCAAATGGGGGTCCAGTTAATTGAAACAGATTTTAAAGGACCCCTTGAACCTGGTACAGTTGGTTTGCTGTTAGGGAGGTCATCATCAGCCTTGAGAGGACTTATTGTCCATCCTGGGGTTATAGATCCAGATTATACAGGAGTAGTTAAGATCATGGTAGCCTGCCCCCGTGGTATAACAGCTATCTCTCCTGGAGATAGAATTGCTCAGTTGGTCATTTTGCCGAGCTTACATGATCACTATGCAGCAAGGGATCGAGAGAGAGGAAAAGATGGTTTTGCGTCCACGGGCACGGATCTGACTTTTCTCTCCTTGGATTTGGACCAACACCCCATTTTGGAGTTAAAAGTTGATGGTAAAAGGATCCTGGGCCTTTTGGATACTGGGGCTGATAGAAGTATCATAGCAAAGAAAGACTGGCCTTCAGGTTAGCTCATACAAGTCTCTTCTCAAACACTTCAAGGCCTGGGTTATGATGAAAATCCAGATATGAGTGAAAGATTATTAAAGTGGCGGGACCAAGAAGGCCACTCAGGAGAAATGCAGCCATATGTACTTGAGCTCCCTATCTCCCTTTGGGGAAGAGACCTTTTAAAGGATATGGGATTTAAATTTAGTAATGACTATTCTGATTCAGCCCAACGTATGATGCAAGATATGGGATATGCTCCAGGCTTTGGAATAGGAAAATATTTGCAAGGGCGGAAGAGTCCCATATCTATGCAGCAAAGACAAAAGAGACAGGGCCTAGGTTTTTCCTAGGGGCCACTGAGGAGGGCATTCCCATAACTTGGAAGACGGAGGACCCAGTATGGGTTCCTCAGTGGCCACTTTCCTCTGTAAAATTGAATGCAGCCAAAGAGTTGGTGGATGAACAGATGTCTTTAAAGCATATAAAACCATCTGTATCTTCCTGGAATACACCTATCTTTGTCATTAAAAAGAAATCTGGAAAATGGAGATTGTTGCATGACCTGCGTGCCATAAATCAACAAATGCAGATCATGGGTCCAGTGCAACGCGGCTTGCCGCTTTTATCATCTTTGCCAGCCTCATGGCCCATAATAGTTAAAGATATAAGGGATTGTTTTTTCTCCATCCCTTTGTGTGCCAAAGATAGTGAGAGATTTGCATTTACTGTTCCATCCTGTAACCATGAAGAACCTGATCAGTGGTTTGAATTACCTCAGGGCATGGCGAACAGCCCCACTATGTGCCAACTGTATGTGGGGGAAGCCATTGCTCCCTTGAGAAAGAATTTTCCAGATTTGAGATGTGCTCATTATATGGATGATATCTTACTGGCAGCTAAGAGTGAACAAATGTTAGATCAGGCCTATGAAGAATTAGTTCAATTATTAAAAAAGAAAAGGTTCTTTATTGCTCCTGATAAGGTTCAAAAGGAAAATGTGGTTTAATTATTTAGGAGCGAAGATTGGACCTGAAAAGATAATACCTCAAAAGAGTGAGATAAGAAAACATAATTTAAAGACTCTAAATGATTTTCAAAGGTTGTTAGGAGATATCAATTGGGTAAGAGGCTATTTGAAGCTACCAAATTATGAAATAAGACCCCTATATGATATTTTGAAAGGTGATTCAGCACTTAATTCTCCTAGGCAATTAACATAAGAAGCAAGAAAATCTTTATGTAAAGTGGAAGAAAGGTTGCAGAGTGCCTTCCTAAAGAGATGGCAGGAAGGACATATTTGCCACCTATGGTCAACCTACAGGATTGTTATGGCAGGACGGACCATTATTATGGACTTATTCAAAGATTTCTCCAAAAAAAATCCATAGAACATTATCCCACTGCAATTGCTGCTTTAGCCTTGAATGGTATCCAACAATATTTACAGTCTTTTGGAGTTTCTCCTGCCAGTATAATAGTGCCCTATTCCAGTCATCAAATTAAGATTTTGTGTGGCACTGTAGATGATTCGGCAATATTGCAATGTAGCTTTGAAGGAGTGATTGATAACCATTATCCTAAGCATCCATTGCTATCATTTTTTAAGGAGCACCCAGTGATATTCCCTAAGGTTACTTCAGCAGTACCACTTCAAGGGTCACCAAATGTGTTTACTGATGGCTCAAAGACAGGCTGTGGAGCCTATTTGATAGAAAGACAAGAGCCCGTGCTATGCCAATTTCAACCGGGCTCCCCCCAAATAGTAGAGTTGAAAATAGTAATTGAGGTGTTTAAAAGATGTCAATTTGCATTCAATTTGATCTCAGATTCAGTCTATGTGGTCAACGCAGTGAAAGTATTAGAATTAGCAGGTCCTATTAAGAATAGTAGTACTGTATGTGCCTTATTACAAGAGTTACAAGTTTTAATCTGGCAGAGAAAAAGGTGTTTTTATATTCAACATATCAGAGCACATACAGGATTACCTGGACCATTAAGTGAGGGTAATGATAAAGTTGATCAATGGACCAGGATGACATGCATTTTTTTGGAGCTCATTCCTGGACTAAGCCAGACAGTTTCACCAATTATTTCATGTAAATGCAAGAACTCTACAGCAGAAATTCCATTTGTCTAGAACAGATGCTAGACAAGTGGTTTTGGACTGTCCTCAGTGTGTGATTCATCATCATCCTCCCAGTGTGGGAGTGAACCCTAGAGGGTTGATGCCACTCAAAATCTGGCAAATGGACGTTACCCACATTTCAGAGTCTGGAACCTTAAAATATATTCATGTATCTGTGGATACCTGCTCAGGTATCATACATGCTACACCTATGAGTGGAGAAAAGGCTCACAATGTCATAGGGCATTGCTTAGAAGCCTGGGCTGCATGGGGAAAACCACAACAGCTGAAAATGGACAATGGACCAGCCTATACGGCTCAGTCCTTTGTCTCCTTCTGCAACTAGATGAAGGTACAGCTTAATCACGGATTACCATATAATCCTCAAGGACAAGGAATTGTGGAGCGTGCTCATCGCACCTTGAAAGAATGTTTGCAAAAACAGAAAGGGGGAATAGGCCAAGGCCGTACCCCCAAGGAGAGAATGTCTTTAGCCTTATTTACTTTTAATTTTTTAAATTTGGATGCTCAAGGCCGCTCAGCAGCAGATAGACATCAGGATTCCCATGGTCCACCTAAAGGCATGGTGAAGTGGAAGGATATTTTGATAGGCTCTTGGCGAGGGCCTGACCCCGTGCTAACATGGGCGAGAGGATCTGTTTGTGTTTTTCCTCAGGATCAACAAGATCCAGTGTGGGTGCCTGAACGCCTTGTAAGGAAGATTCATCATGAAGACCTTCCTAGGGATCCTGGTGATAGTAGCAGTGAGTATGTCAGGAATGACCGAGCCGAGATGGGGGATCCTGTTGATATTCCCAAAGCCGATGCCGGTCAGACATGATGCAACTGTGTTTCCACGCTTATTTAGCAGTAATAGAAGCTTAGGCTTACCCTACCTTCCCTTTGATGATCAGAAAAGCCCTATAGAGGGTAATAGAAATGTCAGCTTGAAGGGTAGTCTGTGCCTTTTAATGAGCTTCAATAGGTCAGATGATACAGAGTGCATTAAATTGTCTCAGCAGTCGGTGGACTTTGTATCAAAGATTCCTCCTTGGAACGGCGCAGAAGGATGGTGGCCCACACGAGTCTCTGACCGGGACCCCCCCAGACAGCCACGCTGGGCACCTTTTTGTAGAGGATCCACAGGAGAGGAAGGACCTTTTCCCTGGACTGGATGTCAGGAGCGTAGAGCAGTTTGGGTTCAGGGTAGATATTTTTCCTTTAGTCCCTCAATTAGTCATGTAGTAAATGAAAATTGTTCAGGATTGCTCAATTTATCTACTATGGATAGAGATCAGACTGCATTGGGTATGCAACAGACTGTTACTAATTCTTTTGATTTGTGGCTTTTGTATGGGGTAAATGGAAGTTGCATGGACTTGGGACCTGTCATTATGCTTGGAGGAGGATCTTATCAAAAGGGCAATTTTTCTTTGGGGAACTATTCTGTGGGGGTCGGAGATTCTAGTGGTGACAGTGGCTGGGGGAATGTGACATTTCTTTTGTCCTGGAATAAGACCTTTTCAGCCTCGCCAGTGTGTCTCTGGTCTCCTTTTCTGTGGATTGTAAGTAATGGGAGTACATCCTTGGGTGAAGAAAAGTTAGTATGCACTCCAGACACATGCTTTTATGCCCTGTGCTGGAATTCCACAGCCTTTCCTGTGGCTGTGGTGACTAGAATGCCTCGATATGTACCAGTTCCTGTAGAGGCCCCTAATATCATGATGCTATTCAGGCTTAAAAGAGATTTTGGCATCACTGCAGCTATTGTTACTGCCATCACTGTTGCTGCTGTGGGGGCTACTGCCTCAGCTATTGCCTTGTCTAGTTCTATACAGACTGCCAATGCCCTGAATGACATCTCATCCAATGTAGCACAGGCATTGGATACTCAGACCTCTATGAATTCTCATCTCAAAGGAGGCCTTATGATAGTTAATCAATTCATAGATTTAATACAAGAACAGATTGATTCTCTTTGGCAACTAGCACAGTTGGGGTGTGAGTGGAAAATGCAGGGTTTGTGTGTTACTTCGGTGCGGTATCAAAATTTAACAAAGGCTGCTAATCTGTCTAAGCAATTGTCAGAGCTCCTCTTACAGGTTTGGTCGGCTGATTTTGAAAATAAGATGAGAGAGCTGAGAGCGACAATCGTCCACATCAACTCCACTCAGGTGGATCTGAGCCTGGCTAATGGTTTGACTTCCTGGATACAGGCAGCTATGGATCATCTTAAGGAGTGGGCGGGCATAGGCTCTTTGGCGATACTGATGATTCTAGCCTCTCTGGTTTGCCTATGGTGCATCTACAAGATGAGAGCCACACAGAAGCGTAATGCAGCCATGATTATACAGGCCCTTGTTGCCATTGAGGCGGGCCAGTCCCCTCAGGCATGGCTCGCTGCCATGAAGCCTTAAATCTTCACTGAGCATAGTCCCTGCCCACTGAGGTATTCGTTCCATGGTTAGTAGGGTCTGGCAAGTCAATGACGGAATGGACGGATAAGTCTCGGCCACCTAAGACAGGGCAGCCTCGAGTGGGGAGGCTGACCCAGGGACGGGTAAGAGTTTGAGCACCGCCCTCCTACAGGCTCAGGCCTGCCGTGAAATCCCCAGATATGGGGATTACGAAGCCTTTCCAGGGACTTCTACCAACATTTTTAAAAACAAAAAAGGAGGAACTGTAGAGAGCTGCGACGTGCTGCACCCTAAAGATGGCGCCGGTTTCCGCCTTCCACCAGCCCAATTGTGAGTGCTCTCGGAAGTAAACAAGTCCATATTTGGCTAAGACCGCTGATCTGGCTTGCTTCCGCATACGTGGGCCTCTAAGATAGCACCACGTGGCTTTACTTGATTGGCTGTTCATATAGTATTTAGCCTGTGGGTTGGGTCTGCCCGGGCATTCGGAAGACTGTTTTCAAGGGACCTGAATAAACTGCTTGAGAAGAGCTTTTGCGAGTTGCATCGTTCTTGCTGGTCGAGGTCAACGCGACAATAATGTATATAAAGTACCATGGAGAGTTGGAGGGCATGACTGAAGCATCCAGCAGGCCCAGAGACATCTTTGTCCCCTCTACCCCATTCCTCTCAGAACCCTGCCTTCAGGTCTCTGTTAATCTGTTCAGACCGTAGGACTGACCTGGAATCCATTCACTCATATCTGCCCTTTATGGGGAAGTAACTGTTTCGCAGAATATCCTTCAGAATGTTTGACTCTATAGGACAAAGGATTCCTGCGAAGAAAATTCAATTGAAAGATAAAATTCCTCCCCCAGTTCAGTGAGTGTCGGTCTCCTCAACAGAACAACTCCAGAGGCCCTAGAATGCAGATGTGTGTGGTGAAACAGGTAAGAACCACTGAGCAGGCTCTAGGTTGTTTTCCCTATGAAAGTCTTAGGGATGTATTGTAGGACACTCAGAAATCTGAGAGCAATGATACTCTGCATTGGTCACAAATATCAGTTCCAGTATCAGTACCTAATCATATTAAGACCTTTCAGGGGTATAATTATCTACATATAAGTTTATAATCTGAATAAATTTTTCACAATTTTTATTCATGTATATAAATAAGAAAAAATATGATTGCACTGAAATAGTTCATGAACCTCATTCCTTGGTGTTATATGTTGTTCTACAATACAAGTTGATTGAATATTTAATAATCTCTTTTATGAAAACAGAATAACTAACCCAAGTGTTAACAAACTTATATTCTAATCATTCACAGTTTTTCCACTTTTTCATTTGCATAGGAAGCCATAGTGCTGTCATCATATATATGCCTAAAAGACTGATATTTTCACTAGAATTCATTTCTATGCAATTTTAATGAATTCTTAAATGTACTTGTAGGTCCAGATTCTAAAACTTTTTTTTTCTGAATTCACTGAAATTTTTCACTAGGAAAAATAATTTGAAATAGGACCATTAATTAATATAAATGTACCAAGTAGTTCAGTCTTGTACAGAAACATGGCTTACCTATAACTTAAAGCAAAATTATTAATTTTTCCCTATAGCCGTCATATTATTTTATGGACTTTGAGGTCAAGGGAAGCAGACTTGCCTAAATTTATGGAGACATAAAGTTTGCAGTAAAACACTACTGTATCCGAATGTGTTAGTGGCAGGATATGATGTCGTGGACACAAGTCCATTGAGAGATTGAAGTATAACAAAGCCAAGTTAATGGCATTTGTCGGTTTTCCTTATTCCAGCAAGTGTCTAAAAATGATCATTGCTGTAGTACCGATACTATCATACAGTGAATATTAAAGGCATTAAAAAGCACCCTGTTAGTCTAAAAAAGTCAATTACTCTGTGCTACCTGTTAACAGTCAGTAGTCACAAATACAGTAAACAAAAGCCTTGGAGAATTCTTGCTTAATTATCTTTTTGACATTCTCTGAGAACAACTGAAAGAGAGGCTTATAAAAAGGAGTCAATTAACCTGTCCTAAAAATTATATTCATCCAATTAAAGCACAGCAAAATAGTGTTACCTTGCTCTCAGTTGCTTGTTGAAAGAAAGATTATATCTATATGATGAAAAAAACTGACAATAGGAAGTACTTTAGAATCTGTAACTTTGTCTCCCCTGGTTCATTTATTATCTACGTCATCTATTTTCATAATTAAACTTAATTCCTGCTAAATTATTCTCCCTCAGGATATGGCCAAATTGCCTCCAAGTACCCTGCAGGAATACAGGAGAGGTATCTGAAGACAGAGACAACCCCAGAAGGCTGTTCATCATGACAATTATTTGCATGTTTAAAACTGAGAATTCATGGTCCTCATTTCATAATAAGAATCTAGAGACTCAGAGTCATGAAAGTGAAGCAGTTTATTCTATGACCTTGCAAACAGAGCAGCAACTTAAAGGAAAGATGAAAATTGTTGGATTGGTACAAAACAGTCATTTTATATCCCTAATCAGTTTTCTCTGCTGGAATTCTTCATTGGCTGATTTCCTCAGAAGCATAACTTTCTCCATTCCCCTAGCACTGTAATCACTCTGAAGTTTCCATCCTTCTGGGGCTAAAGATCCCAGACACCTTTTCTGATTCATGCAGTAAGTTATGGAACAGTTTTTCTGTAACTTTGAGCCCTAAGTTCAGCATTGTAAAATGTTAACTATGGAAAATAGGGTCCTAGTGCCTTCTGGTTAGCTACTGATGAGATGAAAACAAACTTCATACTGAAATGGACCATAACGACTTATTTTTCCCAATACTACCAAACACTACTGGGTAAGTGTCCATGTAGACATTTAATTTCTCAACTAGAATTATTTTTGTAACAGAGAAAACTATTTGAGCCTAAATCTTCTCAAAACATATTACTACCTTTGAGAAAACAAACAGAACCAAAAGGAATATAATCAAATGCATACATTATTTTATTGTTAATTATGTGCACACACACATACACACACACACACACACACATGTGGGCTGTGTGTGAGAGTGTGTGTGTGTGTCTTTGTATGGGTATAGTTATGTGTGAAGGTACCTACAGAGGCCAGAATAAAGTATTTGATTCCCAGGCCTGTAATGTTTAACATGATTGCTGGGAAATGTACTCAGGTATGTTGACCATTGGACCATCTTCCCAGTCCTGGTAAGTAACTTAATATTAAAACAAAGATTTTTCTCTTAGAATTCATTCTGAGAATAAAAGATCTTTTGTAATATTACATGTCATATTTTCACAAACTCTCTTAATTGAATATTGATGACTCACAAATTAGGTCATATTTCAACATGCATATCTTAGTTTGCTTTCTACTGCTTTGATAAATATTGTGACCAAAAACAAGTTGAGGAAGAAAGGGTTTATCTGGCTAACATGTTCAGATCAGTCATAGTCCTTCACTTGAGGAAGACAAGGCAGGAACTCAAGGCAGAGACCTGTTGACCGTAGGTGAAGCAGAGACTATGGAGGAACACAGCTTACTGGCCTTCTTGCATAGCTTGCTCAGTTTGGTTTCTTATAACACTCAGGACCACATGCCAAGAGGTGTCATGACCCAAAGCGTGGTGAGCCTTTTCACATTTATCATTAATCAAGAAAAAACACTCACAGGCCTACCTTCAGGCAAATCTGATGGGGGTATTTTCTTAATTGGGTTTTTATTTTTCCAAATGACCCTAGATTGTATCAAATTGACAACAACAACAATAATAATAATAATAATAATAATAATAATAATAATAATAAATACTTATGATGATGATGATAACCAGCACAGCGAACAGTTAACAATAAACCTAGGAAAGAATAGCTGTTCTTATTTGTTAATCTGCCATCAGAAGACTGTACAGTGTTTCAGATTTCCCAGAAGATTTAATCTCTACTATTCACATTTCCCTGTGTGATCAGAGTTCTTGCCCCAAATCTAAATGTCTCATTGATGACTTGGGACCTGTTGAACTAGAAAATTACTCACTCTGAGAGTATTCACAAGACCACTCACTACTCTCAAGCTCAGCATCAACATCCCAGTAGAATCACACTATTTACAATTGGATGGAAATTTTTTTATAGTTTTAATAATGGAAGAAAGCTTTTAGTACTGATTTGAACTTTTACCTGTAGGGTAAAAAGATGTAAGACACAGATCCTCAGAATATAATAACAAAAATATGCCATAATAAAGCCTGTAACAACATTTAGCCAAGTTCTAAGAGCCAGTATCAAACTTTGCTTCTTAGTATTAGCAACTATAAAACCGACTAGAGACAAATGTGAAAGGGTTGTTTATGCACACTGTACAACAGGAAGAACAGGACTGTGGTCTCTCAGAAAATTAAATTAACAAAGACATATATAAGTTGCTATGAGGTTTTGCATGGTGGATCCTTTAGAATTAGACTATAGAGTTGCCTTTTACTGGGCCCTGACAACAGAATTGTTTGGGCATTGCATTGCAGAGAAGGGACATCTGAAGAGAAATATGTATAGGATGTCATCTGAATACTATTATGAGATAGTTTTCAGAGTTCATCCATGGCCAAAGAATGTTCAAGGTAAAACCTGCACTAGTGTAGATGCTGCACTGGAAACTCAGCCTTGCAACAGAGAAACCAGGCTGAGATGGATCTCAGCAGGAAGTTGAAACTTTAAGGTAAACAGGACAAACCCACCCCAATATGATTTTTTTTTAAAGCTTGAAAAGGAGCTAACTACTGCACATAAAACCAATTTCAGTATTTTCAAAAGAAATTCTATGGTATTTAAAAACAAATACTACAGACAGAATGACCAGTATAGAATTAAGGACAGTGAAGATTTAGAAAAACAGCTGAGTTTCAGCAATACCCAAGGAAACAACCAGATGATGAATGAATGCAATCTATCAGAAATGACGGATTGTATTAAAAAAGAATTGAACATAAATATTGCAGACAAAATCAGTAATTTAAAGAAAATGTAAAAAGATAGAGGGGAAAGTGAAGAATTTATAGAATTGAGCCAAATGTTACTTTTAGATAAAGAAAATGCAGTATGGGATTTCAGCTAGCCATGACATCCCTAATAGCCTATTGGACAATGATAAAACAATCTGTGAATGAAGACAGCACAACCAGGCATAGATAGAAAAGACATGGAACAAGCACAGGAAGGTAACATTTAGACAAGGATTTACTGACATGTAGACAGATGTAAAGCATAATTCAGAACCTCCAATGCTCTAATAAAACCAACATGTTGGAAAAATACTGGCTCAGCATTTTGAAATATTAATGAAACTATAATTCCAAAAATATTAACAAAAGCACAAAAATCAAAGATAGTCACAGATTTCTCACTAAGGAAAATGTAAGCCAAAAAACAGGAGGATATCTTTAAGATAATGGAGAAAAAAGATTAGCTTAGAATCGCATGACCAGAGGAAAGATGCAAGTAAAAAAAAAAATAATAAAACCTCATTAAAGAAGACAAAACTGTACCTTTTTCCTTTGTTTGATTTGTCCTATTCTAATTGGTTTATAATTGTTTTATCTTAAGTGATTTTATTTTATTATTATTCCATAGATACCTGTATATTTTCTAACAAGAGACAGAAACAGTATGTATCCAAATTTAGAGAGGAGTTGGAGAGGAACTGTAAGGAGGTGCAAGAGAAGGAGGAGAAGGAATCATAATCAGAATATACTGTATGAAAAAAATCGATTTTCAGTTTTTAAAAAAGTTCCACCACTACTAATCTAGTAATGGAAAACAATAACAACAGCAGAAAACAGCCACTGGGGCTATGCCACATCTTGGTGATGCTGAAGAAAAATAAGATATCTCATAACTACATAAAATAATTTCAAAATGTTTTTTGGTGTTGTATTTTGTTTATTTATTGCTTCAAATTACATCTCCATCACAGTCCCCTCTCTCCACTCCTCCCGGTTCCACCCTCCCACCCTCTTCCACCTCTCTTACTCCTCTAGAGTAGGTTGCCCCTATATATCAGCCCCCCTCAGTTCAACAGTCATACTAGTGTTAAGAGCTTCCTCTTACACTTGGGGCCTACATGGCAACTCTATTAGGGCAAAGAGTCCCAATAGCAGGTAACAATATCTATGTTCCTGTTCCTTTTGGTTTGTTGGTTGTAAGATAGTTATCCAGTACTACATGGCTATAGTCTGATTATAAGTGAATAGATGCCATGTGCATCTTTCTGAGTCTAGGTTAGCTCACTCAGGATGAACTTTTCTAGTTTGACCCATTTGGATGCAAATCGCATGATTTCCTTGTCTCTGATAGCTGAATAGTATTTCTGGAGTTCTCTGTAAATTTTGGATATTAGCCCTCTGTCAGATATGGGGTTGTGAAGATTTTTTCCCAATCTGTAGACTGCTGTTTTGTTCGAATGACAGTGTCTTTTGCCTGACAGAAGCTTTTCAGTTTCATGAGGTCCCATTTATTGATTGTTGGTGTTAGATCCTGAGCTGTTGGTGTTCAGTTCAGGAAGTTGACACCTGTGCCAATGAGTTTGAGGGTTTTCCCCAATTTCTCTTCTAATACATTTAGTGTGTCAGGCCTTATGTTAAGGTCTTTGATCCACTTTAACTTAAGTTTTGTGCAAGGTGATAAGTATGGGTGTTGATTTCATCCTTTTACCTGTCTACATCCAGTTATACCAGCACCATTTGTTGAAGATGCTCTCCTTTTTCTATTGTAAAGTTTTGGCATCTTTGTCAAAAATTAAGTGGCCATAGGTGTGTGGGTTTATTTCTTGGTCTTCAGTTCGATTCCATTGATTCCATGGTCTGTTTCTATACCAGTACCATGAATGCTGTTTTTATTACTATTGCTCTGTAGTACAGCTTGAAATCAGGGATGGTGATACCTCCAGATGTTTTTGTTTGTTTGTTTGGGTTTTTTTGCTTGTTTTGTTTTTTTGTACAGGATTGATTTAGCTATTCTAGGTTTTTTGTTATTCCATATGATGTTGAGAATTGCTTTTTCCAGGCATGTCTATAAAGAATTGTGCTGGTATTTTGATGGGAATTACATTGAATATGTGTATTGCTTTTGGCAGGATATCCATTTTTATTATGTTGATCCTACCTGTCCATGAGCATGGGAGATCTTTCCATCTTCTGATGTCCTCTTCAATTTCTTTCTTCAAGGACTTGAAGTTCTTGTCATACAGGTCTTTCACTTGCTTGTTTAGAGTTACTCCCAGGTATTTTATATTGTTTGTGGCTATTGTGAAGGGTGTTGTTTCCTAATTTCTTTCTCAGCACATTTATTTTTGTATAAAGAAGGGCTTATAATTTTTTTAAATTAATTTTGTACCCATCCACCTTGATGAAGGTGTTTATCAACTGTATGAGTTCTCTGGTGGAATTTTTGGGGTTGCTTATGTATACTATCATAATGCAAAGCTACCCATGTTTGTAAAAGAAACATTTCTAGAGCTTAAATCACACATTGATAATGAGAGACTTCATTATCCCATTCTCACCAGTTAAGAGTTCATCCAGACAAAACTTAGAAAAATACTGAAGCTAACAAATGCCATAAGCCAAACTGGCCTAACAAATATTTACAGATTATTTCACCTACCACCTTTATATCACCTCATAGGACTTCTCCAAAGTTGACCACATACTCAGACACAAAGCAAGTCTCAACATATTTTTAAAAATTGAAATAACCCCCTGCATCCTCTCAGACCACCATGGATTAAAGCTGAATATTAACAAGGACGGTAGCAACAGAAAGCTTACAAACTCATGAAAACTGAACAACTCTCTACTGAATGAAAAATGAGTCAGAAATAAAGAAAGAGATTAAAGACTTACTAGAATTCAATAAAAATGATTTCACAGCATATCCAAACTTATGGGTCACAATGAAAGTGGTGCTAAGGGTAAATTTCATAGCATAAAATGACTACATTAAAAAAAATGAGAGATCTCCTACTAACAACAGCACACCTGAGAAAAGCTTTAGAACAAAAAGAAGAAATCATACCCATGTTGATGCCTACATGAAGAACAACAAACATCTTTAGAACTCATGGAATGTGGCCCACTGGCTAGCACAACCATGATGGGTTTGCCTCAGAGTGTCAGAGCCCTGAGGGCTATGTGACCTGAGGGATTCATGATGTTGTGGAATGAAGTTACCTTTCTCTACTTATGACCTTCAGGGTCACCAATCCCTCATAATCTACGAGTTGTATGAAAACTCTAAGGAGGCTTCCAGTCCCTCACTGGGCAGAATCACCGGCACTTACAATAATAGGGCTTAAACTTTTTAAAGTATTGCTGGTGGCGTAGATTGATTCATCCACCACCTTCAAAAAAGACCTGGAGATGTATATTGTTAGCTGTGACTGGCACCCTTAGAAAGAATTTGTAAAAATAGATTGTTAAAGTTAGGTTAAGATATTTTTTGTTTATGGCTCTGATGTAGAAAATCTTAGGGAACAACTTGAAGTTCAGAAAAGTATACTCCTATAGCTACAAACTGGAAACAAAAACCCAGATGTCCCTCAACCGAGGAATGTTTAAAAAAAAAAAAAACCCTGTGGTACATCTACATAATGGAATACTACTCAGCCATCAGAAACAATGAAATCATGCAATTTGCAGCCAAATGGGTGGAACTAGAGAAGCTCATCCTGAGTGAGCTAACCCAGACTCAGAAGGAGGCACATGGCATCTGCTCACATATAGTCAGATTTTAGCCATATAGTACAGGATAACTGTACTAAAACCAATGCACCAAAGGGAACAGGAACATAGACTTTGTTACCTGTCAACGAGACACTTTTCCCTAGTGGTGCTGCCTTGTAGGCTCCCAGTGTATGAGGAGGCTCTTGGCCCTCATATGACTGTGAACTGGGGCAGGAGGCTGATATGTAGGGACACTCCACTCCAGAGGAGTGGGATGGAAGGGATAGGGGGTAGAGGGTAGGAGGGCAAGACTGGGAGGGATGGAAAGAGGATACTGTGATGGGGGGTTTACCTGAAACATAGAAATATGTACAGATGTTTAAAAAAGAAAAGAAAAACCATACTTCTAATAGTTGAGCTAGCAATTTTTTGTGGTGAGGGAACAAAATCAATGGCAGCCTGACTAGCACTAGAGTGAATCTCTTATTAAAGCTCAGCTTATGATCAATGTGAAGATTAACTTCTTAAGCTCATTTCTGCCTTCAGCTTCCTGGTATGATCTAATAAAAATTGTTTATGAGTAGATGTTTACCTTTAGGATTTAAGATAGACGTGACTAGTTTTTATATAAAATTTTAGATTTGTGATTTTTAAAAAAAAATTATAAGATTTCTTTTTAAGATAAATAGGATAATTGATGTTTTCTTTGTAACCACAAATTTCAGATTGCCAGTAAAAGAAACTGGCTGAGAAAATTACCTTGCTTGCTTACATGTTATTAATCTATAACAAGTTGTTTAGTTGTACATGTATGTGGGTTTAATTTGTTAATTTTTAAAATTAATTTGTTCAATTAATTTTAATCTTGGGAAAAATTTGATTTTCACATTTGTTTCAACCATAACACATGAACTATTTGATCACGTGAGGGTATTGGGAAACATTTTTTTCTTATGTATACTCATTGTAATCATTCACTTAAAGAAAAATAAAATGAAACCATATTGTGATTTTGTACAACTTGAAAGATTTACTGGGGATATACAAGTGGTGGGAAAAAATAAAGTTTGTAAGGGTTAGATAAATTAGATTTAGAAAATATATAGGAGTTTCTGATACTGTCTCTTAATTCGGGGCCTGAAGAGCATTATCAGCATGAAGTCAGGAAAAACAGGAAAGACTCAATAGACTTGAAGAAACAAAGTATCTGGCCTGACATTGTTTTCAGCTGCTAAGTGGGCGGAGCCCAAATTAAGACGAAACAGAGTTCCTCCTATTTAAGAACAGTGCCTGCATAGAGACCAGAAAGAGAAGAGGGCCCCTGATGCTAGAGAGCTCCAAGAGTCCTGCTGAAAAAAGGGCTGGCCATTGATGGCTAGCTCTCTCCCTGAAGCAGAAAGAAGCCGGTGAGCAAAGAAATGAGCAAGACACCAAAAGGCCAAGGACTGGACCCTGTGGCTCAGCTTTTGCCTGGAGGGGTTTGATCTGTCTGATCAGTGGCCTAGGGGAAACTGTGCCTGGCTTTAAGGACTGAGGCAGAGCAGCTGAGTTCCTGATTCAAAAGAAGTAAGTTGGCCTGCAGACAGCTGGAGTCTCCCACAGAAAAGAAAGCATGAAGCCTTATTTAAGGTGAGACTGCAATAACCACCTTACCCTGACGAACCTGCATCTGAGAGATCCAGAAAAAGGACTGCTAAGTGCATTAAAGAATCTACAACAAAGACTGTGTTCCTGACGACTGAGGACCTGCCCCAGAGACTGTATCATTCTAAAAGGTTATGAAAGTAGTTGTTATAATTATCAATAGGTTTAGTGGATAGGTTAAAGGGGTTGTAGGAATTTATAGGATTAATAGTTAAGAAATTGTTGGTGTTTGTTATAAGTGAATTTAGTAATAAATAAATAAGTGTTAAATAATAATTTAAAAGGTCGGTTACAAAAGTTCTTAGAGTTTTTCTCCATGCATAAAAAATATATATGTGTATATGTGTATGTGTGTATATATGTATATATGTATGTGTGTATGTGTGTATATATGTCCATATGTATATATGTGTATATGTATATGTGTATATGTGTATATATGTATATGTGTGTATATGTGTATATATATTTATGTATGTATATATATATGTATATGTGTATATATGTAAATGAATATATGTATATATATATATGTTTATATGTATATAAAGGTTTTGGAGCTTGCTAGTTGGAGCTTTGGTCCAACCACCTAATATGTGAATATGTACATGTGTATTATATATATATAGGTATGATTGCATGTATATTCAAAAACACACAAATGTATATTTGTGAAATTGTTGGAACCTGTCTTGCTTCATCCATCAAGTGTGTTTGTATGTATGTATGCTTTCTTCTTCTTTCTTCTTCTTTCTACAGTTGCCAGCTACTATCAGTACTACCCCCAGTTGCTAACTTTCCACTCCACTTCTGTTTAACCTTTAGTGTCAAAGTTGGTCTTTGTTATATCCAGAAGTACTAGACAACAACAAAAAAATCAAACTCAGGGCTGAAATCAACAAAATAGAAACACAGGGAACAATACAAAGAATTAATGAAGAGTTGGTTCTTTAAAAAAACCAACAAGATCAACAAACCGCTGTCCAAATTAACTAAAAGTTGGAGAAAGAATATAGAAATTAAAAAAATAAAAAATGAAAAGAGGACATAACAGTAGATACTGAGGAAATCCAGAAACCACAAGAACATCCTTTAATGTCCTGTGCTCAACTAAATTGGAAAAACCTAAAAGAAATGGATAATTTTGTCAATACATACCACTTACCAATGTTAAGTCAAGATCAGATAAGCAAGTTAAATAGACTTATAACTCTTAGTGAAATAGAAGCTGACATTAAAAGTCTCCCAACCAAGAAAGGCCCAGGGTCAGATGGCTTCTTCCCAGGGCAGAATTCTACCAGACTTTCAAAGAAGAGTTAATGCCAATATTCCTCAAATTATCTCACAAAATAAATAAAATTTGAAGCATTGCTCTTCATTTTATGAGGCTACAGTTACCCTGATACTCAAACCAAATAAAAATCCAACAAGAAAAGAGAATTACAGACCAAAATAAACATAGATTAAAAAATATTCAGTAAAATACTTCCAAACCCAATCCCAAAACATATTCATTGGGAAAATGTCCAATAATGGAGTCCTGTGAGGAGAATTCTGAATGCTAGGGAAAAAAAATTCCAAGAAACAGACAAAAATCTTGTGACTTCAATTTCTTCAAAAACACAAATTTGTTCTTGGCTTATGCTAAGAATGAGTTTACTTCAGATTATTCATTACAAATGGTTATTGTTATTTGTTTATATGTCTCTATGGAAAAATATGTTTTTTTCTGCTGTGTGTTGTGCTCCATGTACAGCTTGCCTTTGTGATTGTACACTTTACTCATGTGATTCCTCTTAACTCTCACAGTATTAATTATCTGAACCTCTAGATAAAATTGGCTTTTATCTGAGACTTCAGTACCCCTCATTTATTGGCCCCATTTTCACAGGTCCTATTCCCTTTAAAGCACTCAATACTCATCAAAAAGTCACACACCATAATCAAGTAGGATTCATCCTAGAGATGCAGGAATGGTTCAGTATACCAAAACCAATCACTGTAACCCACCATAAAAACAAATTGCGGTGGAAGGAGGACACTATGATGGAGATGTAACCTGAAGTAATAAATAAATATCTAAAAAAAGAAAAGAAAAAACAAACAAATTGAAAGGAAAAAACACATGATCACTTCATTAGATACAAAAAAAGGCCTTTGGCAAATCTAAAACCCCTACATGACAAAAGTACTTGAGAGATTAGAAATACAAGGGACATTGCTCAACATAAAAAAAGAGGCAGTTTACAGCAAGCCCACAGCCAAAAATCAACTTAAATGGAGAGAAACCCAAAAAAATCTCCTCTAAATTCAGATAAAAGACAAAGTTTCCTATTCCCTCCATACCTTCTTAATAAAGCACCTGAATTCTTAGCCAGAACAATGAGACAATTGAAGGAGAACAAAGGGATACAAATTGGAAAGTAAAAAGTGAAAATATCTTTATCTGCAGATGATATGATAGTACACATGAGTGACCCTAAAAAGTCCACAGGAGAACTCCTACAACTGGTAGATACATTCACCAAAGTATCTGGATACAAAATTACCTCAAAAATATCAGTAGCCCTCCTATATACAAATGACAAATGGACTGAGAAAGAAATCAGAAAAACAACACCTTTCACAGTAGACTCAAATAATACAAAATATCTTGAGGTAACTCTAATCAAACAAGTGAAAGACTTATATGATAAAAACTTCAACTTTGAAGAAGATATTAGAAGATGGAAAGATCTCATGAATGTTCATGAATCAGTACTATTAACATAGTAAAAATAGCCATCCTATCTATCAAAAGCAATCAACAGATTTGATGTAATCACCACCAAAACTCCAATAATTTTTTTTTTACAGAACTTGAAAAGGAAGTTCTCAGCTTCACCTGGGAAAGCAAGAAACACATAGCTCAAACAGTTCTGAACAATAAAAAAACTAAAGGAGGTTTCACCATTCCTGATTTCAAGTTATACTATAAGGATATGGTAATAAAAACAACATAATATTGGCATAAAAACTGGTTGATGAATGGATTTGAATAGAAGACCCAGATGTAATTCCATGCATGTGTAGACATCTGCTTTTTGATAAAGAAGCCAGAAATATGCAATGGAAAAAAGAAAGCATCTTCAATAATTGGTGTTGGTCTAACTGGATGTCTGCATGTAGAAGAATGCAAATAGATCCATATCCATCGCTCTGCTCAAAATTCAAGTCCATGTGGATCAAAGACCTCAACATAATACAAGACACACTGAACATAATAGAAAATGAAGTAGGGAATGTACCCTTGAATGCACTAGCACAGGAGACAACTTCCTAAATAGAACACTGATAACACAGGCATTAAAATTGCCATAAGGCAAAGGACACTGTAAATAGGACAAAACAGCAGCCTACAGAATGATAAAACCTTTCACAAACTCTGTATCTAACAGAAGGATAATATAAAAAATAGATAAAGACCTCAAGAAACTAAACATCAACAAACCAAGTAATACTATTTTAAAATAGTATGCACATCTAAATGGAGAGGAAACTCAAACAGCTGAGAAACACATTTAAAATGTTCAACATCTTTACCCATCAGGGAAATGCAAATCAAAAATACTTTCAGATTTCATTTTATATCTCTTAGAATGGCTAAGATCAATATCACAAATGACAGCTTATGCTGACTAGGATGTGCCACAAGAGGAACACTCCTCCATTACTGTTGGAAGTGCAAACTTTTATAGCCATTATGAAAATCAGTATGGCAGTTCCTCAGAAAACTGAGAATTGATATACCTCAAGATGCAGCTATATCACTCTTGGGCATATACCCACATGATCTCCATCCTACCATAAGGACATTTGCTCAACTACCTTCATATGTTCATAGCAGCTTTAGTCACAATAGACAGAAACTGGAAACAACCTAGATGTCTCTCAACCAAAGAATGGCTAAAGAAAAAAATGTGGTACATTTACAAATGAAGTATTACTCAGCTGTTAAAAAATATCATGAAATTTGCAGGCAAATGGATGAAACTATTATCCTAAGTGAGGCAACCCAGAAACAGAAAGACAAACATGACATATACTCACTTATAAGTGGGCATTAGCTGTTAAAGAATAATCATGATATAATCCACAAAAACTGAACCTGCATGAGTCTGAACTAGGTCCTCTGCACATATGTTATTACTATTTAGCTTGGGGTTTCTGTAGGACTCGTAACAGTGGGAGTAGGAGTGTCTCTGACATTTTTGTCTGTTTCTGGGACTCTTTGTCTAGCCTTGATACAATAGCTTGAGCCGAGTCTTATCGCATCGTATTATACCATTTTTAGTTAATATCTCTGGAAGATCTGCTTTTTTCTCAAAGGAAATGGAGGAGCAGTAGATCTAAGGGAGATGTGAAGTGTATGTGGAGAGAAGAGAGGAGTATATACAGTTAGGATGTATTACATGAAAGAAGATTAAAAGAAAAAAGTCAAATCAATGATGAAAATTTTTTTCTTATTTTAATTTTATTTATTTTTTAATTTATTTTTTATTTCTTCAAGTTACATCTCAATCACAATCCCCTCCCTACTCCCCAATCCAGTCCTACCCTCCCAACCTCTTCCCCCTTAACCCCCAATCCTCTTCACTTTTTTAAAGTTTAAGGTATTTCTTTTCCCCCCTAACAGCTCCCCCTTTCAGTCCAACAAATGGTTCTTTCTCTTATAACAATAAATACAATACAAAACAACAGAAATAAATAGGCCGCAATTATGAGAGTTATAGGGCTTAGCATATATTCCCAATGTCCAGTCCATATGTATTTGGCCCCTGACTTTAACATTCTACTATCTAACCATCTCCATGAGTTTAAAGTTCTATATCTAACTCAGCTTTCATACTAACTTGCATCACAATTTTAAAAACATCTTCTTGGGTCCAGAACATACTCTTGATTCCTAAACAACTCAAAATTTAACTATGAGACTCTAGCTAGCTAGTCTTCAACCACCTCAGAGACCTGAGAGGGATAAATATATCTGATTATAAAGGAAGTGCAGGGCCTGCAGCTTCCAAAACTAAGAAATGACATACAAGTGGCTGCCTGGACAGTTCCCATTTTCTCTCCATACATTACAGCATCAATCTTCAGTTGTTTGGTCCTGTTTCTCTGACAGACATTGATTGTAGAGCAAGAGTTATGAAGGACTTGCCTACCCTGTCTTGGCAGAGCTAGGCTGTCGACTTACCTGCCTCCAAGTTTTGTCCTTTTTGGACAATATTCTGTCTACAGTTAAAGCAAGTGGTTTTTCTTGCCAAGAGATAGGCTTGCCACTAATTTAACTCACACTGGAGATTCTTCGATGCTCATCTTCTACTTGGAGTAGAATAGGGGGTGCTGTCAGGAGTTGACATGTCTCGATATCAAAAAAATCTTAAGTTAAGAAATCATCTTTGAATGCCATATTCTGCAGATCTCTTGAGGTTTTTTGAAGACGCCCTATTTATCTCTTATATTTAGATAAGCAAATGTTGCTTGTCTCAGCAACTTGATTTCTGATTAGCTTAGAAAATAACTGTGATTGGCTGTCACAGTACCTAACAAAATGACAAAGCTTGAATGACTATTAGTTTGCATTGAAAAGTTTTGCTTTAGCTATTTTGAAAAGAAATATTCAATTAAATTATAAGACACAACAAATAAAAAGCTGGCCCCATGTAACAAGGGAATACTATAAAGCATACTAAACAAACAAGTAAATCTAATGCCTTGTCTGCCAGTTCTTTTTAGGAGCTATTTTCACAGCATTCAAAGGTGTAAGAGTTAGTGACCATGTACAGATGAAGGAACAATAAAATTTGTGACCTGCACATTAGGAATTCTCATTCAGCATTGAAACAATAAAGTCTAGGCACACTACAATATATGTCTGCATAGTGAATATTAACTATAAAATTTATTAAGAAAGTGGCTCCTGTGATTTGATTTTTTGGATGAGATCATGAAAAATTGGTATGAATATTTTTATTAATGTTGATAGAATTTAACTGTAAAACTCACATTGGTGATGTCTTTTACGTGATGTGAGTGCAAACTATTGATATAATTTAATGAATCTACTAACTCCTTTCCTCCTTTGGTAAGCTTTGGCATTTTGTGGTTTTTAAGTTTATCTATTTATTCCACTCATATATAACATGTAGACCACAGTTTTCCTTCTCTCTTCTCTGCCCAGTTCCTCCCCTCCCACCTCCCCTCTCCCCCAGATTCATTCCTCCTCTGTTTCCCTTCAGAAAAGAAGAGGACTCCCAGGAATATCAACCAAACATGGCAAAACAAGTTACAATAAGAGTAGGGACAAACTCTCATATTATGACTTACTAAGGTAACGCAGTAAGAGGGAAAGGGCCCCAAAAGCAGACAAAAGAGACAGCCCTTGCTCCCACTGCTAGAAGTCCCACAAAGACATCAAGCTTTATAATCATAACATATATGCAGCTTTTTTTAAATAATTTATTTTTTATTTCTTCAAGTTACAACTCAATCACAATCCCCTCCCTACTCCCCCCTCCAGTCCCACCCTTCCACCCTCCTCCCCCTCAGCCCCACCATTCTCTTCCCTTCTTCTTTTTTTTTTAGTTTAAGGTATTTATTTTTCCTCCCAACAGCTCTCCCTTTCAGTCCAAATAATGGTTCTTTTTCTTATAACTATAAATACAATACAAAACAACAGAAATAAATAGGCCATGATTATAAGAGTTATATGGCTTAGCATACATTCCCAATGTCCAGTCCATATGTATTTGGCACCTGACTTTAACATTCTACTATCTAACCATCTCCATGAGTTTAAAGTTCTATATCTAACTCAGCTTTCATACTAACTTGTCTCATAATTTTAAAAATATCTTCTTAGATCCAGAACACCCTCTTGATTCCTAAACAACTCAAAATTTAACTATGAGACTCTAGCTATCTGTTCTTCAACCACCTCAGAGACCTGAGAGGGATAAATATATCTGATTATATAGGAAGTGCAGGGCCTGCAGCTTCCAAAACTAAGAAATGACATACCAGTGGCTGCCTGGACAGTTCCCATTTTCTCTCCATGCATTACAGCATCAATCTTCAGCCATTTGGCCCCATTTCTCTGACAGACATTGGTTGTAGAGCAGGAATTATGAAGGACTTACCTACCCTGTCTTGGCAGAGCTAGGCTGTCGACTTATCTGCTTCCAAGTTTTGTCCTTTTTGGACAGAAGTCTGTCTACAGTTGAAGCAAGTGGTTTTTCTTGCCAAGAGAATGGCTTACCACCAATTTAATTATCTCCCACTGGAGATTCTTCGATGCTCATCTTCTACTTGGAGTAATATAGGGGGTGCTGTCAGGAGCTGACATGTCTCGATATCAAAAAATCTTAAGTTAAGAAAACATCTTTGAATGCCATATTCTGCAGATCTCTTGAGGTTTTTGAAGATGCCCTATCTATCTCTTATATTTAGATAAGCAAATGTTGCTTGTCTCTTAGCAACTTGATTTCTGAGTAGCTTAGAAAATAACTGTGATAGACTGTCATAGTAACTAACAAAATGACAC
>CAJQZJ010034466.1:3688646-3761405 GCA_907164525.1 Lophiomys imhausi | reverse complement strand
TGTGTGTGTGTGTGTGTGTGTGTGTGTGTGTGTGTGTGTGTGTGTGTATAAAATGGCAGTTTGGATGTAAAGGGCCCCCATAGGTTCATAATGAGTGGCACTATTAGGAGGTATGGCCTTGTTGGAGTAGGTGCGTCATTGTTGGAAGAAGTGTATCACTGGAGACAGGCTTTGAGGATTCAGATCCTCAAAGCAGGTCCTTGTCACTTTCTTCCTGATGCTTGTGGATCCAGATATAGACTTCTCAGCTACCTCTTCAGCACCATGCCTGCCTGCATACTGCCATAATTCCCACCATGATGACAATGGACTAAACCTATGAACTGTAAGCCAACTCCCAATTAAATGTTTTCTTTTATAAGAGTTGCTGTGGTCATAATATCTTTTTAGAATAATAGAAACCCTAAGACATATCTATATATAATATAAATATATAGAAATAGAAATCAATACAGACGTCACATACATTTGAGTGTGTATGTGTGCGTGTGTGTAGATAAACATTATAAACATTGTTTTATATACATGACCTAATAGAATTATGCCTCAAACTACCTTGTTTCCGTGAGTGTCAGGAAATTCTCAATTAATTGTGGACAATATTACAATTCCATTGTAGATGCTGAATTTTCTAGTGTTCCTTTTAAAGTATTGGATTTTGGTTTTGTTGGCTATTTGTTATCATTTCATTTTTGAAGGCTAATATTTGAGCTTTGTTAGTGACAATACAGAGCTGTTGAGAATAGTTTATTCTTATTGCTAATATAATTCTCTTCTGATGATTGTGTCAATTTATTTAATTTTATAATTTAATAAAATTAAATAAATTTAATTAATTTAATAATGATTTTTTATGATTTTTTTCCTGCTATGTATGTCTACCACATACATAACTGCTGCCTGTGGACCTCAGAAGAGGACATCTGTTGGATCTCTTGGAATTGTAGTTACACAAGCTATCATGTGGACACTGGCAACCAGAACCTGGGTCTTCTACAAGAACCCCAAATATTCTTAGCTGCTGAGAGAGCTCTCCAAACACCCTTTCAAGTACTTGTGTGTCTTGAGATCTTGGTTTGATTTCTGGCTGATTGGAAACCTACTGTTTTCATTTCTGTGTAATCCCTGAGAATGATGTAGGCTTCTACTTCCATTGCTTTCTTTGTTCATCCTCTCCCTGGACTAAAGGCAACATGAAGCTACATGCCTTCAGATTTCAATCTCACTGCCTCTCTGCATCTGTGTCTCTCTGTCTCTTCCTGTCCCTTCTTCCCCTCTCCTCCCTTTTCTTGACAGTTTCCTCCTTTTACTTGTCTTGTGCTCTCTCAACTCTAACATCTGCTGGAGTATTCTGGTCTCTGATTCCCTTGCTCTGTTCTGTGGCTGGGAATAGCCTCTAAAATATAAGCTCCATGGCAAGTGAAGATAAGCCCAGTACTTATCTTCCTGGCTTTGCTAATCTCTGGATCACCGTCATTTACTGCTGGGTGATCTCCAGAGAATTCCCTGTTCTGAAGAGCATCCTTAAGTCATCAATCAAGTGCCATATATTTTTGAACATCTTTTCCCCATGAGCTTGCTTCAAGATTTGTATCTTTCACTTAACTTTAACATTGTGTACAAAAGAAATCCACACTATGATAGATTAATAACTTTCCATAAAAATTGGAAGAACAATTTTAACTTTCTCCATTTATCAAGACACCTCAATTCTTTTAGGAATGATGGAAGAAACCAAAGCCTATTGGGATGTGTCTTCTTTGCTGATATGTGATGAAGGACATCATTGATGATAGAACCACAGACACCCAGTGTTGAGCTTAATCTTTATTACTAATTAAATGTTTGATCATAATTAATACTAAAGAAATGTTTGATATTTTTGTATAATCTGTTTAGTCTTAAGTATTCTCTACTCTACAATAACTATCCTACTTTTTAATAACATTTATGCTTCTGTGAGATAATATAGGTTAAAAGCCCAACTAAACTAACTTTAGTTGTCCAATCAGTTACATGTGTCTTTATGATATAGGCAGAATATATTTATAATAAAATTTGATTATATACTATATAAGAGAAACAGTAAAAGTGTACTCAATCATATGGGCTTTCATACATTATAGAATAAATATGTAAACATTTTTCATGTATATAGAATAAAGTTTTGCTATAATACTAAAGAAAGCACAACTTCAGGAAAAATATTGGTTAGCAACCAATCAGAAGGCGGGGGGAGAGTGGGAGAAGAGTCACTGAGGCAAACTGGACCAGCATCTACCTGAACCTTGTTCTAGAAGACAGTGGGCATACTGAGAGCCTGTCAACCTTTGATGTATTCTGGGTCCCTAAACTCTGAAATCATAACATGAGTCACTCTGTTCTGGCTCCACATTTAAGAAGCAGCATTTGGATAATCACTGACTATCTCTTAAATTCAACTTCCGGAAGGGAATGTGCTCACTCTAACTACACTTAGATTGCTTGGTCAATAACCTTTCTATATTAAAAATAAGTTGTATTTTTGTGTGATGCATTAATGTTTCATTAGCTCAGTTAGCATGGATCAGTATATCTTGTTCCAGTAGCTCTGGGGCACACTGAAAATTTAAAGCTATGAGAGATTATGGGAAAGAAATAGAGAAAGGAAGTGCCAAGCTAGCTAATCTCCAGATCTCCCTGTTTATAAAAATATAATTCATTCTAGGCACGAATTCATGGTTATGAGTGGACAATCACAAAGAGTTGCTTATATACCAAGTTCCAGTACTGAAGTGGAGCCTAAAATATTCTAGAAAGGTGTGCAAGATGAAGAATGTGAGGTGACATATATGAAGATTTCAATTCTTACACAATATAACTGTAGTCAACTATCACTCTTAGATCACTAGATTAATTTATTTTGCATTTTAAAATTTGAAAACTGTAATATTCCTAATGCATATAAATATTTACAAATATTGCACAGCAAGGATTCAAAGAAGAAAAAGGTTTGGGTTGAATGGCCATAGTTCTAAATATGACAGCCTTTGTATTAAATAAAATGTCCTGTAAATATTGAAAATAATTTCCTGTATTTTTTGGCATATATAGAGTATCAGCCAGCCTATCACACTATGAAGCAAAGTGATAGATGATGAAGATACACATGAAACATCTAAATATTTTTTCCCTGCCACCTTAGACTAAGAATATAACAGAGGATGACAGGATTGTTTCTGGTCTCTTTTTAAGCTCCCTTCTTTCCCACTCCCTTTCTAAAACTTCCTGCTTTTCTTTTCTTTTCTGTGTTCTGGAAAAGCTGTGTCTGCTTACCATTTCTGCTTGGAAAAATGATAGGGCTTTCCTAGCAATGTATCTCAGTACTCTGGCTAAAACCCTTGATTCAAAGTTAGCCAAATTGTGTTAACCCATTTTTATATGAATAAGTACATGGATTTTGTTTATAATTGTGGGGCATGGCCACATTACTCTTTCCTAGATAATATGGGGTACAGATGTGAGAGGTGAGACTGTCACATTAACTTTCAGTAATGGCAATATAAAGCAGAGAAAAGTAATGAAGGGAAACCATGGGAGCAAATCACAGATGACACCAGACTAAGGACCAAGTCAGGTTTAATGATGGACTTGCTTTTGCAAATCTTGGGTTATGCAAGTTAGACTCCTCAATATATTGTTTATATTAGACAAGGTTAGTTTGTTGTTTGTAACATAAAGTTCCAATTCTAGTGCATAAATGTGCTGTGCCATTTTATTATTAAGAAGTAGAAAATTTTAAATCTATGTGAATTTCTAAAATTATACTTTCATTGAAGAATGTTTTCAGAAAAGATTCTTAGAGCTTGATAAGCCTTCTAATATCAAAGATGTCTATTTATCTATGTCAACAAGTTGAGAAAATCTTGGCAAAAATTTTAGTTTTCACCATTTAATATTAAATTCCTTCAACGAACACAGGAGGGAAATAACAAAATGTTCTTAACATAAATGAATCTCTAAAAGTACAATGGCAATAAAAAAACCCTTAAACTACCTTAATTTTAGAGTAGTTTTGTTTTTTTTATTTTTCAAGTTAAAATTGCATCTCAAGTATCTAGCTCTATAATTTAAATTGAATTTTTTATCATTTACTTATTAAGTTACATATCGAACACAGCCACCCTTCCTGGTTCCATCTCCCTACTCTTTTCTTTCTCTCACTCCTATTCTCCTCCAGTAAGGGAGGCTCCCACATATCAACCCCCCTCAGTTCATCATCATCAGTCACATGAGAGCTAACACCTTCCTCTTGCTCTGGGATCCAACATGGCAGCTCAGCTAGGTTAAAGTGTCCCACTAACAGGCAACAGAGTCAGTGACAGAGACTGTCCCTCTTGCCCACTTGCTAAGGGATCTTTATGAAGACCACGTTGCCTATCATCTATATATGTGTAGGGGGGTCTAGGTCTAGTCTAAGTATCCTTGTTCCTTTTTCCTATTTGGTTAGTATTTAAGACTCTGTAAGTCTCTAAGGGCCTAGGTTGGTGAGGATGTTCTTTATGTGTTGTTCTTGTCCCCTCTGGGTGTCTCTATTCCTCCTCCCTCTATTATACAGGAGTCCCAGAGCTCTATCTAATGTTTGACTGTGTCTCAGCATGTGTTTTGATCTGCTGCTGGGTGGAGTTTCTCATAGGATAGTTATGCTAGGTTCCTGTTCCTTTGCATCTGTGAGTTGTAGGATAGTATCCTATAGTATATGGTTAAAAATCAAGTTATAAGTGGATACATTCCATGTGTATCTTTCTGGGTCTGGGTTACTTCCCTCACTCAGGATGGGCTTCTCTAGTTCCATCCATTTGGCAGCAAATTGCATGATTTCCTGTTTCTGATAGCTGAGTAGTATTCCACTGTGTAAATGTACCACAGGTTTTTTGTTTGTTTGTTTGTTTGTTTGTTTGTTTTGTTTTTTATCCATTCTTCAGTTGAAGGGCATCTGGGTTGTTTCCAGTTTCTAGCTATTACTAATAAAGCTGCTATGAACATTTTTGAGGCTATATCCTTGTGGTTTGGTAAAAATCTTTTAGACCCAGGAGTGGTATGGCTGGGTCTTGAGGTAGAACTAGTCCCACTTTTCTGGGATATCACTACACTGATTTTCAAATTGGTTGTACAAGTTGCACTCCCATCAGCAATGGGGGAGTGTTACCCATCTTTATATCCTCACCAGCATGTGCTGTCACATGAGTTTTTTTATTAGCCATTCTAACAGGTATGAGATGGATTTTCAGAGTCATTTTGAGTTGCATTCCCCTGATGATTAAGGATGTTGAGCATTTCTTCAAGTGCCTCTTGGAAATTTGTAACAGACAATAGAAATGATCCCTGAAAGTATAGTCTTTCTCTTAGTAATTTGTAAAATTATAATCTGATAGTTATTTGTAGTATATTAAGATTTTTATTAATTTACCTATTTAAGTACAAATCATACATTTTTTTCTCTAAAACAAACTTGGGAATATTGACACCATTTGTTCATCTAATAATTTCTACTTTAAATTTTCCTATACTAAAAATTGCTTTGCCAGTAAGATCTTCATACCCAAACCTGCCCACTTGCCATTTCTTGTCTGTTCATTTTGGAAGCTCTAACCAGATCTGAAGACCAATACTTAATCTTGTTTTTTAATTTTCATTGTATATATTCATTATCTTTTTGTACTGTGTTACATAAGACCATTTACATACATATATCAAAGAAAACATTGTTATATCCTAAGATGCTATATGAAAATTTAAATTATGAAACACCTATTTCATAATTCACAGATTTAATTGTGAAGATTCATTTTTGGAGAACTGGATTAAATATGAAAATAGTAAGTATGGTGGTTTGAATAAAAACGCCCCTCATAGGCCTCTAGAAAGTAACAGTATTAGGACATGATGCCTTGTTGGAGCAGGTATAGTCTTGTTGGAGGAACTGTTACTGGTGTCAGGCTTTGATGTTTAAAATGCTCAAGTCAGGCTGGTCTTCTTACTGTCTGATGATATGGATATAGAATTTTGGCTCCTCTCCAACACCATGCTCGCCCGCATGCTCCTGTGCTTCCCACCACAACAATAATCGACTTAAACACTGAAATGTAAAGCAGCACCAATAAACGTTTTTCTTTATAAGAGTTGCGGTGGTCGTAGTGTCTCTTCACAGCAGTAAAAATAGGTAGTAATTCAGTTAAAAGTTAGTTCTAGGGACTTGGGTTTTGTGTAATAGGCAGACCATGCTTTTATTTGGAGGAATGTGGACTTTGAGATTTTGGATTAGGAAAGCAATTAAACATTAAGTGGGCTTAATGGCCCATCCTAGTAGAAGCATGGAATACAGAGGTGCTGAGGGTGATTTGAACTGTGGGGTCCAGAGCATAAGGCTTCAGAGAAGACGAATATTACTATTTGGCCTATAGATCATACTTGTCATATTTTGGTGAAGGAGGTAGCTGATTTTGACGCTATCCAAAAGAATATGCCTGAGGCTAAGTGAAATATTATAGATTAACAACTTTGGCAGGCAATGTTTCCAAACAAACTAGCATTGAAGGAAAACTGCAAAAGGAGCAGTTGGTGAAGAAAAGGGGCACCAGGCAGTAAAAACATATTAAAGAAAAGTCTGATGATAATAGAATGAAGGGAGTGGTGACCTAGGGTCAAGACCCCACCTAGCTAAGCTTCCAACATCAGAAAAGGAATTTAAAAAAAAAAAAGAAAAAACCTTAGGGCCAAGTGTGGTGACACACACCATTATCTCAGATCCTGAGGTGATAGAGGTAGACATAGTTCAGAGTTCAAGGCCAGTATGGTCTATAGAGTAAGTTCCAGGACAGCCGAGCATATGGACTGAAGAAAATGATCAGAAATAGAAAGCTGGTGAGAATGTATTTGACTCAGGGGGTCATGTTTCAGCCCCAGCAAGCAGTAGGATTTGGCAGCTATGACCATGTGATTTTGTCATTAGAGTTAAGGATAGAAGAATGGGATTATGGAATCTCCCTTCAGAGCAAAAGAAAATCGCTGAGAACAGACATATGTCAAGAGTTCCCTTCACGGAGGTCTAAATAGGCCATTGGATGAAGATGGGAAGGCAACGCCTGGATTGCCTTGGAGACTCCAAGAAATTGGAGATGCCAGAGCTGTGGGATATCATTTGAGGAAAGCTGCTAACAGTAAGTGGAACCAGTCAAATAGAAAGAAATGTGTTGCAGTCAACAAAGGTGGAAGGAGTTGCAGGTCTGAAAAGTATGCTGACCTCAGACATGGAGATGTAGAATTTGGAGATTGCCCAGATGGTTTTATCTCTTGCTTTGGTCCAGTATTTCCTCACTATGCTCTCTTTTCTCCATATAGGAATGTTAATGTATGTATATCCTGTGCCATTACATGTTGGAAGTATGTTGTCAGCTTTTTCATTTTGATTTTACAGGGGATTACAGAGATTTCATGAGTCTCAGAAAAGAATTTGAGCTTTAAAAAAAAAAAGTTTGAGACTGTTATACACTATGAGGACTTTTGAAGCTGATCTAAATGCATTTTTTACTCTGATATGACTACAAGACTATGGGGGCCATGGAATGGATTGTGGTGGTTTCAATAAAAATGCCCTTGTTATAAGAAGTATGTCACTGGGGATAGGCTTTGAGCTTTCAGATGTTCAAGACAGGCCAGTGTTTCACTCTAACTACTGTCTGCTGATCCAGACGTAAAACTCTCCGCTTACTCTCTAGTACTAGGTCTGCCTGCATGCTTTCATGCTTCCCACCATGAGAACAATAAACTGAACCTCTAAAATGTAAGCCAGACCCAATTAAATGTTTTACTTTATAAACATTTCCATAGTCATAGTGTGTCTTTACAGAAATAGAAGCCCTAACTAAGACGGTAGGATTTGGGCTATTATTCTTTCTATTTGTTTCAGTCATGACAGTAAGAGCAATTAGGATTCTTCATCAAAAAATTCTAGAAATTCATTTTGATGCACTAAAAGATTTATTTGTGAGTAAAAACAGCAGGTGTATGTATTTATGATCCCACACCTGAGTCTCATATAATTGATGTGTGGCTAACACAGATTTCCAAAGAAAGAAACAAAGGGAGGGAGAAAGGAAGCACAAGTACCTACATTGGGAAGCAGGAAACATAATACCCATTAGTAGTCATTATCAGCCTGCCTGAGAACTCCTCCCCTCCATCTCCAGCCAGTCCTGTCAAGCTCTCCACTGAGTCAAGACACAGATTCCTAGGAGATATAGATCATTTGGCCAAGCAGAGAGAGTGACATGAGAACATAGAGTGAAAGAGAAGGCCTGGCTTCTTTTTCTGGAGCTTATACAAAGAAACACACAAGTTTCTCTTCTCACAGGAAATTGATATGTTTGGACCTCCAGAGAAAATGGAACAAGAGGCAACTGTAGCAGACATAGAAAATTTGTTCTAAACTAATTCTCAGTCCCACTAACAGACATAAGGTATTAAAGACGTAAAGTCTTCTTATAGACATAGGGTATTAAAGAAGTAAACTGTAAGATTATTGATGCTTTTCTTTATTTTTCACAGTTGGTCCAAAGATTAAAACCTTTCCAAAGCTATACAACTCAAGTGTAAAATGTGGACTGCCTGACATGGGTTCTGTTCAATGAACTCAGGCCCCCTGCGAGCAGTACATGCTCTTAACAACTGGGCATTTTTTCAGCCCTAACGTTTGATATTTCGAGCATAAGTGTAAGACCTGCCACATAAAGATGTTCACTTCCTTAAGCTTCATGTGAATAAAACAGAAGAGCCTTCCAGGAGCAAAGCACTGACTCCTTGAATCTATCATTGAGGAAAAAGAGCATATGAAGTCGGTATATTCAAGGAAATGCTTTTCTTGGAAATATCACTAAGCAAGAGAAGCAGGTGTTTGTTTATTTCATGTCTTAGTCCTGTGAGTATCTACTCTGTAGAGAATTGTTTTTCTATCTACAGAATCTGGAGTGATGAACTTGATTAACAAGGACCCTGCATTTTCTTTATTATTAGAAGTTAGTTGAAGAAGAGTGATTTCAGTGTCGTCAGATTGGAGCCCTTGGAGTAAAAGCGCTGAAGCTTGTTTCAATGTAGCTAGGCAACACAAAGAGATGGCAGGATGGGCATGGGAAATGAATTATTGTTCTTTAACTACCAGCTATTTCGTTAACACCTGGAGGAGAAGAGAGCAATCACACTTTCCCATAATGCAGCCCTTTGTAAATGTAATTCACAGGTGCACTATCTAAATACTCAGGAGCTTCTGACAGTTCCATCCATCATAATACGGCCCTCACTATGTCATTGCCTCAGACTGATGGATACAAAATGACAGTCATTCAACCAGCCAAAAGAAGAAGCCAGAGAAAATACAACGTAAAATCCTTTAGGCCTTCACTATAAATTCTCAATGTGCATCATTTTCTCTCTCCTAACTTTTGTTATGTATTTGTAGCTTTGCATAACTTTCTAAAGCAAAATGAACTTCCTTAAAATGTAAGGAGTATTAATTTAAAGTAGGACACAGCAGCATTAAAATCAATTTATGTTCCCTTAACCATCTGAAGATTAAGGTTAAAGATCACATTAACTTCCTAGCTTTGTTCTGATGTTGTTTTGTTTTGCTATTGAAGAGTATAGTTTAAAAGTTATATGTGAGTATTGATGTCAAGTCCAACTTCAGAATTTATTCCAATTAAAAAGTCAATTAAAATATTGAACACAAATGTACTTTAAAGAAAAACTTTTATAAATTCATAAAAATCAAGATATAACATATATTTATGTAGTTGCTTATATAACTGGATTCATTCAGTTATAAATCTAGGGGTAAAAATTGAAAATAAAACTAACAAATTAAATGGAAATCCTCCTTTCCAACCTTTTCATGTTTGTTTATTTTTAAATGAATTATACTGGTGTATATGTTTTTAGTAAGATTAGTTGATGTATATGTAAGTCTAGTATTTTTGATCCAGATAGAGTAACACAGAATTTAACATAAGTATGCAAAATTTTGAAACCATGCATTTGTTTATTTTGTCATTCAGAAAGATAGTTCAAGCAGTTAGACAGAAATACTGCTAGATAGAAGGTAACAACACAGATCTGGCCTCAAGTTCTTCTCCTCTCCACCCTTAAAATTAGTTAATACCTCAATTATGCAATATAATTTCTGTGTTATTTGTAAATATGTAAATTTTGATTTGTTAATTTCCATCTGTAATTATGTATTATTGACAAACAAAAATATGGAATTTAAAACATCAGGTTTTGATAGATATATCACTATTAAATAAATTGATATATCCATAGAAAATTTTATTTGCACTGTGGAAATATAAAACCCATTCTCTTAGTATATTTAACATGTTCAATACAGTGTCACTAACTATAGTCACTGTGTGGCCAACATCATGTCTCCATGGTCAGAACATTTCAATGTTCAACACCTTGTCATTAGCTAACATCATCATGTCAGCTTATCATAAGATATTCAATACACACTCATCCATCATTCTGCATAACTGAAACATAGTATTCTTTTTAAAAGTTCTTAAATGTATGTTTGAGAGTTTTGCAAACATGTATACATGTCTGCATTGCCAGGCGAATACACAGAGTCGACCACCATCATGAAGCCTGAGGCTTAGATATTCTTCAGGTCACCAGGAAAGACTTGAGCTTAGTCTACAGGTACCAATTTGCATCTGTAAAGCCTGTCCTTCATTTATGGCATCAGTTTTGGGTCTCTGGGACAAAGTGAGGTATTTACTTTCTCCTTCCTACTCACAAGAAATATACTCTTTTCTTATTTATGAGCTATAGCCATCTAGTGCCATTGCTCACCTCACTTCCTTGGGGCTTTTGAAGGCTTTCTTTTTAAGGAATAGTTGCTCTCATTGATGTTTCTGAGGTGGAAGATCAGATCTGAGAGTCTATTAATACCACATGGCTGGAGCCTAGGGTCTTTTGTTTGTTTGTTTGTTTGTTTTGCGTTCAATACTGACCTTCTAATGTGTATGTTGTCTTCTCTATCTGCAGCTTTATTATCTAAGTGCAGAGTCCAGATGAATAAGGCTCAATCTAGCCCAGGATCTTTATATGGTTGTGTGTGTGCGTGTGTGTGTGCGTGGTGTGTGTGTGTGGTGTGTGTGTGTGTGTGTGTGTGGTGTGTGTGGGTGGTGTGTGTGTGTGCGTGTGGTGTGTGTGTGCATGTGGGTGTAGGAGTTAGATAAATTAGATTTGGAAAATATGTAGGAGTTTCTGATACTGTCTCTTAATTCGGGGCCTGAAGAGCATTATCAGCATGAAGTCAGCAAAAACAGGAAAGACTCAATAGACTGAAAAACAAGGTTGAAGTCAGGAAAACAGGAAAGATTTAATGGACTTGAAGAAACAAAGTATCTGGCCTGACATTGTTTTCAGCTGCTAAGTGGGCGGAGCCCAAATTAAGCTGAAACAGAGTTCCTCCTATTTAAGGACAGTGCATGGAGACCAGAAAGAGAAGAGGCCCCTGATGCTAGAGAGCTCCAAGAGTCCTGCTGAAAAAAAGGGCTGGCCATTGATGGCTAGCTCTCTCCCTGAAGCAGAAAGAAGCCGGTGAGCAAAGAAAGCCTGAGCAAGACACCAAAAGGCCAAGGACTGGACCCTGTGGCTCAGCTTTTGCCTAGAGGGGTTTGATCTGTCCGATCAGTGGCCTAGGGGAAACTGTGCCTGGCTTTAAGGAATGAGGCAGAGCAGCTGAGTTCCTGATTCAAAAGAAGTAAGTTGGCCTGCAGACAGCTGGAGTCTCCCACAGAAAAGAAAGCATGAAGCCTTATTTAAGGTGAGACTGCAATAACCAACTTACCCTGACGAACCTGCATCTGAGAGATCCAGAAGAAGGACTGCTAAGTGCGTTAAAGAATCTACAACAAAGACTGTGTTCCTGATGACTGAGGACCTGCCCCAGAGACTGTATCATTCTAAAAGGTTATGAAAGTAGTTGTTATAATTATCAATAGGTTTAGTGGATAGGTTAAAGGGGTTGTAGAATTTTATAGGATTAATAGTTAAGAAATTGTTGGTGTTTGTTATAAGTGAATTTAGTAATAAATAAATAAGTGTTAAATAATAATTTAAAAGATCGGTTACATGTGTATGTGCGTGTGTGTGTGTGGTGTGTGTGTCTGTGTGGTGTGTGTGTGCATGTGCATGTGTGCATGTGGTGTGTGTGTGGTGTGTGTGTTGCGTGGGTGTGTGTGTGTGTGCATGCGTTTGTGTGTGTGTGTGTTTTCAGTTCATTCTATTTACTAATACAATAAAATAATGATCTTTATTCTCCTTCAAAATATTTTTAGTTAAATATCATTTTCTAATGATTAAATTTGAAAGACAATTATAGATGTTATGTTAGATCTAGTGTATTATACAGAAGTTCTGTAGCAATTTCCAAAGTTCTACATTCATCTTTACCACATTGTTGTGAGGTGGGACCACAGATCAAAAATTTTCCTCCAATAGCAAGAAGAGGAAGAAGGTGGTTTGCTTGAAGATACTTACTGAAATATCATTGAAATCCAGTGGCATAGGTCCCAGAGTACAACTTTGTGCGTAGTCCAGGAAGCATTTCCTTGTAAGATACTGCACTCACAACTGTACCTCCATTCTGCATAAGCAATTTAACACTACCTCAGCTCATCCAACTAGAAAAGGAGACACCCATTCATTGCATGTCCAAGTTTTATTACTCTTTGGCCAGAATAGAGAACATACTGAATGGATTATATGAGAACTGCATGCCCAGGCAATGCAGTCGGCCATCCTATGAATTGTGGATCTATTTTGTTCACCACAATGGCAACTGAGAGGTACTATGTCCTCTCACTTATATTAGTCTATTAAAAACCAACAAGTTGGGGATCAGCTGTGGGAGACTGGGGATAGGAGGTGAGTGGACTGGGTGAAAGATGGGAAAACAAGAGGGGGCATCTCTGAGACAAACTGGAGACTGATGATTAGGTGGGAGGAGTAAGAGTAAGGGGATGACTCTAGCTGAGACTCCTAGCAGCAAGTGATATGGAGACTGAAGAGGCTTCCTAATAGTTAGGTAGGACTTCTAGAACCACCCCCAGAACCTTCAACCAAAAGCTTACCCTGTATACAAGACATACAGATATAGCTTAAAATACAGCAGACATTGAGGAAATGTCCAACCAATGATGGGCCCAACCAGAGACCTACCCCACAGGAAAGAGCGAACTCCTGTCACTACTAAGATACTCTTCCATGCTTCAGACAGAAACGTAGCATAACTGCCCTCTGAAAACCTCCATGCTGCAGAAGATCCAAACAGAGGCTGAGACTCACTACCAAACATTAGGAGGAGTGCAGGGTGTCTGGTGGAAGAACAAGAGGAAGTGTGGAAAGATCTAGAGGGAACAAGAACTCCACAAGAAGACCAACAGATGCAACTAACCTAGGCCCGTGGGAATTCACAGAGACTAAAACACCAATCAAAGAGCACGCATGAAATGAACCTAGCCCCCCCCACACACACACACACGGACACACATACACACACACACACCCATGTACACAAATGTAAGTGATGGGCAGTTTGGTCATCATATGGATCCCCTACCAAGTGAAACAGGTGCTGTCTCTGACAGAGACTCTGATGCCTGCTTTTTGATCATTTCTCTCTAATGGGGCTGTGATGCATGGCCTCAAAGGAAGATGTGCTCAGCCCAAAATCACACATTTACCTGACCTAGTTTCATTCTGTTGCTGTGATAACACACAGCAATACTAAAAGCAATGTAAGAGAGAAATGGGCTTATTTGACTTGCGCCTCCAGATTGTAGCCTAACATTGAAAAGAGAAGGACAGGAACCCAAGCAGGTTATTGAACCAGAAACCAGAATATGCTGCTGAATATCCAAACATGTGTCTATGGGAGCCATTCTCATTCACACTACCACCCCCATCCCATTACACTTGAATACTACAAAGACTTACCACAACACTATATAATATAATTATGATAAAGGCAATCACAAGTTCATAAGAATTCTGAAGTTCTTTATAGGCAGAAGATGTTCCTTAAAATTAGAACTTAGTTTTATTACCTGGAAATGACTCCTTAGCCTGCTTGTTCTACTACACCTAGACATCCCGCCTCCACTTCTTTTTCTACTTTTGATGGAATCTAAAGTAGATCAGTCTGGCTATGAACTTATTATGGAATATTTCTGACTCTGTCTCATAATGAATAGAATCACAGGTGTATATCATCATGCCCAACTAGAAATAGCTGCTTATTTCATCACATGATATGGCCTTGACTCATCTAAATTGCCTCCATGGACACATCTAAATGTGTCTCTGTGCTTTTCAGCCACATATCATTTGGAGGACAGATTACTGGGGCAGGTTAATCTGAGTTGTCACTGGGTTATGTGACTGTCATACATTCAGGCATGGGGACTTCACCCAGTGCGGTAACAGGAGCCCCAAAAGAAATATTAAGGCAATTCCAACACTCAAACTCACTATGATTTTTGATGTGCCATTTGTGTTAACATCACATGGCCTAAAAATCTCACCAGTTTGGATTCAAGAGGGATGAAGGCTCCTCTTTTTCTTCTCATCTCATTTCCTGCAATCTAATGTTACTTTTTTCTTTTTCTCATTATTCTCCTTTGTTATAAAACCTATTAAGAAATGGTGGGTTTGTTGCTGCTGCTGTTGTTACTGATGTTAAACATTCTTAAGAAAACTCCCTTGTTTGAAAACACATCTTTCTGCCTTCCTGAGTTTCTATGTCTTTTTTTTTTTTTTTTTTTTTGGTTTTTCGAGACAGGGTTTCTCTGAATATCTCTGGCTGTCCTGGACTCGCTTTGTAGACCAGGCTGGCCTCGAACTCACAAAGATCCGCCTGCCTCTGCCTCCCAAGTGCTGGGATTAAAGGCGTGCGCCACCACCGCCCGGCGAGTTTCTATGTCTTAATGTGCAAGCTAAGTACTAGATATTTTGTCTGACAGTTTTGAAAACATTTTCCCAGTCTTCTCTGGTTCCAACTGTGACCATTGAGAAGTGTGAACAGATTCTTGATCTTTTATATGTAGACTCTGTCTCTTATATGTGAAAATGTGACATAAAAAGCTACTATAAGCTCCTTTTCTTCAATATGCTATGTATAATGAGGCCTCAGAAAGCACTAAGACACTTCTCATACTTTTAAATAGATTTCCAAAAATGTAAATGTAGTATTAGAGTTTTATTTTTATCTTTCATTTTATATGGTTTTTAATTAATTTTTTATTTCTTCAAGTTACATCTCAAACACAATGCCCTCCTTACTCCCCCCTCCAGTCCCACCATCCCACCCTCTTCCCCCTCAACCCACCCATCACCATCCTTTTTTTTTAAGTTTAAGGTATATCTTTTCCCACCAACAGCTCCTCCTTTCAGTCCAACAAGTGGTTCTTTCTCTTATAACAATAAATACAAAACAACAAAAATAATTAGGCCAAAATTATGAAAGTTATAGGGCTTAGCATACATTCCCAATGTCCAGGCCTACGTACTTGGCACCTGACTTTAATATTCTACTATCTAACCATCTCCATGAGTTTAAAGTTCTATATACAACTCAGCTTTCATTCTAACTTACATCACAATTTTAAAAACATCAATGGGTGGGGGGGAACAAGATGGCGCCGACCATAGAGCAGTGCATCTGAGTGGTAGGTGAATGAGATTAGTCACTGTGGAGTGAATGTGAGGTCCCCTAGCTCTCTGTGAAACACAGACAGTGTCTGAATTCCCATGGTGAACATTGAGACTGGTCACCAGGTAAAAGAGCCCACACAGTTACCGGGAACACCACCCTGAGATCAGCCAGCTCCATCACCAGTCTGGAGAGGAGCTCTGGCTAGAGCAGATCTAGCCCAGGAGTGGATCCAGACCATGGCCTCAGCCACAGATCAACGGCCCTGCCTGTCTGCCTGCTATCCAGCCTGCACATGGACCTGTACACCCAAGAGGGAAAAACAGCCACACCACAAGAGCAAAGGTAAGTGAGATTTTTTTTCAGAGTTTCCAACATGTAGCCACAGTGTGCACTGTAGATGAGAGGCAGAGACCTAACCCAGTCACAGCAAAGCAATTAGGAGCCAAGAGAGACTGCAAACAGAACCCACGACTGTGTGTTCTCCACAAATACTGGGGCGGGTGAGTCACTCACCCTAGTACCCAAGGATCTGAGGCAATTAGCAACAGGCACACTGAGGTCTGCACCAGTTGTAGGTGGAGCTCCCTGCCTGCACAGTCAGACTAGCTGTGGAGCCAGAATGACTGAGTCATTGACAGGAGAACACAGACCCAACCACAGCTCTACTTGCCTTTCTGAGGAGACCTGCCAGGTCCCAGGTCCTCAGAGGCTAGCCCTCTCCCCACTCCAATCCCCTCTATATTGTTCCAATTGGGTCACAAGCAGTTGAGGAGAACAGCTGCCACTCTCATCTCCCGAGAGCCAGTCAATTACAGGAACCTGCCCACCATCTGTAGGTAAACACCAGGATCTCGGGAGTTTTCCTGAGCACCAAGGTAATCTGACAAAAGAAACAAAAAGACAACACCAGGGTCAATCAGATGACAAAAAGTCAGTGCAAGAACATGGTAAAAAAAAAAAAAATAGGATGTCTCCAGATCCTAGCAATAATGCTACAGACAACTCTGGACAGGCAAACACGATTGAAACAAAGGAAAATGACCTTAATCCTATGCTTATATTAATAATAGAAGGCCTAAGGGAGGAAATCAAATACCTCAGAGAGCAACAACAAGGTACTGCAAAGGAGGTGATGGAAATGAATAAAGCGCTTAAAGGAATGGGAGACCTGAAAAGGGAAGTTGAAGCAATGAAGAAAATCCAATCCGAGACATCCATAGAACTGGAAAACCTTAAAAAAAGAATCAGAACTACAGACACTAGCATCACCAACAGAATACAAGAGATGAAAGAAAGAATTTCAGGCTCAGAGGATAAAATTGAAGAAATTGATACATCTGTCAAAGAAAATGTCAAATCTAAAAAAGTCCTGACACAAAACCTTCAGGAAATCAAGTACACAATGAAAAGACAAAATCTCAGAATAATGGGAATAGAAGAAAGAGAAGAGTCCCACCTCCATGGGCCAGAAAATATCTTCAACAAAATCATTGAAGAGAATTTCCAAAATCTAAAAAAAAGATGCCTGTAACTGTACAAGAAGTTTACAGAACTCCAAATAGATTAGACCAGAAAAGAAAATCTTCCCACCACATAATAGCCAAACACTAAATGTTCAGAACAAAGAAAGAATATTAAAAGCTGCTAGGGAAAAGGGTCAAGTAACATATAATGGCAAACCTATCAGAATCACACCTGACTTTTCTCCAGAGATTCTAAAAGCCAGAAGGGCCTGGACAGATGTTTTGCAGACCCTAAAAAACCACAAATGCCAGGCCAGACTATTATTCACTGCAAAATTGTCAATCAACATAGATGGAGAAAACAAGATATTCCATGACAAAGCTAAATTCAAACAATAACTGTACACAAATGCAGCTCTACCGAAGATGTTGGAAGGAAAACTCCAACCCAAAGAGGTTAACTACAAACAAGAAGGCACAGAAAGCAAATAGCATGCCTGCAGCAAAACCAAAAGAAAAGAAGCTCACTCACAAACACTATTTCCACCAACATCAAGATGGCAGGAAGTAACAATCACTGGTCATTAATATTTCTCAACATCAATGGACTTAATTCCCCAATAAAAAGGCACAGGCTAGCAGAATGGATGCGAAAACAGAATCCCACATTCTGCTGCTTACAAGAAACACACGTCAGCAAAAAAGATAGGCATTATCTCCAAGTAAAGGGCTGGAAAAAGATATACCAAGCAAATGGACCCAAGAAAAAATCTAGAGTAGCAATTCTAATATGCAACAAATTGGAATTTCAACCAACATTAATCAAAAGAGATGGAGAAGGACACTACATACTTATCAAAGGAAAAATCCACCAAGATGAAATCTCAGTACTGAACATCTATGCCCCAAATGTAAGACCACCCACATTCATTAAAGAAACACTACTGAAGCTCAAAACCCACATTGAACCTCACACATTAATAGTGGGAGATTTCAACACACCACCCTTACCACTGGACAGATCAACGATGCAGAAACCAAACAGAAATAATGAACCTCACAGATGTCATGAATCAAATGGACCTAATTGAAACCTTGGGAACATTTCACCCCAAAACAAAAGAATACACTTTTTCTCGGCACCTCACGGAACCTTCTCCAAAATCGACCATATAGTCGGTCACAAAGCAAGCTAAACAGATACAGGAAAATTGAAATTACCCCTTGTAACTTATCAGACCATCATGGAATAAAGCTAGACTTCAACAATAACAAAAACAACAGAGAGCCTGCAAAAACATGGAAACTGAACAACTCTCTCCTCAATGACCTATGGGTCAGGGAAGAAATAAAAAAAGAAATTAACGTCTTCTTAGTACTCAATGAAAATGAAGGCACAACATACCTAAACTATGGGACACATTGAAAGCACCACTAAGAGGAAAGTTTACAGCACTAAGTGCCTTCAAAAAGAAACTGGAGAATTCCTAGACTAGCCACCTAAAAGCGCACCTGAAAGAGCTAGAACAAAAAGAAGTAAACACTCCCAAGAGGAGCAGACGAGAGGAAATCATCAAACTCAGGGCTGAAATCAACAACTTAGAAACAAAAAGAACAATACAAAGAATAGACAAAACCAAGAGCTGGTTCTTTGAGAAAAATCAACAAAATAGACAAGCCCTTAGCTAAACTAACTAAAAGGCAGAGGGAAAATACCCAAATCAACAAAATCAGAAATGAAAAGGGGGAAATAACAACAGACATTGAGGAAATCCAAAGAATCGTTAATTTTTTGTACTCCACACAATTGGAAAATCTAAATGAAATGGAAAATTTTCTAGATAGATTCCAACTACCAAGGTTAAATCAAGAACAGGTAAATAAATTAAACAGTCCTATAACCCTTAAAGAAATAGAAGAACTCATTAGAAGTTTTCCAACGAAAAAAAGCCCAGGCCCAGATGGTTTCAGCACAGAATTCTACCAGACTTTCAAAGAAGAGCTAACACCAATATTCCTCAAACTCTTCCACAACATAGAAACAGAAGGAATACTGCCAAACACATTCTAGGAGGCCACAGTCACCCTGATACCTAAACCTCACAAAGAGGAGAAAGAAAATTTCAGACCAATTTCCCTTATTAACACGGATGCAAAGATACTTAATAAAATACTTGCAAACCGGATCCAAGATCACATCAAAAGTATCATACACCATGATCAAGTAGGCTTCATCCCAGGGATGCAGGGGTGGTTCAATATTAGAAAATCCATCAATGTAATCCACCACATAAACAAGCTGAAAGAAAAAAACCACATGATCATCTCATTGGACACTGAAAAAGCTTTTGAAAATATACAACACCACCCCTTCATATTAAAAGTCTTAGAGAGATCAGGCATACAAGGACCATATTTAAACATAATAAAGGCAATTTACAGCAAGCCAATAGCCAACATCAGACTAAATGGAGAGAAACTTAAAGCATTTCCTCTAAAATCAGGGACAAGGAAAGGCTGCCCACTCTCTCCATATCTCTTCAACATAGTACTTAAAGTTTTAGTTAGAGCAATAAGACAACTAAAAGAGATCAAGGAGATACAAATTGGAAAGGAAGAAGTCAAAGTATCCCTATTTGCAGATGATATGACAGTATACATAAGTGACCCCCAAAATTCCACCAGAGAACTTGTACAGCTGATAAAATCCTTCAGCAAGGTGGCCAGATACAAAATCAATTCAAAAAAATCGGTAGCCCTTCTTTACACAAAGGATAAATGGAATAAGAAAGAAATAAGAGAATCAACACTCTTCACAATAGTCATAACTAATATAAAATACCTGGGGGTAACTCTAACCAAGCAAGTGAAAGACCTATATGATAAGAACTTCAAGTCCCTGAAGAAAGAAATTGAAGAAGATATCAGAAGATGGAAAGATCTCCCTTGCTCATGGATAGGTAGGATCAACATAATAAAACTGGAAATCTTACCAAGAGCAATATACAGATTCAATGTGATTCCTATCCAAATACCAACTCAATTTTTTACAGATTTGGAAAAAACAATTCTCCACTTCATATGGAATAACAAAAGACCCAGAATAGCTAAATCAATCATGTACAATAACAGAACATCTGGAGGTATCACCATCCCAGATTTCAAGCTGTAATACAGGGCAATAGTAATAAAACAGCATGTTACTGGTATAGAAACAGACCAGTTGACCAATGGAATCGAATTGAAGACCCAGAAATAAACCCACACAACTACGGTCATTTAATTTTTGATAAAGAAGCCAAAAACATACAATGGAAAAAGGAAAGCATCTTCAATAAATGGTGCTGGTCTAACTGGATGTCAACATGTGGAAGAATGCAAATAGATCCATACTTACCACCCTGTACAAAACTTAAGTCTAAGTGGATCAAGGACCTCAACATAAATCCAGACACACTAACATTAATAGAAGAGAAAGTGGGGAAAAGTCTTGAACTCATTGGCACTGGTAGCAACTTCCTGAATAGAACACCAATAGCTCAGGCACTAAAACAAACAATCAATAATTGGGACCTTATAAAATTGAAAAGCTTCTGTAAGGCAAAGGACACTGACCTTAGAACAAAATGGCAGCCTACAGACTGGGAAAGGATCTTCACCAACCCAACATCTGACAGAGGGCTAATATCCAAAAATATATAAAGAACTGAAGAAATTAAACACCAAAAAATCAAATAACCCCATCAATAAATGGGATACAGAGCTAAACCGAGAATTCACAGAAGAAGAATCTCTAAAGGCCGAGAGGCATTTGAGGAAATGTTCAAATCTTTGTCATCAGGGAAATGCAACTTAAAACAACTCTGAGATTCCATCTCACATCTGTCAGGATGGCTAAGATCAAAAACTCAAATGATAGCACATGCTGGCGAGGTGGTAGAGAAAGGGGAACACTCCCCCATTGCTGGTAGGACTGCAAACTTGTGCATCCACTTTGGAAATCAATCTGGAGATTTCTTTGAAAATTGGAAATAAATCTCCCTCAAGACCCAGCCATACCCCTCTTGGGCATATATCCAAAAGATTCTAAATGAAACCACAAGGACATTGCCTCGACAATGTTCATAGCAGCTTTATTTGTAATAGACAGAAACTGGAAACAACCCAGATGTCCTTCAACTGAAGAATGGATAAAAAAACTGTGGTAAATTTACACAATGGAATACTACACAGCTATCAGAAATGAGGAAATCATGCAATCCGAAACCAAATGAATGGAGCTAGAAAAGCTCATCCTAAGTGAGCTGATGCAGTCTCAGAAAGATAAACATGGTATGTATTCCCTTATAAATGGATATAACCATACTTCACAGGATAACTATCCTACAACCCACACACCCAAATAGATAGGAACCTAGCATATTTATCCTAGGAAAAATTTTACCCACCAGTGAGTCATGGAATCTGCTGCAGGTTAGTGGAACACCAAACCCTAGATGGTGTGCCTTATCAAGCTCCAGTACAAGTGGAAGCTCTTGGCCCCCACATGACGCAAGATCTGAGGGATTATGATATGTGAGGGCCCACCTCATCTGAGGAGGAGAGAACCAAGTAGAGGAACAAAGACAGAGGGAGTGAGGGAGTGGGGGGGGGAAGGAGATAGGAAGGGAGGAGCCAGGAGGGGAGGAGGGAGGAAACTATGTTCTAGAAGTAAATAATACTTTTTTAATAAAAGAGTTAATAAGCTTAAAAATATAATAAAATACAATATAAAATTTTCAAACTATAATTTACCAAAGGTATACTTGCCTTACTGGCATGAAAGGAAAATGTCCTAAATTTCAGATTAGAATGTTAGACTGCAGGTGGCCACATAGATTACACAAACTTGATAGCAGCTTAAAAGTTTTTTGTTTTTGTTTTTGTTTTTTTAGAGGTATAGGATATTTCCATGGTTTGACATTAAAAATAAGGTAACAGGTTTAAAACACTGTAAATAAATTAAAGGTGACAGCTATTCAACCTGGTTTTACAAACCTCCAAGTGTTGAAAAAACTTAGAGCTAAGGTAAAATACATGAAATGTGTGGTGTTACCCCATGCCTTTAACTCCAGCAGAGACAGGAGGAGCACTATAGAGTTAGTTGTCTTATAAATTCTAGAGTTACAAGGAACAGGGTGGTAAGGGTGAACACCCTTAATCCCATCATTCGAGAAGAATATACCCTTAATCCCAACACACTAGAGACTGAAACAGGCAGATCTCAGAGATCAAGGTCAGCCTGATACAAAACAAGCTCTAAATAGGGAAAAACTTCGATCTAGGGGTGGTGCAGCACCTTTTTAATCCCATCTGTTGGGGACCACATGTCTTTGATCCCAACACTTAGAATGCAGAGACAGGCACATAGGATTTGGAAGGATTTAAGTTTCAAAGCTACTTACAAAAGGCATGCTGCAATTCAAACAAATTGCCCTTTGAGATCTCAAAATATATACACTAAAGGTTTGTTTAGTTCCAAAATAACAAAATAATTTCTTCTTTAATCCGGATTGAAAGATAATACTTTATATATTGTCAAAAAACCAAATTTGATCCAGGAAAAATATTACCTGACCCACCCCCTCCCAAAAAAAAGGTAGTTGTCCCAGAGTTAGGATTAGTGCAGGGCTTTGTTCTTATCTTTCCAGGAGATTTAAAGCATCCATTCCAGGAATCCAGTGACAACTGGACAATGGAAACCTCAGAAGAAAACAGATCAGACACCAAAGAAGATGAGTGGCCCAGACGATCCAGCCTTGCAGACTTCCTCAATAGCTGTTTCCTCAAAAGTCTACAACCACAACAACTTAAAATTGCTAAGATCATTCAGCTCCACAGACTGCTCCAGCCAGAACTTCAGTAAAGCCCTGAAGATCAGCTTCTGTCTACGAACTTCTTAGGACATCTAAATAGCTGAGCACAAAAGGACTGAACATCAAGTGATTCTATTAACATTTTTAACCATTTTTCCATTCTTATTTGGGCCCCAAACAGGTTTCTTACATTCCAAATCAGCAGGAAGTCATTTTAAGAGAGAGACTTCCCATCCCAAGAAGGTGGGGAGGGTGTTACCCCCCCTTTGGTTATTTGATGGATAACAGAAAATTTTGTTATTTAGGGGAAGAGAGTACAAGCTGTTAAATGGTCTTGTTAAATGGGTTTTGGAGGTTAGACCCAGGGACTTCTCTCTTTTTCTTTTCTGTGTCCTTCTTTCTCTCCTATGTAGGAGTGAATAGACTTGAGAAAATAATGGGACATAGACATAGTATAGGAAAGATCAAGAAAAAAGGACAGATTATTGAATATGCCCTTACACCTTTGTATATTGATACAAAATTAATATTATATTTGGCTAAATTGGTATTGACCCTTGTATATTGATGCAAAATTAAGATTATATTGGGCAACATAGGTATTGATCTTTGTATATTGATACAAAATTAACATTATATTTTCCCACATTTTTATTGATCTTTGTATATTGATACAAAATTAAGGGTAACGCTTCTTATGAGTATTGTACCTAGTAATGCTTAAAAATGAAATGTGAAGTTTTGGCCTTTTGCTACCAACCATCATAAACTGTTTAGGATAATTGAGAAATGCAAACTAATAGTCATGCAAGCATGTCATTTTGTTAGTTACTGTGGCCGTCTATCACAGTTATTTTCTAAGCTACTCAGAAATCAAGTTGCTAAGAGACAAGCAATATTTGATTATCTAAATATAAGAGGTAGATAGGGCATTTTCAATACCCTCAAGAGATCTGCAGAATATGGCATTCAAAGATGCTTTCTTAACTTAAGATTTTTTGATATCGAGACATGTCAGCTCCTGACAGCACCCCCTATTCTACTCCAAGTAGAAGATAAGCATCAAAGAATCTCCAGTGTGAGATGGTTGAACTAGTGACAAGCTTATCTCTTGGCAAGAAAACCCCTTGCTTCAACTGTGGACAGAATACTGTCCAAAAAGGACAAAACTTGGAAGCAGGTAAGTCGACAGCCTAGCTCTGCCCAGACAGGGTCAATAAGTCCTTCATATTTCCTGCTCTACAATCAAAGTCTGTCTGTCAGAGAAATGGGGCCAAATGGCTGAAGATTGATGCTGTACTGTTGTACTGTATGGAGAGAAAATGGGAACTGTCCAGGCAGCTACTGGTATGTCATTTCTTACTTTTGGAAGCTGCAGGCCCTGCACTTCCTATATAATCAGATATATTTATCCCTCACAGGTCTCTGAGGTGGTTGAAGAATAGATAGCTAGAGTCTCATAGTTAAATTTTGAGTTGTTTAGGAATCAAGAGGGTGTTCTGGATCTAAGAAGATGTTTTTAAAATTGTGATGCAAGCTAGTATGAAAGCTGAGGCAGATATAGATCTTTAAACTCATGGAGATGGTTAGATAGTAGAATGTTAAAGTTGGTTGCCAAATACATATGGACTGGACATTGGGAATGTATGCTAAGCCATATAACTCTCATAAATGTGGCCTATTCATTTCTATTGTTTTGTATTGTATTTATTGGTATAAGATAAAGAACCATTTGTTGGACTGAACGGGGGAGCTGTTCAGGGGAAAAGATATACCTTAAACTAAAAAATAAAGGGTAGAGGATGGGGGGTTGAGGGGGAAGAGGGTGGACGGGTGGGGCAGGAGGGGAGACAAGGGAGGGCATTGTGATTGAGATGTAACTTGGAGAAATAAAAAATAAATTATAAAAAAACAAGACCATAACACTTGGGAAAATTATGGTCTGGATGGTTACTCCTGATCTTCATTTTTCAGAAAGATATCTTTAATATTTTTTAAACACAATGTTTGGTAAACAGCACTTTACTTCAAGGTATAATGATATAGCTTATTTCAACCTTTGTTTATTATATTTGTAAAATATGTTATATTGATAAACTGCCATTTGCTGTTTAAGCTTGTCAAAAGCATACTCTAGGAGTGAAGAGGACTCCCTTCCTGTTCATTTTGGCTGTCTTCCCAAACTTTCTATCATAAGGCAAGCTGGTCCCTAACTCCATATTGAGGAAAGAGAAAGAACAAAAACCTGAGGCCATAAAAACACTGCACCCCCAAGAACATCTAGAAGGTCAACCATTTCTAACAAAGGCTATTATTGCTTATCCCATAGTATAAAAATGCCTCTAGAGGAAGCACGAATATAAAAGTTCATCCATGGAGAAAACACTGCTGTACCCAGAAATCTCTCAGTTGGGAACTGCAGCTTAACAATTATTCCTTCAGGACTCCTCCTGTCATCTCTGCTGGAAGTTACAAATCCCTAATTTGATGATGTTACTCATGTTTGGGGGGGCTAATGCAGTGGTTTCTGCAGGATACTATAAATGCCTGATTAGATGGAATTTTACCTAAAAAAAAATCAACAGGATATAGACATAATATAGGAATGATCAAGAAAAAAGAACAGATTATTGAATATGCCCTTATACCTTTGTATATTGATACAAAATTAGGATTATATTTGGCTAAATTAGTATTTATCTTTGTATATTGATGCAAAATTAATAGTAACTCCTTTTAAGGTATGGTACCCAGGTAATGCTTAAAAATGAAATGTGAAGTTTTGGCCTTTTGCTACCAACTGTAATAAACTGTTTAGGATAATTAAGAAATGCAAACTAATAGTCATTCAAGCATGTCATTTTTCTAAGTACTAGGACAGTCTATCACAGTTATTTTCTAAGCTAATCAGAAATCAAGTTGCTAAGAGACAAGCAATGTTTGCTTACCCAAATATAAGAGATAGATAGGTGGTCTTCAAAAACATCAAGCAGAATATGGCATTCAAAGATGTTTTCTTAACTTAAGATTTTTTTTTTATATTGAGACATGTCTGCTCCTGACAGCACCAAGCAGAAGAGAGCATCAAAGAATCTCCAATTGGAGATGGTTGAATTAGTGGCAAGCCTATCTCTTGGTAAGAAAATTCCCTTGCTTCAACTGTAGACAGAATGCTGTCTAAACAAGACATAACTTGGAAGCAGATAAGTCGACAGCCTAACTCTGTCAAGACAGGGTAGGCAAGTCCTTCATAATTCCTGCTTTTTATGATATTTTTATCCTTTTAAAAACATATTCTTGTATATTTCTGTCATAGCTTTATAACAAGCAGACTGATGGAGAGGGAGGGAAAGAGAATGGATGAATCGATAGGGAAAGGAAGAAAAAAAGGAAGGAAGAGGGCTCACAAGATGGCTTAGTGGGTAAAGGCCCATGCTTCCAAGACTGGCAAACTTAGCTAAAGCTCCATAACCCATGACCCAGTAGAAGGAAAGAACCAACTCTCACACGTGATCCTCTGACATCTCTGTATGTGCTGTGGTATACCTGTAGCCTCTACATCATGCAGGGCCATGTACATGTGCATACACACAAAAAAATCATAATGAACTTTTAAAACCTTCAAGAAAAAAGTAAAGGAAGGAGAAAAATAAAGAAAGAGGTAAAATGATGAACTGATTATTGCACTGAGAAAAACTTAAGAGTATGATGAATATTTATCTCAAGCTATCCACAATGAACAAATTTTCTACCACTGCTAATGTATGATGAATACTAGAGTTTTAGTGTGGCTGATCTAATATGAGATTTAAAAGTCCTTACTCAATTTGATTCCTTAACTCTTCTTTCTTTAATTTAGTGATTTAAAAATGTTTCAAATGATGTAGCATCTTTTTTTTTTTTTTTGGACAAATGTTAATAAAAAATTAGATCAGGGACTGAATTGATACAACATTAGTGAATGAAGAGATCCTTCCTCTTGAACAATTTAGACCAAGAACAAACCCAAACTGGAAAGAAGGAGTGTAAACCTGTAGAGCCACTGTGGAAATCAATGTGTCAGTTCCTCGGGAAGATGGTAATATATCTTTCTTAAGATTCAGGTATACCAGTCTCTTGAGCATATATGTACCCAAAGGATGCTTCACCCTACAACAGAGACATGTGAAAAAACCATGACTACCACTTCTATAGTCTTAAAAGTAGTGACTGAAAATGGTCTAGATGTCCATCCACAGAAATAAGGATAATGCAAATGTGGTACTGTTATGTAACTGAGAAAAACAATAAACCATGAAATATACAGATAAATGTTTGGAGTAAAAAAAAAAAATTATCCTAGGTGAAGTAACACAGAACCCAAAAGACAAATGTAGTACATATTTGTGATATATGCTTTCTTTTTTAATTAATTATTTATTTACTGTACATCTTGATCATAGCTTCCTCCCTCCTCTCCTCCCAATCCCTCCCTTTCACCCCCCATCCACTACTTCTCCCTTCTCAGAAAGGATATCAATCAGATTTGGTATATAAAGTTGCAGTAAGACTAGTTGCATCTTCTATTGAGGCTAGACAGGCAGCCCAGTTAGGGGGAAGGGATCCAAAGGCAGGCAACAGAGTCAGAGACAGCTCCTGCTCCCACTTTACGAGTCCCACATGAAGACCCAGCTGCACAACTGTTACATGTGTGCAGAGGGACTAAGTCCATCCCATACATGCTCTGTGGTTGGTAGTTCAATCTCTATGGGTCCCTATGAGCCAAGGTACTTGATTCTGTAGGTTTTCTTATGGTGTCCTTGACCCCTCTGGCTACTACAATCCTTCTTCCACCTCTTCGATAGTATTCTCCAACCTAGACTTAATGTTTGGCTGTGGTCTCTGCATCAGTTTCAATCAGTTCCTAGATAAGGCCATTTTGATAGCAGAATATTATTAATAGTGTCAAGGGTGGGCCTTCCAATGGCATGGATCTCAAGCTGGTCCAGTAACTGGTTGGTTGGTCCTTCCCTAAAATTCTTCACTACCTTTTACTCCTGCACATCATGTATAGAGGACAAATTGTTGGTCTAAAATTTTGTGTCTGGGATGGTGTCCCAATCTCCCTATTGAAAGTATTGCCTGGCTACTGAAGATGGGCAATTCAGGCTCCATATCTCCCATTGCTAAGAGTCTTATCGAAGGTAACCCACATATATACCTGTGAATTTCCATTCTCCTAAGGTTTCTAGCTCATCCCAAAGATGACCTCACAATCCAGCTGTCTTCTAGTACTCTCTCCTTCCATCTTCCCTCCACCTCATTCCTCCTTCTTATGTGTGGCTGTTATACCTTAAGCATTTGTTAGACATATACAATCCATATAACTACAGATGTTAGGTGTTATCTTTGAAGAAATTAAAAATGGGATATACAGTTATGGAGAGACTGGGTATGTGTGTGGCATACTAGAATGGGAGGACTAAATGAAGAGGAGGAGGAAAGAGGGTATAATGGAGAAATAATGGGGAGAGACTGTTAACTGCAAGGGCAACTGAAAAGGCATACAGAAACACTTACTAGAGTAGAAACATCTTCAAATATACATATATGAAAGAAATGTAAATGGAATTACCAAATGGAGGAGACAAAGCCCCAATAAGACATGTATTACCACCAAGTAAAGCTACAGTGCTGGAAATGGGTTATATCTGATTGAGTTGTTGGCCAAATCCATAGAAACTCCCAGAAAACTCAGGAAATTGCCAAGGCAATTGGTTGGTCTTCACAAACTGATAGTAAGGCTTTATTGCTGAGGGCCACACCTACATGTCTCCCTGAATGTGGAGAAGTCAGGCTGGTGCTAACTACAGTCTTTACCCTACTGATTAGTGGCCATGTACTAGAAGTAGTCTACACACCTCCAGAGGAGAAAAGGAAACACCAAATCAGCTACAAACTGGTCAGTCTAAAATGATGACCTCCAGCATTATGCACTGTGCAATAGTGTCACAAAAGTTGTAGGACAACCACTCTGATCTGACTGAAGTAACTCTATGAGATGTAATCCATGCCTGACACTGCTTGGATGCTAAAGATCCTGAAGCTAGATAGGCCATGGACCTGGCAGAAAATCAAGTACTATTCTGCTAAAGCAAAAGTTCTCAATCTATGGGTCATGACCCCTTGGGGGTTTAATGAATCTTTCACAGGGGTCACATATCAGATATTCTGCATATCAGATATTTACATTACAATTTGGAACAGTAGCAAAAATTACAGTTATGAACTACCAGTGAAACTAATTTTATGGCTGGGGATCACCACAACAAGAGGAACTGTATTAAAGGGCCACAGTATTAGGAAGGTTAAGAATCACTGCACTAAAGGAACAACAATATGACTCCCTAATAGCATTCTGCCCCATTCATAGTAGCTCATCATCAGAAAAGCTTCTTCAGGCAGGAGATAGGAACTAATACAGAGACCAACACCTGGACAATGTACTGAGCATGAGATTCTTTGGAACCCTCAACCCTAAATGGAATGTCTTCACCAAAACCCTTCCCTCAGGATTTAGTGAATTATGTGGAAAAGGAAGTACAATGATTGCAAGAGCCAATGAGGATGGAAGACACCAAAGAAACAAAGCCTTCCAGACCCAACAGGACTGTTGCACATGTGAACTAACAGAGACTGTGGCAGCATGCACAGGGCCTAACAGGTCAGGGCCAGGTCCCAGTGCTGAGAGGAAAAGTTGACAGGAGCTGCCATCTTTAACCCAGAAGTTATCTCCACGTGTCATCCACCTGCAAAGGAAAAGCTAGTTTATCAATGTAGTATAACTGGGTATGCAAAACATAATTAGGGGAAGCCCCATGCCCAGCAGTAGATGGCCAACTCAAGATGAACTCAATGGTATTTCTTGATTTTTTTCATTTACTGACCTTCTGCTTATATATTATGGTTTCCAAGTTTGGCTTCTTATGGGATTTGAATGTGTCTGTATGTGCATGTCTCTATGTGCATGTTTTTGGAGCTTTTTCTCTTCTTTTATTTTCTGTCTGTTTTCGCTTTACTCTGTTCTTTAAAATTTATCTGTTTGCTTTCATTTCTTCTTCATTTCTTCTTTTCATTTGTTCTTCTCTCACACAATACATCCAAACCTGAGTATCCCCTCCTCTACTCCTCCCAGTCTCTCTCTCAACCTCCCATCTCCCCTAGAGCAACTCCTTCTCTGTTTTCATTCAGAAAAGAGCAAGCCCCCAGTGATAACAAACAAACAAGACATAAAAAAATGCAACAAGACTGGGCACAAATCCAAAAATCAAGGGTGAAAGAGGCAACTCAATAGGAGAAAAGGGATCCCAAGAGCAGGCAAAAGAGTCAGAGATACCCCAATTACCATTTTTAGGATTCCCACACAAAAACTCCAAGCTAAACCACAACAGCATGCATGCAGAGGAAATAGTACACATCCATGCAGTCCCTGTGATTGCCACTTAAGTCTCTGTGAATCCCTATGAGCCTTGCTTATTTGATTCTGTGGTTCGTGTTCTTGAGATATCCTTGACTCCCTGTATCCTACAGTTCTTCCTCTCCCTTTTCCTTGGGAATTCCCAAGCTCCATATGTTTGGCTGAGTGTCCCTTGCATGTGCTCCCATCAGCTGCCAGAGGAAACCTCTCTGATGTTTGGGCTAGGCACAGATATATGACTACAGCAGAATATCATTAGGAATAATTTCATTTACTTTTCTCTTTTTTCTCTCTGTCTCTGTCTCTCTCTGTGGCTCCATCTCTGTCTCTCTCTCTTTCTCTTTCTCTCTGTCACACTCTTTCTCTCTTTCTCTCTTTCACCAGTCATGTTTGGTTCTACCCTAGGTCTCTGAGCCATCCAGCTTCCAGTTCCTGACCACCAAGGCTGTGTCTGGCATGGGCTCTGTGTTGTGGCTTGGGTCTCAAATTAGATCAGTCATTGGTTCACCACTCCCACATGTTCTGTGCCACCATTGCCCCAGCACATCTTTCAGGCAGAACATGGGTGGGTCGACATTTTTGTGACTAGGTTAGTGTCTGTTTTCTAAAGAGAGAGAAAGATGGCATGGAGTTGGATGGATGAAGAGGTGATCAGAATAATTCATATAAAATATTTTCAGGAAAGAAGGTAGGAAGGAAAAAAGGAAGAAAATGGAAGGAAAGAAAGATGTCTAAGACTCAGGACCATTTTTCTCTGTTCATTGTACATTTTTAATATCTTTTAGGATTCTTCTTAGAACATCTCTCTTCTCACAGCACGCATTCCTCTGACAACCATTTTCCATGGCCCATATATATTTAAAACACCTATTATAATAAGGTTATGCTTAGGACTCAGTCTCTAACTAACCTGCTCCTAGATCCAGATGCACACATCCTGATTATACTATACTCCAGCACTAGGAGATGTCACAGGTACTTCTAACTCAACATGTCCCAAATGCATGCATAGAGCAAATACTGTCCTCTTTCCCTCTTAATAACTGGCCTTACTGTGTTGGCTAGTTTCATGTCAACTTGACATAGCCAGAGTCAGTTGAGAGGAGGGAACTCAACTGAGAAAATGCTTTCATAAGACTAGGCTGAAGGAAAGCCTGTGAGGCATTTTCTTACTTCGTGATTGATGTGTCAGGACCCAGCCTATTGTGGATAGTGCCATCCCCAAGCTGGTGATCTTAGGTTCTATAAGAAAACAGACTGAAGAATCCATGAGGAACAAGTCAGTGAGCAGCATTCTCCCATGGCCTCTGCATCAGCTCCCAATTCCAGGTTCCCGCTCTGATTTTCCGCTGTGATGGACTGTTACCTAGAAATGTAAATAAAATAAACCCTTTCTTCCCCCATTTGCTTTTGGTAACAGTATTTCATCACTTTGACAGGAACTCTAAGACAGCCACCATGCTCCAGTTGCCAAGAATCTGAAAATTGCTCCACCCCCCCCCCACTTCTCACTCTGCATATCCTTTCTCACCATGATTGACAATTCTACCTCTAATTACAACCTGACCTCATCAATTTCATTCCTTCTCCACTGCCACAACCTCACAATCCATCCTGCCCTGAAATTTTCAGTCCTTCTGTATAGGACAGTGCTTTTGAAACAACAATCTCAAAGGTTTGAAAGTACTTTTAGGTAAGTGATTAATACCTTAGAGTATGTAATTATTTCATCTCTCATACCAACAACTTCAGATTCATTCCTTGCTTGTCCTCAATCAAGGGGATTTGGGCTCCAGATCCATTGATGTTTTATTGGACAGTGAGACTTATGTTCTTTGTGCCCCTTGAGTCTTCATATAAGCTGTTTCTTGTGTGTGAACTAGCCTTCCCCTTGAGTTTACTACTCATCCTACTTTCTGGATAGCATTTCTTCCAAGACCACCCCCAAGTCTTTCTTCCAGGATAGACCAGAGCTTTTTCTAAGTCTCTACCATCTGTGCTCCAACTGAAAGAGAGCATTTGACAGAAGACCCTTTTTATTGTCCTTAGGGGTTGAACTGTGTACAATTCTCATAACTGCTTGCCTCAGAACTGGTTCCCATAATTGGCTCTAATATGTGCCTGATGTATCAATGCACTTAATATGTGTTTCTGATTGAACATTGTATCAATGTCAGAACACCCAATTTTCTTTTTCAAGAATTTCAGAAAAATGATGTATGCTATCTTGCCTTTGCAGTTTCTTTCAGCAGTGTTTTGTATATTCTTATATGGAGAGATGTTATATGAGTTAAGGCAGTAAAGCATTGCTCTTTTCTATCACAGGGTACTTGTAAGGAATATTACCATATATATGTGAATGGAATTGTTATTGTGTATTTGGGTTAGTTGTACTCTGCTTTACATTTGTATTTTACTGAAATAGAGATCAAAAACTGCCTTGAAGAACTGATTTCACTGCAGGTAAATGAACTGTGACAGTCATCTCCATTGCTGTCCAGGGTCTATTACTCATGCACAGAGTTTGGACACACTTCACATTTTTCTATTTACATTTTAACTGAAGTGTTTCTTTCTCACGATTTCTTTGTGTGTGTGTGTGTGTGTGTGTGTGTGTGTGTGTGTGTGTGTGTGTATCTGCGTGTGTTTCCCATAGCATTTAAAAATGTTTAGCATGGTGAGTATTTTAAATTTTTTGCTTTAAAATAGTCAAAGGACTCTATTTTTTTCCAATAAGGAAACAGAATATAAGACTTCAAAGTATTTTAATAATTATACACATTTAAAAATGAACACACCTCAACATGTACTGTGGAATAAAGCACTATTTATCTTGAGGGTAATTTCCTTCCAATAACATAGTAATTACATATACTTTTGTCAAAATACTGCATTAAAATGATTTTTCTGGTTTTATTAATGGCTTCTGTTGATAGTAAAACAGAAGGATTTTAAACTAGCTTTAGCACATCAAGAAAGACACAAGTAAGTCCTCTCCTGCTAGAACAACAAAAAATGGAATTAATTTTATATTTATAATTTATAGAATCTTGGAATCATAACTATACAACAAACAAATGATCAAGCAAAATAATCATGGGGAAATTGAGAATATCATTAATGCAAGAAAAGTATTAAATATTACTAATCTAAGTAACAATGTTGAATCTTCTTAGTGGTTATTCATAGCCAACAATGTACAAGTTTGAGGGGAAATCTTTATTTTATTTATCTTTTTATTGATTCTTTGTGAATTTCACATCAAGTACTCCAATCTTACTCATCTACCCATCCTTTGGTACCTACCCTCTACCCTTGCCACCTTCCTCCCACAAAAATAATCTTGTTGTGGAAGCTGTAATGTGTTACAATGTTTCACTGAGTATACCCTTTTGTATATAAAGATATACACACATCTTTACTTGAAAATGTTTATTGCAATGAGTCACTGGTCTGGTTAGAGGCCTCTGGCATCTGCTACACCATTAATATTGGATCATCACCAGGACTCCTCTCTGATATCCTGTTGGTGCCCTGTATCATGGATATTCTGCAGCTCTGGATCTGCAAGACTGGCCATTTCACATGTTCAGCAGCTCATAAATTGAGTAGACATTGGGTTGGGCCAACTCAAAGCTCTGGATCTGGGCCTGAGTAGTAGCTGAGTTGTTCATCCCACCAGCTCTCCTCTACCCACACCATCAGTGAAGACTCTCCAGCACTGCCCCCAGGTAGCCCACTCAATGCCACAGCTGACAAAGGGCAGAGTTAGGTGTCCTGCTTTCATGTCCTCAGGCTGGCTCATCTACATCCATGCCAACAGGGTGAGCTCTATTTTGCTGCATAGACAAGGAGTAGGGTCTACTCTCCCAAGTGTTGCAGCTATTGAGGGACAGGACCTGTTCTCCCATTCTCATGACCTCAGGTCTAGCTCTTCTGTCTACCATAGGTGGTGAGGGTTAAAGAGGGAGAGGAGAGCATTTCTCCCTCTTCCATACCACCCCACAGCAGACAAGTGGCAGAGCGAATTCTTCCATGGTTGTGACCAACTCACTCTTCTCTCTACCATAGGTGGTGAGGGTCAAAGAGGGAGAGGAGAGCATTTCTCCCTCTTCCACATCACCCCACAGCAGACAAGTGGCAGAGCCAATTCTTCCATGGTTGTGGCCAACTCACTCACACCTCTACCTCCAGGGTTGGCTCTACTGTGCTGCCCAGATGAGATGCAGGGCCTGCTCTCCTGAGTGCTGCAGCTGGTGAGGGGCAGGGTGAGCTCTCCTGCTCTCATGATCCTGGTGCAAATTCTCCCTTTCCCACACCACCACATGGCAGAAAAGTAGCAGAGCTAGTTCTCTCATACTCACAGGCTCAAGTTGGCTTACCCACAACTCTCACAAATAGGGCCAGCCCTACTGTGCTTCCTGGGCATATTGCAGTGCCCACTCTCTTGAGTACTGTAGCTGATGAGGTGTAGGACTAACTCTCCTGCTCTCACACCTTCATGGCCATCTCTCCTATGATCCCTAGGTGAGGGGCGGGGCCAACACTTTCACAGTCCTCCCCAGGTGGCAGACCAGACAAAGGATGTTTACCTGGTCTTTGGTGGTAACAGACCCTCACTGCTGCAGGGAAATGAATCTAGACATAATCCTTGTTGGCAGCATAGGCCAGGACTTTACCATGGCTTTAGGTAGCATCACCAGCTACTCACATCAGACTGTTCTTCACTACCCTTGATTCTCTAGCTCTGCCTCTGTTCATTGTGCACACATCCTTCTGATTCTCTTTCTCTTATATCTCTCACCACTTATTTGCTTATCCTAGTGGTGTCCAAAGCCCCTGGGTGTCAGGGATCATCTCAGAAGTGGTCTCAGGAGTGCTAGGCCCAGCCTGTGCCCTGTGGCACTGGGCAAGAGTCATCTCAGGCTTGCGTCCCTCCTGGGCCTTGTGGTGCTGGGCTACAAGTTGTCTTGGGCATGGTCTGCCTGCCTAAGGGCTTATAAAGCTAGACTGGTTGGGAAAATGTCTTGAAATGCATGGTTCTAGAAAACTATTTATCACTGAATAAGTATGGGTGGTGGAGAGTGACATTCAAGAAATATTTCACATAGAAAGAGACTACAATGAATCTAGCTCACTATGGTAAATATTAAGCATGAATTAGATCCAAGTACACGGCATAGTCAAGACCTACAATAATATCACAGTGTGATTTTATTACTGACTTTTAGGAAGAGGTCTAATTCTAATTCTGGAAAAAAATCTGCCAATGATAAATTATGAGCAAGAAATTTTCATTAGACAAAATGATTGTGTGCCAGGGACATTTTAGTTTATTTACATTGTACACTGTTCTAACTCATGAGTAAGAGTATAAAAGACAACACTAAAAATCCTTTTAGTATTCAGTCAAACCTATGTAGTATCATGAGCAGTTCTTTCATTTAGTCCAGTATAATTTTAAGTTTGCTTGATGAGTATAGTCAGAAATAGATACAAAATCTCTCTTCTATCTAACCACTATTTTTTAAATATGTATATGTATAAACAAAGTATTTTAACACAGCTTGCAGCTACTTCTACAACATCAATTTATCTTTATAAACAGTTTTTTAAAATATACTACTCACTGAGAAAGGCTTGCCCTGCCAAGTGACTCTTTTTCATGAAAGGTCAGGCACTCAATCTTCACTCCTGTGTACATTGTAAGTGTTTTCTGTGTTAATCTTTTCACCTTCATCTTGAATTGCTTTCTTTTGTTTTGCTTTGTTTCTTTTCTCTAGTAGGTTTTCAGGTAAAGTAGGCTGATACCTATATGCATAACCGTATGGTCGGAGATGATAAACTAGGTATTCCAACTCATATATGGTTCTATGATTTGCATAGTGAAAAGAAACTGAAAAATCAGAGCAGCAGTTGGGACCATATACAGGAGGGTAATAGTTATGTCTGTTGTACCAAAAGGATTTGGGCTGCAAATCTGGAACTAAACAATTCTGTGGCAAAAAGGGATGGAAAGTTTCTTTCCCAGTAGGGTCTCTGGAGTCACCTGGCTTCACTTTGGCCTCTTGTAAACAATATCCCAGGTTGACATCTTCAGTGGCAGTAAAAGGTTCACATCCATTTGCTTTTATTGCACTCACCAATCTCCTCAAGGCTTCTTTGCTCAAGACATAGCCTGCCACTTCATTCATGTATCCCTGATCTACATGGGGCCTGAATTTTTGCCCAAAATAGATGGGTTTCTCTGGGTCATGACTTGCCAGAAGCCATCTCAGGTTATCTACTATAACATAAGTGTCATCATCTGCTTTCATGAACCAATCTGCATCTTCTAGGTGGTGGTCATGAACATACAACAAGCCCTTTAATGTTTTCTGAGACAACTTAATTCTTCCCTCTTCAGTATTTAATCCCACAGTAGGGAAGTCTGTATTTTCTTCTGAGCTCATAAACAGTGCTTTGTTACAACGTCGGGTCCACATGTCCCTAATGTGTTTGGCCTTTAAATGAAGATTTCGTGGTGTCGTCATTATCCAGCAAAGAATCTTCACCTTCTGGTAGAGTTTTGCAACCACGTCTGTGTCTTCATACTTAAGTCCAGCGTCCATTTTTAACATCACCAATTCTTTTTCACCATTCTCCCTGGCATCATTTGAAGAATTCCCAGTGAAATAATTAGGAGTCACAGGGTGAATGTCATTCTGTTCTTCCAACAAAACAACAAATAGCCGAGAACATAAAAGATATCCGAGGACTGATCCACATAGAAAGGCTAAAAGATGCACCCAAGAGTTTGGAGACATTTAGAGGGATATTTCTGCCAGCCTAGGCAACTGTCTGTTGCTGGTCCAAGGTGTCCCTGAGTGATAGTTGCAGCTAAAGCCACTTTGTGTGAATGAGAGCAGTTCTGCAGTTATATACAGGCCTGCAAGTGTGTAGGTGGAAGGCAGATGGCACAGACAGTGCCTGCCACTACCATAGCTGAGGATCAAGTGTGATTTCCCAGGTCCTTTCTCATGCCCACCTCACATCTGGGTTTTAATGGTCCATTGTGTGTGCAACTGTGGGATGCTCTGTCCCTTCATGTGAGCCTGTACTTTATTTCCATCTCATTTGCTGCTCAGGAGCAACTGTGAAGACTATGAAGTTTATCGTCTGTTGAATCAAAGCTGTTGGAAGTTTATTAAAATGGAGTATGGATTGAGAAGTGGAGATTTCCAAAGAAACCTCATTTAAAAAAAAAAAAGATATCTGGATACTGTAGAGATGGCTCTCTGGCTAAGAACACTGGCTTCTCATTCAGAGGACACGGGTTTGATTCCTGGCACCCACATGATAGCTCACAACCATCTCTAAATTCAATCAAACAGATGCCACACATTCTTCTACTTCTATGGGCACTAGGCACTATGTGGTACAAGATAACATGCAGGCAAAACACCCATACACATTAAAAAAGATATCTGATAAAAACTGATATTACAATGAGTTTTAATAAACATTGGAAATATGTAAGTTAAGTTCCTTTTTCAGTTTTATATTCAGGAAAAAGCTGTTAAAGGTTTAATATAAAGGCATTTCTGTTTGGAAGCAGATTATCTTTTAACTGTTTTTCTATTTCATTATTATGAACAGTTGCATTAAGCCTTTGAAAATAATTTCTAAGCCTTAAGTTATTTAAATGTGTGAGTTGAGTTGATTATGGGGTGAGAGAATAATGCATGCTAGACATTTCCTTAGAAGTAGTGTTTGTCACATAAACTCATGCTGGGTATTACTATATTGCACTAAGGAGACAAAGCCCAAGCTTTATGTTTTTCAAAGGCAGTGGAGGAAAAGAGGGCATCTCCATACACAAAGATGCGAATATAAACAAAGATGTGAAGGATTAACCACACAAACAAATGAACAAATAGTAGTTCTGTCTTTTTAACATTCATATTTTAGGTTAGCAGGCAGAGTAAAGTATTGGTTTTCACCATGTGTTGTTAATAGTCTCATTAGTTCTCCTCCCTCAATGCCTTCATTGTCACCCTTCATTCCTCTAGCTGGCTCTCTTTCTTTCCCCAGCTAGTGTCACCTTATTTTCAATTACGTATATCCAGATTTCTTTCTATTTACCACTTATCCTAAGGTATTTTCCTTACTTTTCAAGATCCCCTTTCTAATTTTGTGACCTCTCAATACCTGCATACAAATGTATGCATGTACAAACACACACAGAATTTTAGACCTAAGTGCTACATGTAATGGAGAACATATTTGTCTTTATAGTCTGATTTATTTTGCTTACATAGGGTTTTCTAGTTCCATCTATTTTCCTGTAAATAGTATGATTTCATTTCTCCTACAAGTTCTGGTAGCACCATTATCCCAGCACATCTTGCAGGAAGAGCTAATTGTAGGTCAAAGGTTTTGTGGCTGGGTTAGGGTCCAAGTCCCACCACTGGAAGCCTTGCCTAGTTATAAAGGATGTCCAGTTCAGACTTTATATCACCCATTACTTGGAGTTGCCTAGTTTGCACTCCCACCAGCAATAGAAGAGTATTCCTCTTGCTCTGTGTTTTTTAATCTTAGCCAATCTCACAGGTTTTAGATGGAATCTCAAATTACTTCTGATATGCAATTCCCTGATGGCTGAGGATGTTAAATATTTTAAGGCATTTCTCAGCCATTTGAGATTCCCCTGTTGAGAAATCTCTTTTGGATTTGTACCCCATTTCTAATTGGTTTGTTGATATCTAGTTTCTTCGGTTCTTTACATATTTCAGATATTGGCCCTTTGTCAGATGTGCAGCTGGTGAAAATATTTTCTCATTCTGTGGGCTGCCATTTTGTCCTATTGACAATGTCCTCTGCCTTAAAGAAGTTTTTCAGTTTCATGAGGTTCCATTTATTAATTTATTAATTGCTGATCTTAGTGCCTACCCTATCAGTGTTCTGTTCGGTAAGTTGTGCCAATGAGTTCAAGGCTATTCCCAACTTCTATCAGGTTCAGTGTATGTGGATTTATGTTGAGGTCTTTGATCCACTTGTACTTGAGTTTTGTACAGGGTGATAGATAGATAGATAGATAGATAGATAGATAGATAGAATCTCTTTGCAGTCTTCTACATGCAAACATACAGTTAGACCAGCACTATTTGTTGAAGATACTTTATTTTTCCCATTGTATATTGCTGGATACTTTATTAAAAATCAGATGTCCACAGGTGTGTGGATTTACTTCTGGTGTCCATAGATGTGTGGATCTACTTCTGGGACTTTGATTAGATTCCACTGATCAATGTGTCTTTTTTTATATCAACACCATGCAGTTTTTATTATTGTAGCTCTATAATGTAGCTTGAAATCGGGGATGGTGATACCTCCAAAATATCTTTTATTGTACAGGAATGTTTTATTAATATAGGTTTTTGTTTTTCCATATGAAATTGAGTATTGTTCTTTCAAGGTCTATAAAAATTGTGTTCCTGCTCTACAATCAATGTCTGTCAGAGAAACGGAGCCAAATGGCTGAAGATTGATGCTGTAATGTATGGAGAGAAAATGGGAACTGTCCAGGCAGCTACTGGTATGTAATTTCTTAGTTTTGGAAGCTGCAGGCCCTGCACTTCCTATATTATCAGATACATTTATACCTCTCAGGTCTCTGAGGTGGTTGAAGAATAGATAGCTTGAGTCTCATAGTTAAATTTTGAGTTGTTTAGGAATCAAGAGGGTGTTCTGGATCTAAGAAGATATTTTTAAAATTATGAGGCAAGTTAGTATGAAAGCTGAGTTATATATAGAACTTTAAACTCATGGAGATGGTTAGATAGTAGAATGTTAAAGTCAGGTGCCAAATACATATGGACTGGACATTGGAAATGTATGCTAAGCCATATAACTCTTATAATTGTGGCCTATTTATTTCTGTTGTTTTGTATTGTATTTATAGTTATAAGAAAAAGAACCATTTTTTGGACTGAAAGGGAGAGCTGTTGGGGGGGAAAAAGAAATACCTTAAACTAAAAAAAAAAAAGAAGGGAAGAGGATGGGGGGGTTGAGGGGGAGGAGGGTGGAAGGGTGGGACTGGAGGGGGGAGTAGGGAGGGGATTGTGATTGAGATGTAACTTGAAGAAATAAAAAATAAATTATTAAAAAAAGGAAAAATTAACAAAAAAAATTGTGTTGGCTGAGAGACACTTGAAGAAATGCACAGCATCCTTAATCATCTGAGAAATGCAACTCAAGATGACTCTGAGATTCCATCTCACACCTGTCAAAATGAATAAGATCAAAAACCCAAATGATAGTACATGCTGGCAAGGTTGTGGAGAAAGGTGAACACTCTTCCATTGCTGGTGGGAGTGCACACTTGTACAACCACTACGGTAATCAGTCTGGTGATATCTTAGAAAACTTGGAACAGCTCTACCACAAGACCCAGTCATACCACTTCTAGGTATACATCCAAATGATTCCTCACCAAACCACAAGGACATTTCCTTATCTATGTTCATGGCAGTCTTATTTGTAATAAGTAGAAACTGGAAACAACCCAGATGTCCCTCAACCAATGAATGGATAAAATACTGTGGTACATCTACACAATGGAATACTACTCAGCCATCAGAAACAACGAAATCATGCAATTTGCAGCTAAATGGATGGAACTAGAGAAGCTCATCCTGAATGAGATAACCAAGACTCAGAAAGATACACATGGCATCTATTCACTTATAATTGGATTTTAGCCATATAGTACAGAATAACTACACTACAACCAATGCACCAAAGGGAACAGGAACATAGACTTTCTTACCTGTTAATGAGACACTTTGCCAAAGTGGTGCTGCCATGTAGGCCCCCAGTATATGAGGAAGCTCTTGACCCTCATATGAGTGCTGAACTGGGGTGGGGAACTGATATGTAGGGACACTCCACTCCAGAGGGGTGGGATGGAAGGGAGAGGGGGTAGAGGGTGGGAGGGCGGGATTGGGGGGGTGGAAAAGGGCACTGTGTTGGAGATGTAACTTGTAGTAATAAATAAACATTAAAAAAAGAATATTCTACAGATTGCTTTTTTAGGAGACTGTTAAACACTGCTTCTATTCTTTAAGGGTTATAAATCTACTTAAATTGTTTATATCATCTCTATTAACGTTGATAACTGGTATATATTGAAAAATTGTCCAGTTATTTATGAATTTTCCAATTTTTAAATACAGGTTATGAACAAATAAAAAATAGTACAAATATGACCTAATGATTTTTTGGATTTTGGTGATGTCTGGAAATTATGTTATGTCCCTTTTTCATTTCTGATTTTGTTCCTTTAGATATTCTCTCTCTGCTTTCTAGTTTTTTTGGAATAGGGTTTGTCTATCTTGTTCTTCTCTCAAAAACCAACTCCCTGTTTCATTGATTCTTTGTATTGTTCTCTTTGTTTCATTTTATTGATTTCAGCCCTCAGTTTGATTATTTTCTGCAGTATACTCCATTTAGGTGTGCTTGTGTCTTGTTCTGGCACTTTCAGGTGTGCTGTTAAATTGCTGCCATGAGATCTTTCCAATTTCTTTACATAGTCACTTAGTGCTATGATCTGCTCTCTTAGCACTGTTTTCATTGTGTCCCATAAGTCTGGTTTTGTTGTGCCTTTATTTTTCATTGGATTCTTGGAAGTTGTTAATTTCTTCCTTTAGTTCTGCCTTGACTATGTAATCATTCAGTAGAGAATTGTTTATTTTCCATGAGTTTGTAGGCTTTCTGTTGTTTCTATTTTGTTGAAATCCAGCTTTAATCCATAGTTGTCTGATAGGATGCAGGCGGTTATTTCAACCTGTGGATACTTGGTTTGTAGACGTCTATATATATGTGGTCAGTTTTGGAGAAAGTTTCATGAGGTTCTGAGAAAGTTTATTTTTATGTTTGTGTGAAATGTTCTGCAGATATGTTATGTGGATTAGGTTCAAAATGTCTGTTCACTCCAGCATTTCTCTGTTTTGTTTTTGTCTTGATGACCTATCCTTTGGTGAGAGTGGGGCATTGAAGAATTCCACTATCAATGTATATGGGTTGATATGGCTAGTGTGGCCTATACGTGAGCAGAGGATGTCTTCCTGAGTTGGGGTCAGGGACACTGCTGTGGAGTGGAAGGTGGGGTGGGAATGTATGGCAGTGTATTGGGGCTTTAGGAATCAAATTGAGAGAGTGGGAGTATTCCACAGGCAAGCAACCTACTGCTCTTCTGACTCAAAAATACTGGTTTTTAGTGGAAGGAACCTCCAATTTTATTTAGAAAAAATAAAAACGGGGAAACTGACATTAGAGTCAAATCTAAAAACAAGTTAATCTTTAGCTAGGATCAAAATTAGCCCCTGTGTCTGTCTTTTGTACTTGGTTAACTGTGAATGCTGACTAAGTTAATACTACAGAATCCTGTGTGAAATCAGGGATCCACTGCTGGGGTGAGTGCAAACGTGGAGAGCCACCATGGAAATCAGTGTGGTGGTTCCTCAGGAAGATGGAAAAAAATAACTACCAAATACAGCTATATCACTCTTGGTATACCCGATGAAAGAGCCATCCTACCACAAGGATACTTGCTTAATAATGTTCATTGGTGCTATAGTCATAGTAGCCAGAAACCAGAAACAACCTAGATGTCCCTCAACATGATGTATATTTTATATTAATTACATATTATACATTATATTATATATTATATGCTATATATTGTATATTATATATTATATATAATGAAATTAGCAGGCTAATTGATGGAACTAAGAAAAATCATCTTGAGTGAGGTAACCCAGACCCACAATAACAAATAGGGTATATATTCACTTATATGTGGATATTAGCAATGAAATAAATGATAACCAAGCTACAGTCCATTCGCAGAGAAAAAGGGGACTAGAAGGAACATATAGATAACCTGGCTAGGGGGAAATAGAATAGATTTTATGGGTATTTAGGGACTGGATGGGGGATGGAAATAGGAGAATTGGGTGGGGAGGAGGAAGGATGATGAAACTGATGGAAGGAATTCTGGGAAAGACAGTTAAAACTTAGGGACATTTGAGGGATGGTATGGAAAACTAGTACAGTTAAAACTTAAAACTTCCTAAGATATATGGCAGTGATCCTAATAAAGATTCCAAATAATAAGAGAAATTGAGTCCCAACTTGCCATCTCTTGTTACCAAATAAAGTTTCTAGTATCAGGACTTAGTTATAACCAATTGAGTTGTTGACCAAAGGAGTCTCAGGGAAATTCCCCCCTAAACAACCTAGATGGTTGCCAAGATAACAAGTTGCTCTCCGTTAATAGAGAGAAAGGTCCCATTGCTGAAGACAGCACCACACAACTCATTGAAGATGGTGTTTTCCAGCTGGTGCCTATGATAAACCTTCTGCTCCCATCATCTAGGGTCTTTGGTGTGGGAAAGTACTCTCCAGGCTAACAAAAGAGAAACATAAACACCAACTCAATCACAAAACCTTTGATCTGCAATCTGTCCTGCCTACAGAGTATGCTATAACAGTGGTGGCACAAAACTGGGGAAGCAACCAATCAATGTTTGATTGATTTAAGGCTCAATTCACAATATGAAACCCATAACCAACTTATTTAGGTAAGCAAGATCCATAGACCAAATAGCCCAGATACCTAGGGTAAAACCAATATTACTGTTTAAAAATAATAATAATAAAATGACTCCTTACAATATTTTGCTTATATGCATAGATCAATGCATTATCTAGTCCTCATCAGAGAAGATTTCTCCTGCAGCAAATGGGAACAAATACAGAGGGCCACACCCAGATATTATGCAAGGAGAGAAACCTTGAATCACACAGTTTTAAATTGTATGTCTCTATCAAATTCCTTCCATCAAAGCTCAGGGAATCCCTTGAAAAAGGAGGAAAAAGGGACTAATAGCTATAGGGGATGGAGGACATCAGGAGAATGAGGCCCTCTAAATGAGCTGAGCAAAGCTCATATGAACTCATAGAAATTGAAGCAGCAAGCACGGGGCCTGTACAGGCCTGCACCATGTACCAGGTCCTGGATATATATTTATAGCTGTTAGTTAAGTAATTTGGGGGAGGGCAACAGGGACTTCTGAGTGTGTGAATGAGTGGATCTATGATTTTTGTGACTTCTCTTGGGACCCTTCTCAATCTGTTGGTTTGCCTCATCCAACTTTGATATGATGGCTTTTGTTTTATCTTATTACATCTTATTTTGTTATGTTTTGTTGTTGTCTCTTAGAAACCTGTTTTTTTTTCTCTAAATATACAGAAAATAAGTATATGAGGGGAGTTTGGGCAGAACTGGGAGGAGCAGAGGGAAGGGACTGTAATCATGAAATATTATATGAAAATATAATCTGTTTTTAATAAAAGGGGGAAAAACTATGGGATGTGGGCAGATGACATTTGAATAATTAAAAAGATAGTTTAACAGTGACACATTCCTTCCATTGCTGAAGAGTGCCATTTTGAAGAGTTTGACTGTAGTTAAGCTTCCTTGCAAACACCCCAACACAGGCATTCCAACACCAAGGGGAAGATAGCGAAGCTGCGGGAACAGGAAGAACACTGCAGCTAGACAGAGCAGCAGGATACGCTTCCAATATCAGGCTATGCTACCAGTACCAGTGCAGTGTCCGTGGACTTGGAGGACAGCAGCAACAATTGCCAGTATCCACAGGACAGCTCCAGCACCCAAATTGGGACCAGCACAGATGCAGGAGCAGTGAGATCAGAGCGGGCTGAAAGGCAGGTGACTGGGTTAGAAGGTTGGTTGGAACTCCACTTGGTCCAAGCCCTGGACAGGTTGTGTGGTTAATATTGGTCCCCTTTGCTAGTGCTGGCTCCTCTGGCGGGAAACCAGATCTTCAGCATCTATAGTTCCACCCCTGGAACAGCGAGTTCTTGGCCTGTGTGCACTGCCTGAGTGACTCAGTCTACAAAGACATAGTGCTTAGGGCTGAGAGGCACAGAGGTTTCCTGGGGACCATATAGAAAGATTGGACAACATCAGAGATATATGCATGATGAAAGGCAGTCAGTGAGGTGCTAGCCCATCTTAGCCTGCCCAGCAGGGACAACAAAGAACTTGGTACTGGAAATGCAGACACTGAAGGATCAGAGTTAGCAGACGAAAACACTAAGTGCCTCCCAGTGGAAACTGTACTCCCTCCCTGTCAGATCCTTTCAGGTCTCCAGCTGATGGATTCAACCCCCAAACGTAGGACCTCCAGAGTCCACAGCATCTGTGCTTGGACACTCAGGAGTATACCAGCAGAGAAGCTACACGCTGAATACCCAGGCTACAACACAGAGAGCTCTGACTCAGGAACAGTGAAACAATCCCAGGCCATTGCTTATTTCCTGGGAGATGTGGGCTGTACCATATCACAGTGCTTCTGGCTATTAGATGCACATTGATCCTGAGAAGCCTCTGAGAGCAGCTTGGGAGGACTGTGAACACAGTCCTACACGTAAGCTGCAGGAGAGCTGCAGCCTCAGCCAATAGTCTATGGCCTGCCATCCTGCACTGCCATCGATACAAAGACCAGTTGGATCTCAGGAACCTACAGGAACACATCCCACCACAACCCCTAACCTGAGTCCCCAGTTGGGATGCAACAGGAAGGGCTGAGCTCTGGGAGACACACTGAGAACAAACCCCCACACAAGGCCCCATCCAGCCTGTGGAAAGCCACAGATCACCAAGCTATATGACTTCTACACCAAAGCGCCCTTCTTGGCACCAACCCCAGAAGGCACCAGGAACAAACAGCTAAGAACAACCAGATGGCTAAAGGTCAGAGAAAGAACAGATCCAACAAAAGTCAGGGAAATATGACTCCAACAAAATGCAGCTATGATAGTACAACAAGCCTTGACCACTCCACCACAGCTGAAACACGTGAAAAGGACAACAAATCTATACTCTGGAAAGTGATAGAGTCCTTACAAGAAGAAATTAAATCTCTGAAGGAATTCAAAGATTCCTCAATTTTACAAGCAAAAACAAGGGAGAATACCATTAGATATCTCCAATACAAAGCTCAACATGAACGGGAAAGAGACAAGGCAACAAGCAAATTGGAGCAGGAAACATTGAAAACAAATAAAATTGTTCAAGACTTGAAATTGGAAGTGGAAGAAATAAAGAAAAGACAAGCAGAAATAACCTGGGAGGTGGAAAATCAAGGGAAGAGAACAGGAACTACAGACATGAGTATCAAAAATAGGATACAAGAGATGGAAGACAGAATCTCAGGCGTGGAAGAGTCTATGGAAAAAATCAGTACAACAACCAAAGAAAATGAGAAATCTAAAAAAGTTCTTACACATAACAACCAAGAAATCAAGGGCTCAATGAAAAGAGAGAAACTAAGGATTATAGGCATAGAAGAAAGAGAAGACTCCAGACTCCAAGGTCCAGGAAACATCTTCAACAAAATCATAGAAGAAAACTTCCCAAACCTAAAGAAAGAGATGCCAATAAAATTCCAAGAGGGATGCAAAACACCAAACAGATTAGATCAGAAAAGAAACTCCTCTTTTAATAAATAATAATTTATACATAATAATTGAAACTCCAAATGTACAGAAAAAATAAAGAATATTAAAAGCTGTAAGAGAAAAAGGTCAAGTAACATATAATGGCAGACACATAAGAATTACACCTGACTTCTCCTCAGGAACTTTAAAAGCCAGAAGGGCCTGGGAAGACAACCTGCAATCCCTGAGAGGACATAGGTGCCCAGCGAGACTACTATACTCAGAAAAACTCTCTATCAACATAGGTGGAGATATATTCCATGATAAAATCAAATTTAAACAGTATCTATGCACATATCCAGCCCTACAGAAGATTATGGAAGGAAAATTCCAACCAGAGAAGATAACTACCGCCAAGAAAACAAAGGAAGCAAAAAAAACTCCACTGCAGCTAAACCAAAGGAAACACACAACAACCACCTACACCAAAATAATAAGAAATAACAACCTTTGGTCATTAATATACCTCAACATCAATGGACTCAACTCCCCAATAAAAAGACACAGGCTTACAGATTGGATCCGTGAACAAGACCCATTATTTTTCTGCATACAGGAAACCCATCTCATTAACAAAGATATACACTACCTCAGAGTAAAGGGCTGGGAAGAGGTTTTCCAAGCAAATGGACCCAGGAAGAAAGCTGGAGTAGCCATCTTAATATCAAATAAAATATACTTTCAACTGAAGTTAATCAAAAAATATAGAGAAGGGTACTACATACACATTAAAGGAAATATTCATCAAGAGGACATCTCAATATTGAATATCTCTGCCCCAAATACAAGGGCACCTACATTTGTAAAAGAAACTCTTCTAAAGCTTAACCCACACCTCAATCCCACACATTAGTAGTGAGAGACTTCAACACCCCATTCACAACAATGGACAGGTCATCAAGACAGAAAACAAATAGAGAAATAATGAGTCTAACAGAGATCATAAACCAAATGGACCTAACAGATATCTACAGAACATTTCACCCAAACACAAAAGAATACACATTCTTCTCAGCACCACACAGAACCTTATCCAAAATCAATCATATAGTTGGACACAAAGCAAGCCTCAACAGATACAAGAAAATTTAAATAACCCCTTGTATCTTATCCAAAAAATGGAATAAAGCTAGACTTCAACAACAACAGAAATAACAGAAAGCCCACACAGTCATAGAAACTGAACAACTCTTTACTGGATGACTACTGGGTCAGGGAAGAAATAAAGAAAGATATCAAAGACTTCTTAAAATCCAACAAAAATGAAGGCACAACATACCCAAACATATGGGACACAATGAAAGCTGGGCTATGAGGAAAGTTCATAGCACTAAGTGCCTTCAAAAAGAAAATTGTGACAGCTCATATTAGTGAATCAGCAGCTGAACTGGAAGAACTGGGAAAAAAAAGAAGCAAGCACTCCAAAGAGGAGCAGAAGGCAAGAAATCATCAAACTTAGTGCTGAAATCAACAACTTAGAAACAACAAGAATAATACAAAGAATAAATGAAACCAGGGGTTGGTTCTTTGAGAAAATCAACAAAATAGGCAAACCCTTATCCAAATTAACTAAAAGGCAGAGGGACAACCCCAAATCAACAAAATCAGAAATGAAAAGGGAGAACTAACAACAGACATTGAGGAAATCCAGAGAATCTTTAGGTCCTACTTTAAAAACCTGTACTGCACCAAATTTGAACATCTAAGTGAAATGGACAATTTTCTTGATAGATTCCACCTACCAAAGTTAAATCAAGATCAGGTTAACAGATTAAACAGCCCTATAACCCCTAAGGAAATAGAAACAGTCATTAAAAATCTCCCAACCAAAACAAGCTCAGGGCCAGATGGTTTCAGCACAAAACTTCAAAGAAGAGTGAATACCAATATTCTTCAAACTCTTCCACAAAATAGAAACACAAGGAACACAGCCAAACTCATTCTATGAAGCCAAAGTCACCCTGATTCCTAAACCACACAGAGACCCAAGAAATAAAGAGAACTTCAGACCAATCTCCCAATCATGAACATAGACACAAAAACACTTAATAAAATACTGACAAACGGAATGAAAGAATGTATCAAAATTATCGTGCACCATGACCAAATAGGCTTCCTCCCAGGAATGCAGGGTTGGTTCAACATACAAAAATCCATCAATGTAATTCACCACATAAACAAGCTGAAAGAAAAAAAAACACACATGATCATCTCGTTAGATGCTGAGAAAGCATTTGACAAAATCCAAAACACCTTCATGGTAAAAGTCCTGGACAGAACGGGCATACAAGGAGCATACCTAGAAATAATAAAGACGATATACAGCAAGCCAGTAACCAGCATCAAATTAAATGGAGAGAAACTGTATTTTTTACAGAAATTGCATTTCCTGTAAACTGAGGAACAAGGCAAGGATGCCCACTTTCCCAATATCTCTTTAACATAGTACTTTATATTCTTGCTATAGCAATAAGACAACTAAAGGAGATTAAGGAGATACAATTGGAAACGAAGAAATCAATTTATCCTTATTTACAGATGATATGATTGTATACATATGTGACCCAAAAAATTCCACCAGAGAACTCTTATAGCTGTTAAACACCTTCAGCAAGGTGGCTGGATACAAAATTAATTCAAAAATATCAGAAGCCCTTCTTTATACAAAAATAAATGGGATGAGAAAGAAATTAGGGAAAGAACACCTTTCACAATAACCACAAACTGTATAAAATACCTGGGGGTAACTCTAACCAAGCAAGTGAAAGACCTGTATGACAAGAACTTCAGGTCCTTGAAGAAAGAAATTGAAGAGGACATCAGAAGATGGAAAGATCTCCCACGCTTGTGAATAGGTAGGATCAACATAATAAAAATGGCCATCCTGCCAAAAGCAAAAGATTCAATGCAATTCCTATCAAAATACCAACACAATTCTTTATAGACCTGGAAATATCATCAGAGAAATGCAACTCAAGATGACTCTGAGATTCCATCTCACACCTGTCAGAATGGCTAAGATCAAAAGCTCAAATGACAGCACATGCTGGCGAGATTGTGGAGAAAGGGGAACACTCCTCCATTGCTGGTGGGAGTGCAAGCTTGTACAACCACTATGGAAATCAGTCTGGCGATATCTTAGAAAACTTGGAATAGGTCTACCTCAAAATCCAGCCATACCACTTCTGGGTATTCATCCAAATGATTACTCACAAAACCACAAGGATGTTTCCTCATCTATGTTCATAGCAGCCTTATATGTAATAGCTAGAAACTGGAAACAACCCAGATGCCCCTCACCCAAGGAATGGATAAAAAAAAAAAAAAAAAAACTGTGGTACATCTACACAATGGAATACTACTCAGCCATCAGAAACAATGAAATTATGCAATTTGGAGCCAAATGGATGGAACTAGGGAAGCTCATCCTGAGTGAACTAACCCAGACTCAGAAGGATGCACATGGCATCTATTCACTTATAATTGGATTTTAGCCATATAGTACAGGATAACTATACTACAACCAATACACCAAAGGGAACAGGAACATAGACTTTGTTACCTGTCAATGAGACACTTTGCCCTAGTGGGGCTGCCTTGTAGGCCCCCAGTGTATGAGGAGGCTCCTGGCCACCATGTGACTTCTGAACTGAGGCAGGGGACTGATAGGTAGGGACGTTCCACTCTGGAGGAGTGGCATGGAAGGGATAGTGGGTAGAGGGTGTGAGAGGAGGGCTGTGAGAGGTTGAAAGAAGGTACTGTGATGGAGATGTAATCTGAAGTAATAAATAAACATTAAAAAATAATAGTATTATTGTTTGAAAAGTTTACCATAAGTATATCATTCAGTTGGATTTTCTTAATAGGAGTATTCATGTTTTTTCTTTAAATGTTATCATATAACCAGATAAGCATGTACAAAATCCATCCCTTTTTAAGTGAGAATAATCTAACTTCTAACAGTACAATGGCATATGGAAATTAATTTAGTCAATAGTATATTGTGTAGATATTACTATATGATTCCCTCTCCTCCTGTAATAAGAGAAGCTTCTTCTTGCAGTACATTGTAATTAACATAGAGATTCACAACTAGATAACATAGAGACCATGCGAGACCCTGAACACTCAGCTCTAAATGGTATGTGTATATCACACTCCTCCCCCAAGCCTCAGAGAACTATGCAGAAGAGGTGGTAGAAAGATTGTAAGAACCAGAGGTGGTGAAGAAGGAAACTTCTAGACACAACTGGGCTAATTTACATATTAACTCATAGAGACCATGACAGCATACACAAGACCTGTACAAATTCCAGTCAGATAAAATCCCAGCACAGAGAAGTAGAAGTGGGCACAAAGCCCCTCTCCTAAACAAGAAGCTATCAGACCAGGCAGGAGAGGGGAAAGTAGCTTTCTCCGATGGAGTAATACTGGGTATTCCTGGGTATATCAGCCATACTCCAAGTCAGGCCTAATGCTCAGAAGTAACTGATTAATACAAAACAGACTTCATGCTTTTTGTGTAGTTTCTTTTATTATTGGGTAATTTTTAATTTTCTGGTTTTTATTTGTTTTGTTTTCTGATTACTTCTGAGAGAGAGAGGAGAGAGAGATTGAGAAGAGAGAACATGAAGTTGTGTGGGTAGTGATTATGGAAACTCTGGGAGGACTTAAGAAACTAGAAAAAACATAATCAAAATATACTGTATGAAATTTTTAAATAACCAAAGATGTTTATATATGTAATATACAAATACACATTTAAACAAATGAAAATGTTATATATACATATATGTGAAAGTATATTTTTCATATACATATGAAAAATCAATGGATTGTTCTGAAATAAATTGTACATAGCCTTCAGTGATGTCTTCCATATTTGGATAGGCTCAATGAATAAAGAAAACAATAAGGAAAAAAGCCAATCTCTCATAGTTACATGTTGTAACAAAAACCAGGAGTCTAAACTTGAGACCAGAGAATTCTTTAACACACAAAGGTCAAGGGACATTTGTAAGCATTTTATTTTATGCATAAGATATTCAAGTCAAGGAAGCTAAAGGATACAATCAAGATCAATACATTACTTTGTGATTAAACCTGATTATTCAAATAAATAATTTAACTTAATTCAATAAAGCCACTCTGTAAGTCTCAAAAAAAAAAAAAAACACCCACCTCAAACCATATTATTGAAGCATCAACAAACCAGCTGCACTCCTTAAGTAAAATTATGTGCTTTCAATTCTTTTTCAAGCATTAGGATGTGAAGGAATTAAAGTCTGGCATTTCTATCAGTCAGAGTACTTGGAGAAAGGGGGCAACATCTTCAAATGGGAATTTCAAGAACAATTTTCTTTGCAAAGAAAATAATTAACAGAATCACTCTGGGAAACCACAAGGAACAACTAGTTCAGCACAGTTGAGCTGTTCCCTCTACTTTCCTGAATGATGGCATCCCATATATTAGCAGAAATTCTCACAGAATGCCTCCTCTCCAGGTGCTGTCAGGATTTAACTTACTTCCTTTACAGAGGATGAACTATTGACCCAACGTTAAAAAGAACAAAGGAATGTTCTGTATATCCTAGCCTTTTTCCAGACCATTTCTCACCACACCTTTTATTTCCAAGGTCTCTGGTGAGTATATCAAATCACCTAGAGACCTTACCATTGTAGTTACTAAGAGTCTCTGAGTTTGAGTGATGGAAGTCCAGTACAAACAGCTAAGGAATCTGGAAATTCAGTGGTTGTATCTCATGGCTAGGTGACATGTCACATCCCTGTGGACACTGACTTTCCAATGGTATATAACTGTGTCACACTCCAAGCCTGGGGCCATTTGGTGGATTAAACTCAACATAAAGCACAAGAGACCAAAATAGAAGAAGCCTATCTCCTGCCGGAAAGAAGATAATCTATTAATGCTAACAATTGTGCATAGTGAGATCATGTCTCAGAAATGAATGAAGAGGGCAGAAGGGATGCCTCAGTGTTTAAGAGCACTTGTTGCTACTTCAGAGGACCAGGGTTCTGTTCCCAGCAACCACATGCAGGCTCACAACTGTGCCTCTAGTTCTAGAGGAACTAAGCCCTTCTCCTGGCATATTCAAGCATGAGGCATGCACACAATGCACCGCCATAGAGATGAAGTAAAAACAAATTTAAAAGAGAGATCAGAAAGCCCACTATTGTTATTTCTGATTGGACTTGTCAGAAACAGTTGACCCCAGTGACTTGTTTCTGAAGTAGTCCTTTCTTACCTTCTGTGATAGTTAGTTTTGAGTCAAACCATAAATTAGCATCATCTGAGTACAGACCATCAACTACAGAGTTGTCCTGGTTGCCTTAACTTATGTGGCAGACCCACTCTAAATGTGGGAGGAACCCTCTTGTAGCAACCCAGATAATGTATGGAGAGAAATTGGGAACTGTCCAGGCAGCCATGGTATGTCATTTCTTAGTTTTGGAAGCTGCAGGCCCTGAACTTCCTGTATAATCAGATATATTTATCCCTCTCAGGTCTCTGATGTGGTTGAAGACTGGATAGCTAGAGTATCACAGTTCAATTTTGAGTTGTTTTGGAATTAAGAGGGTGTTCTGCATCTAAGAAGAGGTTGTTAAAATTCTGATGCAAGTTAGGATGGAAACCTAGTTGGATATAGAACTTTAAACTCATGGTGATGGTTGGATAGTAGAATGTTAAAGTCAGGTGCCAAATACATATGAACTGGACATTGGGAATATATGTTAAACCTTCTAATTTTCATAATTGTGGCCTAATTATTTCTCTTGTTTTGTATTGTATTTGTTGTTATAAGAGAAAGAGCCATTTGTTGGACTGAAAAAAAGAAAAGAAAAGAGGAAGTTTATTCGTCTTTGTTACATCTTTTTTTAAAATAATTTATTTTTTATTTCTTCAAGTTACATCTCAATCACAATCCCCTCCCTGCTCCCCCCTCCAGTCCCACCCTTCCACCCTCCTCCCCCTCAACCCCCATCCTCTTCCCTTTTTTTTTTTTTTTTTTTTTTAGTTTAAGGGATTTCTTTTTCCCCCCCAACAGTTCTCCCTTTCAGTACAACAAATGGTTCTTTATCTTATAACTATAAATACAATACAAAACAACAGAAATAAATAGGCTACAATTATAAGAGTTATATGGCTTAATATACATTCCCAATGTCCAGTCCATATGTGTTTGGCACCTGACTTTAACTTTCTACTCTCTAACCATCTCCATGAGTTTAAAGTTCTATATCTAACTCAGTTTTCATACTAACGCCTCACAATTTTAAAAATATCTTCTTAGATCCAGAACACCCTCTTGAATCCTAAACAACTCAAAATTTAACTATGAGACTCTAGCTATCTATTCTTCAACCACCTCAGAGACCTGAGAGGGATAAATATATCTGATTATATAGTTACATCTTAATATAAGCTGAATTAATATAGTACACAAACACACACACACACCTATATTTGTCTAATGGTCCTATTCCTGTAGAGAATCTGGACTAATACACCTACTTTTACACTGTTTAATTTTTAACTCAACCCTGGGCCTTTTCTGAGCAGACTGTTATGTACCATTCACAGCTGACTGTATATTAGTGTTGGATCTCTCAGTTGTTGCTCCCTCCTGGGTCTCAGGAGTACACTATGATTTCACCCTAGACAAGTCTGACTGTGCCTCACATTGCTCCAACCTTGTAAAGTCATGCCTGCCACTGTTGTGGTGGCTAAGCTTAGGCTACCAATCCTTGCCTTTGCCAGCCTTCAGCAAACCCTTCATGAATCCTATTGTGGGGAGATACAGCAGGCCAAAAGTACTTAGTAAGATGAGAAAGCTTGAGATTTCCAAGCAGCTAATTGGTAGAGGATGGTAATGCAACCTGGAAACAGAGAGTGATGACATGCAGGGATCTGTTCTCATAAGAAGACACAGGAAAATGAAGAACCCCTCCCCCGAAACTGCTGAAAATGGCTTACTTTTTCTTACCTCACAATAAAAAACAATAGCTTTTTGGGCTTCATGTGACACTTATGTGACATACACTTGCCCTTACTCTGTGAGGCTGAGTTCATCCCCAGAGTGTGTGGGTGTGGTGATCATACCATAAATACTTGGACTCTGAGATGAGTTCTAGTTAGGTGTGTTATCTGTTCATCAAATACCATAAAGCATGAAGAAACACCATGAGTCTGTTTCTGCTTCATTTCTTCTGAATTTTGTATCACAGTGTTTGAAATTCATTTCTAACTCTCAATGTGGTACAAAAGGTCATAGACTTTTCTTTACGAATTTGTACATTCTAAAAGTAATAATACTGTGATCCAACTACCAGTCCTCCTATCAATCTCACCAAGTCATCTCTCCAGGCTCACTAAACTCCACTATCTCCCATGAGCCTTGGAGGAACCTCTGTTACATCAGCCACGCCCATCTCTCCCACTTTAAATTGAAGAGTACTTGAAAGGTGTGCATGTTGTCTCTATCTGTAGCTGGGGGGCTAACATAGTGCCAAACTAATAATTGAATACCAATCAATATATGCTAGCTGTCAGGTCACAATAAAAAGACAGTAGTAAAGATTCCCTGTTGTGTAATTGTTCTTTTAATTTATTTAATGAGAAAAATTGTAAAACATATTTTTAAATTAAAATTTTGACAATTTCATATATACAATGTATTTTGATCATATTCACCTTATTAATCTCCTTCTCGCCTCCCCCTCCCACTGAACCCCTTTTTCCAAACTAGTCTTCCTGTTTTCAGGTCTTTTTTGGTGTGTTTATGTGACTCAATAATTTTATTTAAGGTTGTCTACATGTGCATTGGTAGAGTTTTTAAAATATAAAGTCATGAATGGCAGCTGCATATACAACTGCACAGAGAAGATGAACAGATTTATGTATAATGACAGAATTAAATCCTCTACCTTATACCCAACACTGTGTTTAGGTGCTGAGGACAAGAAGAAATGAGGCTTTTAAAATTTTATTGATTTTTGGGAAACTATTTTAAATAAACATGGTACAAAATCATTCAGAAATAAAAAGGCAGGATCAATGCTTAAGATCAATACTAGCTATTATTTTGCTTTTAGTAATGACCGACATTGCCCTTTATAGTCTTCTTCAGCTCTCTGACTTTGTTAGGTAATTGTCTGACCCACTGAATCTTTCAAAAGGCCTTCAGAAGCATGAACATGACTATCCAGGGACTGGGAAACAATAGACAAGGGAACAGATGCTTGTCTGGGAATGTCTTTTAAAGGACTCAGTTATCCAGATGAATATTTTCAAAGAACGAAATAAACACGAAATATTTTTATAATCTACCAAAAGCCTGACAATATTCGTTGCTTTCAACAAAAGCTAATTATATTTAAATCTGACATTCATGTTGGTCAGGAGTCCAAGAGGAAGTAGGTAACAGCTAAAACAAAGGTATGGTAGCAGAGTCTCCTTGACAGAAAAAAGAGATCAAGTTAGGGGAGGGTTATGAGTTCATTCAGGGACAGAGCAGAAGGCAGCAAAGGGATTGCAACTGTGAGGCCTGAAAAAAGGAAAGAATATAGACCAAGGAAGGAGCCAGAGAGGTTTGTGAATGTCAGACTTGGAGGAACAGATTCTTCAAACCTGCAGAACTTCAATGATGTGTATCTACGCAACTTTTCTCCATAGTAAGATAACAATTGCATATTTGTGGCACCAGGGGCTCATTATTCACCTGCATAAAAGAACCTGGGAGGGGTGTTTTCTTTCCTAGATTTTTATAACAATTCTTTATTTAAATACCAAATTAAACTGAGAAAGGATGAGTTATTATTTCTCGCATTCTAGAGTTGCTTAGTCAGTTGTTTGACATTTTTTGACTGTTTGTTTTTTGAGATAACCTCTAGCTCTGGCTGTCTTTGAACTCACTATGTAGATCAAGCTGTCTCAAACTCTTCCTCTGCCTCTGAACTGTTTGGGTTAGTTGTGTACCATCTGCTCATCTATGTCATTTTTTTTAATGTTTCTCTTTTTTTGTTTCAGAATATCATACATGCATATAATGTATTTTTATCAAATTTACCCATTCTCTTCCCTCCAATTTCTTCCCTACTTCCCAATTTCCCTTCCCAATTTTATGTGCAATTTTTAAAAGCCCAATGAGTCCAGTTAGTGCAGTCTAGATGTACATGGGTTAGGACCTCACTTGGAACATAGGTAACTCTGTGGGGCCGGCCTTCATGAAGAAAATGGACTCTTCCTCCCATACTGCCACAGATAGATAACAAGGTGGGACTCACAAACACCTCTCTCCTCCATGCTGGGATTTTGACTGGCTTGAACCTGAGTTCCTTTGGGCGAGTTTGATCTTTTTAGTAAGGATATCTTCAATCAGCAATCCAGCAAATAGCAACAGAAGCAAACAGCAACAGGGGGAGCACCAGCAATACTCTTGGTACTCTGGCATTATTTACCCTATGAAGAGTCCCCAGATTTCCAAATGTAAACTATCCTCAGTTGCCAAAATCACGCCCCTGTCAAAGCATGAGACAAACCATAGTTAGCTGCTGTGGAAAACCTGAAGCACCTCCATATCCCACACGTGGGATCAAAACAAAACCACATTCGCATAGCATTTCTGTGTTTTTAAGTAAACAACAACAAAAAAAAAACCTCTCACTATAGAACATATTTGGAGAATTCTGTTTTACTAAAGAGGTCCACTTCTTCTGACTATTATAACCTTTCTAACCTCACTTCTTCAATGATCCCTGAGCCTTATAGGGAGACGATATGAAATAGATGACTCTTTTAGAGCTGAGCACTCCAAAGTCTCATTCTCTTCACATTACCAATAGTGAGTCTCTGTGTTAATCACTATCTACTGTAAGAAGAAGCTTCTCTGATAAGGAATGAGAGATACAGTAATCTATTGGTATAAAGGCAAGAACTTAGGGACCAGTTTAATACAAGGTCCATTTAGTAGAATTTAATAATTGGTTCTCCCTTGGGATCTATGACCTAACCAGCCAAGAATATTTTTTGGGCTAGTTAACAGTATTGTGCATGAGTTCCCTTTTGAGGAGAGAGCTTTAAATGCAATCAGTAAGTGATAGGTTGTTCCCATAACATTCATGCCACTCTTGTACTAATGGCATATCTTACCAGACCAGTTATTATTGTAACTCTCACGGCTCACAGTTGGGTTAGACTATTGATGACTGTTTTTTTAAGCATAGAATATTTCAGAACTATAAAAGTAGCCAGAAGAATGAAATTTCCAATCAATACCAGTCTGGTTTCTTCATGTCATATTATTCAAGCATGAGGTGCATATAGCAACATGGTCTTATTATCATGGTTTGGAGGGTAATGAAGAGTGATGCCAATAGCCTGTGGTATTTGTGAGTTTTTGAGAGCTCACTGAACAATACAGAAACATTGAACAGAGGTATTGTTTTCCCTATTGAATGCTACAGTATGACTTCATACTTATGGTGACAGGGGCCCCTTACACATTTTCATATCAGAGTTTGAGGGGTTTGATGTTTTGTTTGTTTATTTGTATGGGGACAGGATTTCTTAATTAGACCAGACTGACCTTGAATTTATAATTGTCCTACCTCAGCTTCCAGAATTTCTCAGTGCTCACCTCACAGGCATTCACTCCACACTTCACTGAAACTGGCATTTCTAGCACTGAAAATGTAGTTTGCTCTGTGTCTGTGAGCCACTCTCATATGTGAGTTTAAAAGCAGAGGAAATTATACCAATCTTAAAATAATATTTCATAAGATTAAGAATAAAATAATTTCTTAGAAAGAACTTTCCAAATACATCATAAGATCTGAATCATGAAGAAAAGTTATATCCCAAAGTTTATTTTCATTGGTGTTCATAAGGACTTAACTATCATGATGAAAAAAATTATGTGATTTCCATACTCAAGACTGACCCTGCTAGAATCATTGCTGGGTGTATAGTGTCAGGATAACCTTTCAGTGGCATGATGCCATTTTCCTGAATGCTAGTGGCTTTCATGGGGACTTAGCACAATGTCACAAAAAGCCCTAACAGGCCAAAGAGAGACCATTGTGATAGTGTGTCCCAGTTGAAGAAAGATGTCTCTTTTAATCCTGGGCAGTTAACTTGATTACTTTCACTTATTACTGATCACTAATCCCTTTTAAACCTTGATTCTTAGATCAATGCTTACATAGTAGAAATGAGGCATAGTTTCATGAGTTTTCAACCTGATGAGAACTAATGAAACTTTATTAAAAATTTCAAGTGTTTTATGCAACCTCGTGTTATCGTGGTTTTATCATTCCAGATGGAAATTTCTTACATCTAGAAGATAAAACTGACCCCATTTAAAGCACAAAGTCTATAGCTTCTGCCATATTCTACAATGTTAAGAAAGAAGTTGCACACCATTACACAACACCTATAGGAAGGGAAGTAAGAACAGACATTCACATGGGCTTTATGCTCCAAAAGAAGAAGCTGGATAGACAGAGACCATGCAGAACTTGAACTCCCCTCCAGGTTTCACAAAGGACCCTCCAAATGGCATTACTGATACATTTACAGTAACATTGCCTAAATCTACCCCCCTGTTGGTGCCATAACCATGAATTTCTATGCTAAACATCCTTGTTAATAAAGGACAGGGCATAGGAAAGAATGGCTAGACACATTTCCTGAGGCCACTCATTCTGTCTACTCAGTTGTAAATTTCATGATGCATATGAGAACAGTGTTTACTGGTCGGGACATTGACTATGCCCTGTAATAGGTACTGAGTGCTCATCATTCTGCCTTTGAATCTGAGATCAAATAGGCAGATGTAAATTCCCACATACTAAATAGTTCCATGTAATGGAATATGGTTAAGGATGGTCAAACCTAGTCAAAGGCTACAGACTTTATCCCAAATATTGTACTGTAACCTAGTGGTCCTCAGGCACCTTGATAAATTTCTCTTAAAAACTTCTTGTCTCCATAAATACTTTCAAGTTCCTCTTACTCCCAGCTGTGGATAGCTCTCATCTTACAAAATAGAAAGGCAACAAGGTAAAAACCCAAACACTGTATTCCCTGTCCTCCTTGTCTCGATGTCCTTATACTTGCAACCTCTCCTATCTCTTAGTGTTGCTGCACCTGCCTCATTGAGCTCCTAACTTCACTTGGGCTTTACTTCTGGACTGTTCAAGACCATGTTCTAATGTTATCCTGTATCTCTTGTAAAATGTTTGGTTTTCTTGTGAATTAAGTATTCCCAGTATACACAGATATGTTTTAATATTTTTCTATATTTTGAACAACAACCAAAAACCCCAAAGCCAACCCACGCTTAAAGACTTGTCTTCCTTTAGCTACCATTTCAGTCTTTAATTTCTTTGGCAATAACCTGGGAGTTAATTTCTTTCAACTTCTGTTGCATGCTGTGAGAGTCCTCCTCTTTCATTCTCCTTTCTTGCAGTACCAGGGACCTCCACTCCATACCTGATTGTCACAGATTTTGCACTAAAACCAGCAGAGAGTCCATTCTCAAAACTAATACCTAATTCTCCTCTTCAACTTATTGAATCTTGGTAACACCTAGCCTGGTTCACTATGCCTCTGGTGGAAACCTTTTCTCCTTTTTCTGCTGTTACTGTGTGCATTTCCCATCTATCCAATAGGCCAGACTTGCAATATTCTGTCTCTGTTTAATTATTCAAAGTATAATGCACTGCTGAGATCTAAACAATGTCAGTGTATATGGAATTCATAGGGTGTATGTATGTAAGTTAATGAAGCCTTTTGTTCACGACCAGCTTTTCTTTGGGTGCTAGACACAGCCAGAGAAGCACTATAAAGATCATTTCTTTGTATTAATTTGTAAGTATGTGGAGTTATTCCCCAACAGGTAAGACATACTTCTATTACACTGTGACTTCAAATGTCACTTTGTATCATCTGGTGTAGGATTTTGGATGACACTTTTTTCCCCCGTGGAGGTGACAAGGCAGTTCCTAGCTTCCAGCTGTGAGAGCATATTGCTGAGTATCACAACCTTCCCTTTCCCACAGCCAATTTCTAAGCAACCCCAGCTCTGATTTCAGACTGTGCCTTGTTTCAGGAGTAGTAGGGTACGGACCAGTAGAAAGAATTAATTAAATTATGTTGGGAGCCATTTGTAGAAAGAATTAATTAAATTATTAAACACTGGTATTTAGGTTATATTTAATTGGTTGGCTGTGTTAATCCTTAACCCACCATTATAAATGAGTACACAGACACCACATGGATTTTAACAACCCTTGGCCTGAATTGAGAAATATTGGTCCATCTAAACTAGCTCATAATTCTATTACTTAAATATGACCCCATATATGCAAATGTCCCTTTGGACTGCTATTCTCCAAGCTATGCTGATGTTCCAGGCCATGTGAAATGACGTTCTTTTCTCTAACCCACGGTGTGTGTCCTCCTTCCTGCTCCTTGCTTCTACTCTTGGAGGCTTCTTATACCCATGAACCTCTCTGCTTCAGAAGCCCACACCTTAATCCTGCCTATCTCTGTCTTTGCCCAATCTCAGGTCTCCACATTTATTCACCCAATCAGGGACAATGATTCAAAAACAAAGTAACAGACAGCAAGCAGGACCAATTAATTAACATTTAGAATGCATAACATCACCCCATCATGGACCTCTTTTAAGATCTATGTGTATCAAGAGAGAATTAAGAAAGCTGATGTTGGGGAACACAAATGGTGTGGAATAGCTAAGTTTCTTCACATAAATTACAGCATTCAGAAGCACCAGGCTGCTTTATGTGGGAATAGGTAATTGACTATCTCAGTTGGAAAAGAGGTTTTACTGTTGGGGAAACAGTCAAAAAGCTTTTAATAATAAAGTGATGATATTATAGAATTAATATGGCTTCCCAGTGAGAAATCACTCCAGCTCTTAGAGGTTAATAAAGGAAAAGTTCTTTAATAATAGTGCAGGTCTGGTTCTGGCTAATGCACGAATGGGAATGAAGCCCTGAACAGAAGTTCCTCTCAGTTTATAAGATCCTAAGTTACACTTTGAGCAACTGAACATGTTTCACAGAGATCGAAATTCAGAACAACAGTGTTTGGTTGTTCAGACAAATGGGGAGATATACAATGTAGAATATTGCCATAGTTATTCCAAAACAGAGCGGGGCTACTTTTCTCAGGCCTCAGTTACCCAAGTCCATCCACCCTGGCAGGCAAAATCATGCTCTTCCTGGTAAGAGAACCCAGACTTAATGACCAAGAGGACTTAATGGCTCCCCCTTTTGAATTGCCCTCTAGAGGCATGTGAATAGTTTAATGGTCAGCTGTGAGCCAGAGTTGTCTCTTTTTGTTATGGGAATAGGGCTCAATGGAAAATAATCTTGTTGGTATATGCAAAGAGCACAACGTGAGAATAGAGAGTTGTGACAGAAAATGCAGAATAGATAAGCAATGAGGGCCTTAAAGAAAAGGACTAGTTTTGGCTCTGGTGGCATGTTGCCTGCCCCTTTAGTCCAAGGCAATTTTTGAGTGCACTTCAGGGTGACCCAGGGAGATGTCCTGAGGACAAAGGGGTTAGAGGAATCAGTTGTGCATGCTTTACTCAATACAGCTTTAAAATGCACAGTACAACTCTGCTGTTACGTGATGACCAAGTGAAGACTCGGCTCCATCTTTGAGGAAGATAGCACTTGGATATCTTGACTTGAAATCTTCCAGGCTCCTGAAGCAGGAACAAAGGACTGTGCCTTTTGGGTTTTTGTTATTGTTGTTTATGTTTATTTATTACTTTGGATTACATCTCCATCACTGTGCCCTCTTTCCACCCTCCCAGTTTCCCCCTCCCACCCTCTACCCCCTATCCCTTCCATCCCACTCTTCCAGAGTGGAGTGTTTACTTCTCCAAAACCATGGCAATCCTTTGCTTCTGGCCCCGTGGTGCAGATTGGAAAGCCTTTGGTCCAATACTTCAGTTTTTGCTGAAAAGTTATACTCAACCTTCATTTCACCTCATCCCTCCCTCTCCATGTCTGGCTGGGCATTCTTTCCTGTGCTCCAGATCATGCCTCCCATTACTTCCTCTGTGTGCCTGGGGTGACAGTCTGCTTCATTGTGATGGGCCAAAGGCACTGCCTGTCTAGCTTCTGAAAACTTAGTGCTTGATAAAAATTCTTATTTGAATAAATACAAACTGTGGTTTAAAAGAAAGAAAGAAAGAAAGAAAGAAAATAATCTTAGTGAAAAAAATCTTAACAGAACCATAGTCTCAGCAAATTTAAGCTTTAATTATGTTAGAGGTACAGACTTTTTTTCCCTATAGTGTTGGGGTAGTGTTAAGCATTCTAAATGTTAATTAATTGGTCCTGCTTGCTGTCTGTTACTTACATTGAATCTGATTGGTTAAATAAAATGCCCAGGCCTGAGACTGGACAAAGACAAAGAAAGGTGGGACTTCCTGGGATTAGAGCAGGAAGCCTGCGCTTTAGACAGAGGATTAATTCATTCCAGCCACTAGCAGCACGAAGGAAGACACACGCCATGGGTTAGGAAAAAGAACCTCATTCCACATGGCAAGGAACGTTGACATGGCATGGAAAATGGCAGTCCAAGGGGACGTATGTATATATGGGATCATATTTGGGTAAGAGAATTAAGAGATAGCTTAGGTGAGCTAAGATTGCTCGATCCAGGCCTAGGCTTGTTAAAATCCACGTGGTGTCTGTGTACTCATTTATAATGTCTGGATGAGAATTAACAACAGCCAAAACAAGCAACAATGATCTAAATACTGTTAAATAACTTATTAGCCATATTTTTTATATATGGCGCCCAACATGGGGACCGAATAAAATGGAAAAATGGTTAATCAAGTTGACATTTTCAAGTCTAAATAACTTCTTTGTATCAGGAGGTAGAAAGGATATTTTTCTGGTTTGGCATTGCTAAAACATAAGAGATTTTTGAAGATTTTGGGCAGATTTCGGAATAGTCACTACAGTTCAAAGTTGCTCTCAAGGTTACAGAGTTACTTAAATCTGGGATTTAAGTGAAATATTTGAGCAGGGTGGTACTGGCACACACCCTTAATCCCATCACACTAGAGGAAGAAACAGGCAGATCTCTGGATTCTAGACCAGCCTGGTTTAAACAATGAAGGCAGGGCAGGAAACCTGCTGATAAGACAAGGCTGCTTACTAAAGACAGTCTAGAATTCAAAAATGACACATTTTTCCCTTGATGTTAAGTTTAATAATGTCCTTACTGATATAATGAATAAATACACATAATCTTAAATTTGTGTAAAGAGAAAGAAGTTACAAGCCAGTCTTCTTAGGTGTGGGACTCCCACTGGAGAACTGGTTTCAAGAGGCATTTTGCCCCTAAAAGAGATCTGTTAATTGCTGGGTGTGGAGCTACATTCCTTTAATCCCAGAACTTTAGAGGCAGAAGCAGGCTAATCTCTGTGAGTTCAAGGCTAGCCTGGTGCAAAGTAAGTCCAGGACAAGGATACACAGATAAATCCTGTCTCAAAAAGAAAAAGGAGAGAGAAAGAGATATATTCTGTTAACCAATGTAAGGACCAAGAATTAGGCTTGGGAAGAACTTGTAAACTGCATGCCTCCCATAGTCAACAGTTAAGAAAAGCTAATATAAAATAGCATATCATGCTATTCTACCCCAATCCCCTTAAGAATGGAGCTTCCATGGGAGAATTGGAACTCAAACTAATAAAAAATGGTTTAATTAATGCTATTATTTAATAAGGGTAATTCAATTATTTAAATTCATACCTTGATCTCAAAACTTGGGAGACAAGGACAAAACAGGTTCCTTGTGTGTTTGAGGCCAATCTAATCTACAGAGCTCTACAGAGCAAATCAAGACAGCCCAAACTACAAAGAGAAACCCTGTCTCAATAAGGATAGGTATATCCACATATAAATTAAATCTCCAAAGAAAGGAGAAAAGAAAAGAAGAAATATGTGAATGCATACCTTTGCTCCCAAAACATGGGAGACAAAGACAGAGACAGATTGGTTTCTTTTGAGTTTGGGGCCAACCTAATCTACAAAAAGCCAGAACAACACAGAATAAAACCTGTTTTAATCAATTAATAAATGTATGCCAACTCTAGAGGAGAATAGTTAAAATCCATACAGTTTTATGCTATATTTTCAATTTAAAATAGATTTTATAGATAGCATAAATATGTAATACTATTACATGATATCATTTTTATGGCATGAATGGAGACTTACAAATGTCTTTCTTCTGTTCAAAGAACAGAAAAATATTCCTTAATTGATTTGTGCATCCTGCACGTCCAAGGCATTTTGGTAATTACAGAACTATATGTTACTTGTGAGAAATTATATATTTTTCAGAACAAAGGGACAAGAGTCCAAAGAAGACAAGTAACCCAGATGATCCAGCCTCATAGAATGTCTCAATAGCTGTTTTTCCTCAAAAATCTGCATCACGAACTTCAAACAGCTTGCTGAGATGGCCCAGCCTCAAGGACTGAACTTTCTTACCAAAGTCCAGCTTCGGAGTACAAACTGCTCAGGACATTCAAATTGCTGAGCACATAGAGACTGGACAAAAATGTTACAATTTACTCGCTTAACCATTTTTTTTTTTCATTTTATTGAGCCCCTAAACAGGTTTTCTGTGTCCCAATTCAACAGGAAGAAGTTTTACGAGAGCGAAGTCCCATTCCCCAAAAGTGAGGTGGAATATGGAGGTTGTTTAGGAAGAATTGTTACAAATTGTTATATGGTCTTGTTAAGCAAGGTATAGGAAGTTAGACTTGGAGATCTCTTTTTCTTTTCTCTATCCTTCTTTCTCTCTTATATAGTAGGAAAAGAAAAAGAGGGGGAATATATGTATAGAAATTATAAGATATAAGGATAGATTATTGAGTCTGCTCTGAAAAACAAAACTATTGTTATTCTCAAATAAGGTTATCTTTTCATACATTGGTATAGAATTTTGTATATTGTTACAAAAATAAGATTAATTTTGATTCATTAGTATAGAATTTTATATTTTGACATATAATAAGTATATTTCAATTCTTATATAAGGTATTGTGATTATACAACTCATTTAAAAGTAGAGGTTTACTTCCAATCGTTTTATGGGTTGCTATTGAAATCTATTTAGGAGTCTCGGTAATACAACTTGATTGCTGACCAGTCAAGCTCCTAGTCATGTCAAATACTAGTCTTAATTTATCACAAAATAGACTTAATAGGTTAAACAGATAGTAAATGGTTAAAATATACACTTTGCTTGTTCAAAGATACATAGAAGATAGATGATAGATAGATTTATAAATAAATAGATAGATGTCTTCAAATCCCTCAGAGGCATACAGAAAATGGCATTTAAATATTTTTATTATTTTAAGAATTGTTTGACTTAAGACAGTCAGTTCCTGACAGCTCCCATTTGACTTGGAAGAAGACAATGAGCATCAAAAAGAAATCTCCCATCAGGAGATAATTCCTATTGGGCAAAAATGACCCTGTTATCTCAACAGACTATATACAGTTCAAAGATGGACCAGAGCTTAAATGCAGGTAAAACGATGTCCTGATTCTGCAGAGACAGAATGGGAAAATCCTTATTTCCTGCTGCACAATTTAGTCTAAAAAATAATTGGCCAGAAGGCTGAAGATGATGCTCCAACAATATAAAGAGATATGTGGGACTGTCTAGGCAGCAAACTGTCATTCTTTCTTTTTGGAAGCTGTTCTTCTGTGCTTCCTACTCACTCAAATAATAACTTTAGCCCTTCTTATGTCTTTGATGGGCTTGAAGGCATAATAGTTATAAGATTTCAATTGAACTTGAGTTGTTTAGAATTTAAAAGGATATTTTCATGCCTAAATAAAATCTTTAGGTTTATAAATATAGGATAAAATAGAAATTATTTAGGTTCAGATAGATAGATGATTTTTTCTTCTTCAAGATTTCCTGATACAAATAGGCTTAACATTATGTGTATAACTTTTATATATGGTTTTCTTGATTGTTTCATATTTGTTCTTATTGTTTTTACTATATGAGCTAAAAAATTTAGCCTTTTTTTTTAGACAAAAGGAGGGAATTGTTGGGGTAGTGTTAAGCATTCTAAATATTAATTAATTGGCCCTGCTTGCTGTCTGTTACTTACATTGGCTCTGATTGGTTAAATAAAATGCCGAGGCCTGAGATTGGGCAAAGACAGAGAAAGGTGAGACTTCCTGGGATTAGAGCAGGAAACCTGCGCTTTAGACAGAGGATTAATTCATTCCAGCCACTAGCAGCATGAAGGAAGACACACGCCATGAGTTAGGAAAAAGAACCTCATTCCACATGGCCAGGAACATTGGCATGGCATGGAAAATGGCAGTCCAAGGGGACGTATGTATATATGGGATCATATTTGGGTAAGAGAATTAAGAGATAGCTTAGGTGGGCTAGGATTGCTAGATCCAGGCCTAGACTTGTTAAAATCCACGTGGTGTCTGTATACTCATTTATAATGTCTGGATGAGAATTAACAACAGCCAAAACAAGCAACAATAATCTAAATACTGTTAAATAACTTATTAGCCATATTTTTTGTACTACAGCATCTAGGAAGTCTGTGTTAAGTGATACTCATCCTCGAATGCATCTCCCTTTACCTAAACTCTGCCTTGTATAACTTAGTATTTCCTAAACAACTTTAGTAGATCCATTATAATATCAACGTATTATTCCTAGTTTCTCCTTTGTTGTTTTAATGGTAGAAACAGAAGCGTTTATCAAACAAAAAGGTTTGTGTGTTTTGTTATTAGCACTACCTTGGAACAAGTTTAAGAGAAGAAATTTGTCATAAACCTTCACAGACATTGAAATTTCTTGGCAGTCAGAGCCCAGGCAATGAATGAAACACTCAGCCTTAAGAATTTCTCCAGGGCCCTTATTACAAATCTCAAGTGTTCCAAGCTAACTTCTTCATGGAAAAAGATTATAATAGTAATAGATGCTTACAACTCATCTGATAACATCTTTCATCCGGTATAACCCCTGTGTATCTCTTTTTCTGGTTCCATCTACCTCCCAGTCATGAGATGCAGGAGGGCAGTCCCTAGAAAAGAAATACCTAGGAAGATAAGCATGAATTCATGAAGAGAATAGAGGAGGAAATTTGTCTTTTGGAATGACAAATGCTTTGCATTGCTGTCTTTATCAACTCATCCTTTTTCTTGCTTGTCATTTTATAATTTATAAAACTCTGACCATTTTCTTTACTGACGTTTAAGCTTCTTTTAGTAAGAGTCATCACCCAAAGGTTTTCTAAGTTCAATATCTCATGTAGGAAGCAAATTTCTGAGATCTTAAAAATTTTTAAATTATTGTTACTATTAGATGTGGAATATTACCTTTAAAATCTTACTATATCACCAGTAGTTAGTGAAAGGTACTGGTTGTGTCCTTTGGATTGAACAAAACTTCCAGAAGCATATATCTTCCCAGGACAGCTCTTATAATGTGGCACAAACTCAGGGGATCCACCACTGTATTCTATTTTATATTTGTATTCTTGCCCTTACTGCTCCAGTGTAGTGCTTATCATGTGTCACCAAAAGAAGAACCTCATTCCAGTCTGCAGTGATGTTCCAGTCCTTGAGGCCTCACCTCCAAGAGACTTCCTCTAGTCCCATTATTTGAATTGCTACTGTGCATTTTCACTTCAAGAGGAAGTTGACTTAAACTCCTGTGTAGGAATAGTAAGACCTAGAAGTCCATTCAGGCTCAACTAAAAAGACTCTAAAGGACAAGAAGGGTGATTATGGAAGGTATCTACAAATGAACCACAAAGGGCATCTGGGAATAATACTTCCAGTGGCACGTGCTCATTAATAAATATCTATTGTTACATCATTTCCATTGCTGAGCGGCTATAGTAGTGTGCTCCTGCTTGAGCCTTCCTGTGGGACGGGAGATAAGTGATAATAATATGGTCCTTCATGTTAGCTGAGGATAGAAATTTATTTGTGTATACACCCTACCACACAATGTCAGCTATCATCCTAAAGTGTGCTTATCTTGTGGTACAAAGGGGTGACAGCTGTTAAGAGGTCTCTGCACGACCTCAGAGTTTAAAATCTAGCTTATGAAATAGGAAATACCTGTTTGAAGTCTGGCTGTGTCTCCTAATAATTTTGCTGTTAAATATTCTTTTAAGTTTCAATAATAACTTTCCCAGTGAAACATGAATTTTGTTATTTCTAAAGGAACCTGATTTATGTTAGTATGGCTAAAAGTAGAAAATTGTACATTTTAAAATAAACCATACAACAAATAATTGCAAATCAAATTTAGGAGAGTGTATTGTGTGACAGTTACTCATACTGAAGCTATTTGAGTTGGTAATAGTTATGCAATTTATGAAGAATGATAATGATTTACTGTCATTTTAGTATATGAATTTTAAATTAAGTAAAATATTTAGTTCTATTTTGCAGTCATTTGTAGAACTCATGCCATAAGCTGGTTTACTCTTATTTGGAAAATCAGTGTATTACAAAAAAAATTATAAATGATTTATTTTTCTAGTGTTTGTCTACCACATTTTACAAGTGAATGTAGCACATATGAAAGGGCTTAGAGGAGACAAGGATTCAGTTAATGTCCATGAAGTGCTGATGGGCCCCACCTGAAGTGCTCTCTTACATGCATCTACAAATTAACTGCTATGTATAGCCAAGTGTCTGGTTAGCCCCAGGGAAAGGGTTTTGTTATTTATTTATTCATTCATTCATTCATTTATTACTTACTTATTTTATGGGGTTTTGGAAGAGTTTTTTGGTTTTGTTTTTGTTGTTGTTGTTGTTGTTTTGGTTTTGGTTTTGGTTTTGGTTTTTCAAGAATTAGTTTCTTTGGGTAGCACTGGCTGTCCTCGAACTGGCTTTGTATACCAGGGTAGCCTTGAGTTCAGATATCTGCCTACCTCTGCCTCCCCAGTGATGGAATTAAGGGAGTATGCCTTGACTGTCTCTCTAGGGAGAGTGTTTTATAGTCAGGTGAGACACTTAAAATATATTTCTCTGTGATTCTCTATTTCAAATTCACATCATTGAAAAAATATAATCTATGACTATGACAAAGTTATCCTAAGGCAAAGCCCAAATATGAATCTGCTTGCTTCTTAAGATAGGGGCATATTCCTGGGCTCATTCACTGTCCAGAGCTGGCCTTTAGTCTATGACAGTTACACGTCACACAGCATTACACTGTCCTCGGTGCTTCTTCAAGTACACTGATGCCTTCCAATACAATTTGTACAAATCATATAAGAAAATTTTAAATGGAATTATATATAATTATGCTGATACATGTCACAATGTGTTAGTTAATCTACTCTACTTGAAGGCATCAACATGTATTTCCAAAGCAGACACTTTCACATTCTAGATCTGTACATAATTATTTTTCTTATCCCAAGGCTCTCGTATTTGAGGCACTGCCAAGGCCTCATCACTGCACAAAGCTGTCTCCCCAGGTGTCCAATTCTGAGCTATCTTTTCACTTTCCTGGGCAGTTTCCTATGCCGAATGATACCTGGAATTCTGTCTCACTTTCCTTCTCTACTTCTTTCTCTTCTGTTTCCTTTCACCTGCCACCTTTACCATGCTATCTTAATACATCACAGCAGCACTCTCATTTGTGCTTGTCCCTTCCCTTTTATTCATTCATTTATCCCCTCAACCATCCTCAGGAGGAAAATTCAGCCTGTTTCACAAGTCTATGCATGCAAAACCATCTCCCTGGCCTTTGTCCATTACCCCTCAACTATTCCCTCCAGGGACTACTTCCTCCCATCCCAGAGTTAGACAAAAATCAAAGAACTGTAAATTATTTCTCAATTTTGTGACTTCAGTTATGCTGAACACATATCATCTCATCCAATGATTTTTTTAATTTAGTCAGAAAAAGGACAGTGGTCCTCATTCTGTTAGGAGTGTGTGAAGCACCCCTGTCCTGTGTTAGCTCTGTTAGTTGTACTTGATGAGCCATAAATGACAGGTATTCTTTGTAAGAGCTATGGTCGCTCCATGTTCTCTCAGTTGCAGACTGGCAGAATACAGACCTGAATATGTTCTACTTAGGGAAGTCCAAATAGTGTCATTTTGCTTGGCTGTGGTTCTGGATTAGTCACATATTACTGTAGTGACATGTCTGAAAATAAAGGGTTTCAACAAATGTGTACAAAGACTGGCTGAACTCTTGGTAGTTTGGATCCCAAAAAGCCATAGGCACAACTACATTGGCATTAAATGCACCCCCTCCTTTACCATTTCTTTGTTACCTGTGAACCTCATCCTCTCAGACTACTGTCATCTACCCTTGGTGCTGTTGAACAGATTAAAAGTGATATATGCAAGGACCTGGCACTCACTTAGTGATGTTACCTTTTAACTTTACTTGGTTCCCTACCTCATTCCCTTCTCATGCAGAGAAACTTGAAGTAATAAATTGATATAATAGGATTCAGTATCAAACTTGCTTAAGAAATATTAAGTTACACAATCATAATTCAGCTAATGGAATGCTGCCTCCAGTATGAATAGAAATAAGTAATACTAACCAGAGTTGGAAGAAACTGTAGGAATAAAAAATTTATACACTGTGATGGAGATGTAACCTGAAGTAATAAATAAATATTTTTTTTAAATTATACCATAATTGAAATTTGGGGTTACTGAGAAGGACTGGTTCTGGTGTTCACTGAAATTGAACACCAACCAGACTCCATTCCCATAACAAAAGGAGAAAACCCTGACTTAACAATAGGCCATTGCGCTCATCCCTATGTCTTGAACATGACTTTAAAGGGAGGCTCAAGGCAGCAGAGCAGGGCTACCAACCATCATTAAGTCCTGATCTGCCATTAAGTCTCCTGTACTTTTGTCAGGCAAAGCACAATTCTGCCAGGTGGGTAAGATGACCCTGGGTAACAACCTTGCATAAAATAATAAGTTTAAATTAGTTAAGAAATAATTCTTGCAATATCCTTTCTGTATAAGTCTCCCATATACCTATGTGGCCAGACTTGCAGTCTCCTGTCTGTTTAAATTGTTCTAAGTGTAATCTGGACAGGGATCTTTAAGGATGACAGCATATAGTGAATGCATAAATCTAAGTTGTATATTAACTAGCAGAATCTCCTGTTCAAGGTGGCTCTCTTTGGGCAACAGCTAGAACCAAATTTACACAATCATTAAAGAAGTTTCTCCTTATTTTTCTTGAGTGTGCAATGAATTCTCACTGGAGGCAGGGAATCACTTGTACTTGTCATTTCCAATCTGAGAAAAATTCTTTATCTTCCCATCATGTATTTGTTCTTTCATTCATCTGACAACTGCTCATCGACCATATGGCATGGCATGCTCTGTGTTCTGCCCAGAGAAGAAAATGGAAGTGGCACAGAGAGGACTGTGGGGATGATTAATGTCACCCAGAAGCGGAGGGCAGATAGAGCACACCAGTGCCGGAAACGGCACATGAGTCTGTCCATTGAGCTTTCGCTAACCCTGAGCCATTCAAACAAGAACTAGTAGATTTCAGAGGAACGT
>CAJQZJ010034466.1:3662610-3688636 GCA_907164525.1 Lophiomys imhausi | reverse complement strand
ACCAAAGCATCTCCAAACAGAGTTCCTGACATGAAGAGTCTAGAGCTTATTATCGAGATGGTTTCTCTAAAATACTGAAAGATGTCATTAGTAACAGAACTATAGAAAAGATCATGACAGATACTTACATGGGGATGCCATTTCTGATACAGTTGTTTATTAAACAGGGTTCTGGGTGGTTTTATGTCAATGTGACACAAGCTAAAACCATCTGAAAGGAGGGAACCTCAATTTAAAAATGCTTCCATTCTCTCTCACAGCCCTCTCACCCCATCCCTGCTCCCCCAGTTCTCCTTTCCACACTTTCTATCACCTACATCCCTCTCTCCATCCACTTCCTATGTCTATTTCATTTCCCCTACTTAATGGGATTCAAGAATCCTCCCTTGAGCCCTCCTTGTTACTTATCTTCTTTGAGTCTGTGGGTTGTAGCTTGGCTATCCTGCACTTATGACTAATATCCGCTAATGAGTAGGTAATACCATATTTGTCTTTCTGGGTTATCTCACTCATAATGATCTTTTCTTGTTCCATCCATTTGACTCCAAATTGCATGATTTCCTTGTTTCTATTAGCTGAGTAGTATTCTGTTGTGTAAATGTACCTCAGCTTCTTTTGTAGCCAGGCAAGACTTCCAGTGAAGGGAGGGGGACTTCACCCACCCACAAAACCCACAACCCAAAATTTTTCCTGTCTACAAGATATGCAGGGATAAAATGTGGAACAGAGATTGATGGAATGGCCAACCAATGACTGCCCTACCTTGAGACTGACCTCATGGGAGAAATACAACTCCTGACATTATTAATGATACCCTGCTCTCCTTGCAGACAAGAACCTAACATAACTGCCATCTGAGAGGCTTCATTCAGCAGACAATGGAAACAGATGCAGAGACCCATAGGCAAACATTAGGTGAAACTCAGGGAGTCTTGTGGAAGAGTTAGTGGAAGGATTGAGGGAGCTGGAGGGGTCAAGGGCACCAAGGGTTAAGACACACAGCCAATTAATTTGGGCACAGCAGGGCTCATAGAGACCAACCTACCAACCAAAGAATATGCATGCACTGGTCCTAGATCCACTACACATATGAAGCTGATGTTTGGTCCTCTAGTGGATCCCCTAACAATTTGAGCAGGGACTGTGTCTGACATGGACTCTGTTGATTCCCTCTGGATCCCATTTTCCTAGCAGAGCTGCCTTATCTTGCCCCAGTGAAAGAGGAGGCACTTAGTCCTGGTACAGTTTGAAATGCCAGAGTGAGTTGGTACCTAGTTGAAAGGGTATGGTGGGAGTGGATGGAAGGGTAGGAAGGACTAGAAGGAGAGGAGGGAGTGAGTGGAGTTGCAATTAGGATGTAAAATAAACAAATTAATTAATTAAGGGGAAAAAAGAAAAAGAAAATATTTCCATAAGATACAGGCTGTAGGTGAGTTTGTAGGGCATTTTCTTAATTAGTGGTTGATATGGGAGATTTCCATCCAATTGTAAGTAGCACCATCCCTGGACTGGTGTTTCTGGATTCTATAAGAAAGCAGACTAGGCAAGCCATGTTAAGCAAGTCAGTAAGAAGCATCCCTTCAAGGCCTTTGCATCAGCTCCTGCCTTCATATTCCTGGCCTGTTTGAGTTCCTGTCCTGACTTCCTTCGTGATGTGGAAGTGTAACCCAAATAAACCCTTTCCTCCTACATTACTTTCATAGTGGTGTTTCATCGCAGCACTAGAAATCCTAAAACAAATATTACTAAAAGAACAGCAGAAATTTACTGTGTTATGGGTCTTATTTAATTAACTCTATGAGATTTAGAGGATCCAAGATGGTGTCAGCCCACACAGACACATTTTGAACATGGGGAAAAACAACTATAACACCACAGAGTTATAAGACGTTGAGCAACAATTTGAGTAGTGGGAACCTGCTGGGTTTCACCCAGTGACCAAAGGACCATTAAAAGTCCCTGGGTAGGACTCTCCTCTCCTCTCTCGGACACTCAGAAAGACAGACCAGCAGAAACTGCAGAGCCGCTGAATCCGTTAATCATCACCAGGAGAGGGACAAGGTAAGAGCCACTCAAATACCCAGCCAGCAGCTCCGAACCCTAGACAGGGTTACTCACCAGCCTCCTGAGCTCCCAGATTCCATGCAGGCATTCTGACTCCAAGCAGAGGATTAGTAGAGCCCTGGGAATGGAATATACTCTCAGCAGAACCATTGTGGCCAGGGGCCACAGCATTATCTGAGTATCAGGGCAGCAGCAGGGCAGCAGCAGGTCCACAGCACAATAGCGTTTTGGCAAACACAAGCATATTTGGCAAACACAAGCATAATTGGCAAACATAAGAGGGGTGTTGGACATACATACAGGCCCCTCTATTGGATTTGCAGTCACTGGGAAGAACACTGCAGCTAGACAGAGCAGCAGGATACACTTCCAGCATCAGATTACACTGCAACTCTGCTGCAGTGTACCAGAACTTGGAAGACAGTGGCTCCAATTGCCAGTATCCAAAGTCAGCTCCAGACAGACACAGAATGAGCAGTGAGAGCAGGCAGAAAGGCAGGTGGCCAGGTTGGAAGGCAGCTTTGATTTCCACAGGGTCCAAGCCCTGGACAGGTTGTGGGGTTAATATCAGACTCCTGTGCTAGTGCTGGCTCTTCCAATGGGAAAACAGATCTTCAGCATGTATAGTTCCACCTCTGGAGCAGTGAGGTCTTGGCCTGGGGGCACTGCTGAGTGACTCAGCCTAAGGGCTTAGTGCTTAGGGATGAGAAGCACAGAGGCACACTGGGAACCATCGAGACAGGTGCACACTCATCTGGGCCAGCCCAGCAGGGACAACAAAGAACTCAGTACAGGAAATATAGACGCTGAAGGATAAGAATCACCATATATGAACACTGAGCACCTCCCACCAGGAAACCATACTCCCTCCCTGTTGGATCCTTTCAGGACTCCAGCTGGCAGACTCAACCCACCAAACTTAGGACCTCCAGAGTCCACAGCATCTGTGCCTGGACACGCAGGACCACACCAGCAGAGCCGCTGCATACTGAATAACCAGTCTGCAACACAGAGAGCTCTGACTCATGAGCAGTGAAATAATCCTGGGCCATTTCTCATTGCCTGGGAGTAGGCTGCACAAGCTCACAGTGCTTCTGGCTATTAGATGCACATTGACCCTGAGAACCCCCTGAGAGCAGCTTGGGAAGACCACGAACAGAGTCCGACAAGTAAGCTGTAGGGAAGCTACAGCCCCACCCAACAGTTTGTGGCCTGCCAACCTGCACCATCATCTATACGAGAACCAGGATACCAGGAACACATCCCCCCACAACCACTCACCTAAGTCCCCAATTGGAACAAAGCAGGAAGGGGTGAGCTCTGGGAAACACACTGAGAACAAACCCCCACACAAGGCCCCATCCAGTGGAAAGCTACAGATCACCAAGCTATACAACTTCTACACCAAAGCACCCCTCTTGGCACCAAGACCAGAAGGCACCAGGAACAAACAACAAAGAACAACCAAATGGATAAAGGTCAGCAAAAGAACACATCCAACAAAAGTCCGGGAAATATGACTCCAACAAAATGCAGCTATGCTAGTACAGCAAGCTCTGACCACCACAGCTGAAACACATGAAAACGATGACAATTCTACATTCTGGAAAGTTATAGAGTCCTTTCAAAAAGAATTTAAATCTCTGAAGGAATTTAAAGATTCCACAATTTTACAAGCGAAAGCAATGGAGAATACCATCAGAGAGCTCCAAGCCAAAGTGGCTCAACTTGAACAGAAAAGAGACAAGGAAACAAACAAATTGGAGCAGGAAACCTATAAAATGAATAAAATATTTAAAGTTTTGAAACTGGAAGTGGAAGGAATAAAGAAAACAAGTCAGAGATAAGAGTGGAAGTGGAGAATCAAGGGAAGAGAACAGGAACTACAGATATGAGTATCAAAAATAGGATACAAGAGATGGAAGACTGGATCTCAGGCACGGAAGATTCAATGGAAGAAATCAGTACAAAAAAAAAAAAGAAAATGAGAAAGCTAAAAAAGTTCTCACCCATAACATCCAAGAAATCAAGGACTCAATGAAAAGACAGAACCTAAGAATCATAGGCATAGAGGAAAGAGAAGTGTCCCGACTTCAAAGTCCAGGAAACATCCTCAACAAAATCATAGAAAAAAACTTCCCAAACCTAAAGAAAGAGATGGCAATAAAATTCCAAGAAGCATACAGAACACCAAAGAAATTAGATCAGAAAAAAACTCTTCTCACCACATAATAAATGAAATTCCAAATGTACAGGATAAAGAAAGACTATTAAAAGCTGTAAGAGAAAAAGATCAAGTAACATGTAATAGCAGACCCATCAGAATTAAACCTGACTTCTCAGAAACTTTAAAAGCTAGAAGGGCCTGGGCAGATGTCCTAAAAGCCCTGAGAGAACATAGGTGTGCAGCCAGACTACTATACCCAGCAAAAGTCTCTATCAACGTAGATGGAGAAAAAAAGATATTCCATGACAAAGTCAAACTTAAACAGTATCTATCCACAACTCCAGCCCTACAGAAGATTTTAGAAGGAAAATTCCAACCCAGAGAAGATAACTACACCCAAGAAAACAGAGGAAACAAAAAACTCCACTACAGCTAAACCAAAAGAAACACAGAACCACCACCTACACCAAAATAATAGGAAACAAAAACCTTTGGTCATTAATATCCACCAACATCAATGGACTTAACTACCCAATAAAAAGACACAGGCTTACAGATTGGATCCCTAAACAAGACCCATCATTTTTCTGCATACAAGCAATGCATCTCACTAACAAAGATAAATGCTACCTCAGAGTAAAGGGCTGGGAAGAGGTTTTCCAAGCAAATGGACCCAGGAAGCAAGCTGGAGTAGCCAGCTTGATATCAAACAAAATAGACTTCCAACTGAAGTTAATCAAAAAATATAGAGAAGGGTATTGCATACTCACTAAGGAAATATTCATCAAGAGGACATTTCAATATTGAACATCTAGGCCCAAATACAAAGGCACCTACATTTGTAAAAGAAACTCTTCTAAATCTTAAAACACACATCAGTCCTCACACATTAGTAGTGGGAGACTTCAACACCCCACTAAAAAGAGATAGGTCATCAAGACAGAAACCAACCAGAGAAATAATGAGTCTAACAGAGGTCATGAACCAAATGGACCTAACAGATATCTACAGAATCTTTCACCCAAACACAAAACAAAACACTTTCCTCTCAGCACCGTACAGAACCTTCTCCAAAATAGACCATATAGTCAGACACAAGGCAAGCCTCAACACAGACAAGAAAATTGAAAAAACCCCTTGTGTCTTATCAGACCACAATGGAATAAAGCTGGACGTAAACAACAACAGAAAGCCTACAGAAACATGAAAATTGAATAACTCTTTACTGGATGACTACTAAGTCAGGGAAGAAATAAAGAAAGAAATCAAACAATTCTTAAAATCTAATAAAAATGAAAGCACAACATTGTGGGACACAATGGGACACAATGAAAGCAGTGGTAAGAAGAAAGTTTATAGCATTAAGCGTTTTCAAAAAAAAATTGTGACAGCAAATATTAGTGAATTAATAGCTGAACTGGAAGAACTGGGAAAAAAAGAAGCAAATAATTCCAAGAGGGGCAGAAGCCAGGAAATCATCAAACTCAGGGCCAAAATCAACAATGTAGAAACAAAAAGAACAATACAAAGATCAATGAAACCAAGAGGTGGTTCTTTGAGAAAATCAACAAAATAGACAGACCCCTAGCCAAATTAACTAAAAGGCAGAGGGAAAAACCCAAATCAACAAAATCAGATATGAAAAGGGAGAAATACCAATAGATATTGAAGAAATCCAGAGAATCGTTAGGTCCTACTTTAAAAATCTATGCTCCACCAAATTGAAAAACCTAAGTGTAATGGACAATTTTCTTGATAGATTACACCTACCAAAGTTAAATCAAGATCAGGTTAAGAGATTAAACAGTCTTATAACCCCTAAGGAAATAGAAACAGTAATTAAAAATCTCCCAACCAAAAAAATCCCAGGGCCAGATAGTTACAGAATTCTACCAGACCTTCAAAGAAGAGCTCATACCAATACTCTTCAAACTCTTCCACAAAATAGAATGAGAAAGAACACTGCCAAACTCATTCTATGAGGCCACAGTCACCCTGATTGCTAAACCACCCAAAGATCCAACAAAGAAAGAGAACTTCAGACCAATCTCCCTCATAAATATTGATGCAAAAATACTTAATAAAATACTGGCAGACTGAATCCAAGAACACATCAAAAGTATCATACACCATTGTCAAGTAGGCCTCATCCCAGGATTGCAGGGATGATTCAACATACAAAAATCCACCAATGTAATTCACCATATAAACAAGCTGAAAGAAAAAAAAAACCGACGATAATCTTGCTAGATGCTGAAAAAACATTTGACAAAATCCAACACCCCTTCATGCTAAAAGTCCTGGAGAAAATGGGCATACAAGGACCTTACCTAGAAATAATAAAGGCAATATACAGCAAGCCAGTAGCCAACATCAAATTAAATGGAGAGAAACTTGAAGCATTTCCTCCAAACTCAGGGACAAGACAAGGATGTCCACTTTCACCATATCGCTTCAACATAGTACTTGAAGTTCTTCCTAGAACAATAAGACAGCTAAAGGACATCAAGGTGATACAAATTGGAAACGAAGAAGTCAAATTATCCCTATTTGCAGATGATATGATAATATACTTGAGCGACCCCAAAAATTCCACCAGGGAACTCTTACAGCTGATAAACACCTTCAGCAAAGTGGCTGGATACAAAATTAACTCAAAAAAATCAGAAGCCCTTCTTTACACAACAAATAAATGGGCTGAGAAAGAAATCAGGGAAACAACACACTTCACAATAGCAATAAACAATATAAAATACCTGGGGATAACTCTAACCAAGCAAGTGAAAACCCTGTATGACAAGAACTTCAAGTCCTTGCAGAAAGAAATTGAAGAGGCCATTAGAAGATGGAAAGATCTCCCATGCTCATGGATAGGTAGGATTGACATAATAAAAATGGCCATCCTACCAAAAGCAATGTACAGATTCAATTCAATTCCTTTCAAAATACCAACACAATTCTTTATAGACCTGGAAAAAGCAATTCTCAACTTGTATGGAATTATGGAATAACAAAAAACCCAGAATAGCTAAATCAATCCTGTACAATAAAAACAAAACAAAACAAAACAAAAAAAAAAAAACATCTGGAGGTATCACCATCCCAGATTTCAACCTGTACTACAGAGCAATAGTAATAAAAACAGCATGGTACTCATATAGAAACAGACCAGTGGATCAATGGAATCGAATTGAAGACACAGAAATGAACCCACACACCTATGGTCTCTTAATTTTTGACAAAGAAGCCAAAACAGTACAATGGAAAAAGGACAGCATGTTCAACAAATGGTGCTGGTCCAATTGGATGTCCACATGTAAAAGAATGAAATTAGACCCATACTTATCACCTTGTACAAAACTTAAGTCCAAGTGGATGAAAGACCTTAACCTAAGGCCGGTCACACTAAATCTACTAGAAGAAAAAGTGGGAAAAACCCTCGAACTCATTGGCACAGGTGACAACTTCCTGAACAGGACACCAACAGCTCAGGATCTAAGACCAGCAATCAATAAATGGGACTTCATGAAACTTCAAAGCTTCTGTAAGGCAAAAGCTGGTCAGTTGAACAAAATGGCAGCCTACAGATTGGAAAAAAAAAAAAAAACTTCACCAACCCCATATGTGACAGAGAGCTAATATCCATAATTTACAAAGAACTCAAGAAATTAAATGCCAATTTAAACACAAATAATCCAATCAAAAATGGGGAACAGAGCTAAACAGAGAATTTGCAAAGGACGAATTCCTAATGGCTGAGAGACACTTGAAGAAATGCTCAGCATCCTTAACCATCAGAGAAATGTAACTCAAGACTACTCTGAGATTCCATCTCACACCTGTCAGAATGGCTAAGATCAAAAGCTCAAATGACAGCACATGCTTGCGAGGGTGTGGAGAAAGGGGAACCCTCCTCCATTGCTGGTGGGAGTGCATGCTTGTGCAACCACTATTGAGGTCATTCTGGAGATATCTTAGAAAACTTGGAATATCTCTGCCTGGGGACCAAGCAATACACATTATGGGTATACATCTAAGTGATTCCTCACCAAATCACAAGGAAGTTTCCTCATTTAGGTTCATAAGAGCTTTATTTGTAATAGCTAGAAACTGGAAACCACCCAGATGTCCCTCAGCCGAAGAATGGATTCAAAAACTGTGGTACATCTACACAATGAAATACTACTCAGCTTTCAGAAACAATGAAATCACGCAATTTGCAGCCAAATGAATGGAACTAGAGAAGCTCATCCTGAGTGAGCTAACCCAGACTCAGAAGGATGCACATGGCATCTATTCACTTATTGTCAGATTTTAGCTATATAGTACAGGATATCTATACTACAACGAATGCACCAAAGGGAACATGATCATAGACTGTTTTCCTGTCAGTCAGACACTTTGCCCTAATAGTGCTGCCTTGTAGGCTCCCAGTGTATGAGGAAGGTCTTGGCCCTCATATGACTGCTGAACTGGGGTGGGGGACTGTTATGTAGGGACACTCCACTCCAGAGGGGTGGGATGGAAGGAACAGGGGGTAGAGGGTGGGAGGGCAGGACTGTGAGGGATGGAAAGAGGACACTACGATGGAGATGTAACCTGAAGTAATAAATACATTAATTAATTAACTCTGTGAGATTGCAACTAATTTTCACTGACACAGAGCTTGAGGAGCTTTATTATACAACTCAGAACTCCCTTGCAGGTGTGTCACTGCCCACAGTGCGCTGGACCCTCCACATTAATAATTAATCAAGAAAATCCCCCCACAAACTTGCCTGTAGTCCTGCCTAATAGAGGTATGTTTTCACTTAAGACTCCTTCTTCTCAAATGACTCTAACCTGTAACAAGTGGACAAGCAGCAACAACAACAAGAACAAATACAAACATAACCAGCACATTGATGCATGACACTATTTAGAAGCAAATTGGGCATGGTAACAACACAGACTGTCTATAAATAAACACTCCTTTATAGGAATCTCTTCACACTTTATAGTAGTCCTTGCTCATCTGTGTGGAATATTTGGCCTAGTGAAGTTACCATGTGCGTATTCCTTTCCGTACTTTGTTCTTTGGAAGCTCATCCATAAGTCAGATCAGTGAAAAGAAGCAGAATTCATTTTGTTTTCCTGGAGAACAGGTAAGAAAGACTGTGTGGAGAGATGTTAAAACCAACACTGAAAAATGTAAATTTTTATGGAAATACTTTGAGGCAATGGTTTTATTTAAATAATTTATTTTTTTATTTATTCAAGTTACATCTCAATCACAATCCCCTCCCTACTGCCCCCTCCAGTCTCACCCTTCCACCCTCCCCCCCCTCAACCCCCCCATCCTTTTGACTTTTTTTTTTTTTTAGTTTAAGATATTTCTTTTCCCCCCAACAGCTCTCCCTTTCAGTCCAACAAATGTTTCTTTCTCTTATAACTATAAATGCAATACAAAACAACAGAAATAAATAGGCCACAATTATGAGAGTCATATTGCTTAGCGTACATTCCCAATGTCCAGTACATATGTATTTGGCACCTGACTTTAACATTCTACTATCTAACCATCTCCATGAGTTTAAAGTTCTATATCTAACTCAGCTTTCATACTAACTTGCCTCACAATTTTAAAAATATCTTCTTAAGATTATATTTGGCCACATTGGTATTGATCTTTGTATATTGATACAAAATTAATGGTAACGCTTCTTAAAGGTATTGTACCTAGTAATGCTCAAAAATGAAATGTCAAGTTTTGGCCTCTTGCTACCAACCATCATAAACTGTTTAGGATAATTAAGAAACGGAAACTAATAGTCATGCAAGCGTGTCATTTTGTTAGTTACTATGACTGTCTATCACAGTTATTTTCTAACCTGCTCAGAAATCAAGTTGCTAAGAGACAAGCAACATTTGCTTATCTAATTATAAGAGATAAATAGGACATCTTCAAAAACCTCAAGAGATCTGCAGAATATGGCATTCAAAGATGTTTTCTTAACTTTAGATTTTTTGATATCAAGACATGTCAGCTCCTGACAGCACCCCCATTCTACTCCAAGTAGAAGATGAGCATCGAAGAATATCCAATTGGAGATAGTTAAATTGGTGGTAAGCCTTTCTCTTGGCAAGAAAAACCCCTTGCTTCAACTGTAGACAGACTTCTGTCCAAAAAGGACAAAACTTGGAAGCAGGTAAGTCGACAGCCTAGCTCTGCCAAGACAGGGTAGGTAAGTCCTTCATAATTCCTGCTCTGCAATCAATGTCTGTCAGAGAAACGGGGCCAAACGGCTGAAGATTGATGCTGTAATGTATGGATAGAAAATGGGAACTGTCCAGGCAGCCACTGGTATGTCATTTCTTACTTTTAGAAGTTGCAGGCCCTGCACTTCCTATATAATCAGATATATTTATCCCTCTCAGGTCTCTGAGGTGGTTGAAGAATAGATAGCTAGAGTCTCATAGTTAAATTTTGGGTTCTTTAGGAATCAAGAGGGTGCTCTGGATCTAAGAGGCAACGGTTTTTACTCTATTTTGCTCAATAATTTTACTATATACTAGTGGAAGTTGCCCTGACAGTTATTTCCGTGGTTTCTAGTAGTGATGTTTTGGTTACCTAGGAGTTGAATAGCAACTGAAAACATAAGAATTCTGACATAGGACAGAAGTAGTTACATTCAGTGTGGCCCAAGACTATATTGCATTGGGTTACAGTATTCTCTCTTTAGTAACACCCAGGAGCTCATTTCAATTGCATTAGAGTGCTGAGCACTGAAAAGGTGCTTAAAGGTCTCAAGAGAAGGTGTGACACCCTTCAGTGAGAATGCTAATTTGCGTACACATATTAACCCTCCACGTGGTATGTGGATTCAAGGGTAACCCACAACCTTAAATAGACTTTTTGGGACAAAGCAGTTCCTCAGTAAACTCTATAATCTCATTCAAAAATCCAGCTGTCAGTTTACAGCTTTCCAGATTGATGTCTTATATCAAGAAAACGCCACACATGTATAGTAGGTAACTGGCCTAATATTTTCTGTAAACTGCTGCCTCTGGTTTGCAAAAACAGAGTAAATTGCTGGCAACTGACAATGCTTCTCTGTGCCAGGCCAACTTCTGCAGCTAACAAATCAGTCTTCAATTATTCATGACATCACCCAATGTCTAAACTTTGACAGGCATTGATTTTAGGGACCTGTAATTCTTTTATACTACAGTAAAACTTGTCACCTGATTCTTTTCACTCTCTTCAAACAGAAAAATTAAAACTGTAAGCAGAAAAAAAAAAAAAAAAAGAAACAGTTCCACCTTCTTTCAGAATCTCAGTGAGAGGTGAGCCCATTTTACAATGCATTGAGCCCCTGCTGCCCTGGGCTGCTCTGCAGGGCAACTCTTTCCTCAAATTAACAGCTTCAGTGTTTTCTAGTAACCACACAGAGAGTGTTCTTTCCAGCATCAGCTCTATAGTGATAGAACAAAGAAATGCATAGATTTATGTGGAAATGAAGACATCAGGTGGCTTTTAAAGCCAGCATTATTAGACCACTGCAGACTACTCTAGATCTTTCCTTTCCTTGACACAGTATTAATACTACCTCTAAGTCAAATAATAGCCTTGTACCATGAAGGAATCTTTCATTTGAAAAGCACTTTTGTCAATATTTGCACAACAAAAATAACTCACGGGCCTTTTAAAAGGAAGACATGTCATTTTTTTTTTTTTTTTTTTTAGTCTGTACATAGTAGGTGAGGGACTTTGTTTAATAGTATATTTCAAAACACTGTTTCTTCAGGGTAGTGGCCCCATGCTCTAATCTGTTATAGTGTCTGTTTTCAAGTAGAGCCTTCAAATAGAAGATTCTGTAAAAAGAGCTAACAATGGAAGTGGACTAATGAATATGGGAAAATTCATTGCAGGAGATAAATGAACATGCTACTTATCTCATGTGTGTCTGAGAATAAACATGGCTCTCATACATGACCATCAGCACTAAAATTTAAATATTAACTCCAACCAGCATAACATTAATTATTGTACACTGAAGCTGGAAGCTAGTGACTACTTACACCAGGTACTAGTGAAGACAGCACAGGTTCTGGTGAACAGTATGATGTATTGCTGATTGCTCTGCTTCCAGGTGCCATGTTCAATGATCCTGCAAGGTGGCCAACACAGACCCACAGAACCTTACTGTATGCCCAATTACCAGGCCACCATCATTAGCTGCTCCTGTGACCTCAACAGCAGGAATGTTCTATTGCAGCAGCCCCTACTAAAAGTTAATGATGAGAAATCATCATTGGCTTTTGAATTTACAGCTCTTTTATTGGAGATACTCCAGAAATTCCATTTTCTTGTGATGTAATTTTCACTGTATTCTTGGCATATAAGGCTAAAATGACACTTACAAAGACAAAATAAGAAAGTATAATGGGCATTTTTTTAGGAAAGCAATAACTTTTTACCGATACAAAATGGCTTGCAGAAAATAAGACCTCAGTGACATCTTGGATGTTTGCAAATGGTTAATGTTGTCAGTGCTGTTTGTTTCTGATGTGAAAGGTGTTTGTCAAGGCCCTTGAAGAACTGGGAGTCAAATTTGTGAGGAGACCTGATGATGGCAAAGCAAAGGGCTGCACATTTAGTCTTCATCCTGAGGGTTACAGGAATGAAAGTTTGAATCCTTACAACATGCCAGGTATTTACATCTGAGAGAATTCTTTGAGATTTCAGTGAACATGTAGATAAGAAAGGAAACAAACACTTATCCAAGATAGTAAGGTATTACAAACATCTAGGAATGGATCATTCAAATTATTACTAAGTGAATTCCCATTTTCTATTTTGGTCGTTCTATTTCTCACCTGTTTAGTGTTCTTTATTTTGTAGTGCTGCTTTATAATAGAGCAGAGAAGACACACCTGAAGTGTTGGTGGCATCCTTCCATGGACTGGAACTCCTGGTTGAATAAAAGTTAGAGAACTGACTGGATACCCGCATCCATGTCTCTCTGATTCCTCACTGTAGACTCGATCTGATCAGCCATCTCAATTTTGGCTCCCATGTTTCTCACCATGATGGACTCTACCCTCAAGTTGTGAACACAGGTAATCTCTTTATTCATTGTTGATTTACCAGAGAAAAATGACCAATGCTGAAAACTTGTCCTGAGTGAGTAGGATCACTACTAAGATATGTTTTAGGAAATGATTTGTTGAAGAAATGTGGGTGAGGGTTTTTGTTTGTTTTTGAGGGGTGTGTGTGTGTGTGTGTGTGTGTGTGTGTATGCATGTGAGCACACCTATGCTTGTGTTTGTATGTAGTATAGAAGTCACAAAATGTAGTGAGCAGACTTGGCTATAATGTTGTAGTGGGAATTTAGAAGACCATAATGCTAAGGGAAATGCAGACAGTGGTGTCCCAGCTCATGCAATTTCAGAAGGGAACAAAAACTCTATCAGAACAATGGATTTCTGCTATTTGAGGTCATTCACAATATTCTGGCAGAGAATTTGGCTTCTTTCTTTCCATGTTCAGAGAGTTTGAGGAAACTGAATGCAAAAACAATGGAGTAATTTGGGAGAGGGAATCTCCAGGCAGGGTAACATTCAGTGAGAAAACTATGGAGATGGCAGTGGCTTTTATCTAAGTCTACAGAGATAATGAATACCAACAGACCAGAAAGTTAGAAACAATGTATCTTGATGAAGAAAGAAGCATGAAACATTTAAAATTGTAGACAAGAATGGTGTCGAAATAGCTGTTAAAAAGTTAACCTCCACTGGCCACACCTGCCAGAAGACCAGGTGGGTTAGGTACCCATGGACCTTCCCCATTTTCTAGCTTCTGACAGACTCAATCCTTAGTTGTCTTTCCCTAGTTTGCACGATGTCCCAGCTCCCAACTCCAATAGACAAACCCTGCTGACAACAAGCAATACCTACCAGAAGACCAAGTGGGCTGCCCATTCACAAATTACCTCCACTCTCTTCGTGCCCACCCCGAAGACTATGTACCAAATCCCCTGTTCCCTCTTCATCACAATACTGCTCCCCTTAACATGGGCAGAGATTGTATGCTGGATAAGAAGGAACACTAGCTACCAGTACTCTAGCTAGGCTGCTGGCCCTCATTCCTTCTCCACTCTCTTGGTAAAACTCCAACAATATCTCCATTCCATCCTCAAATGAGATACTCTCCCATCTTCATCACCATGTTCTAGCCCCCAAGTGAGGCAGAGAACCCCTTCTAAACCAAAGACCATGCTAGCCACTAGAAGCCCATCTTCCAACTTGGATTGTGACTCACTGCTACACCACTAGCCAGAACTCCAGGACACACAGATAAGAAGATAAAAGAGCAAATAGAAAACAAGAAAATATAAATAAAAACACCCATCCAGCAAAGACAAACTCTGAAATCAGCATCTACATCTATAATCACTCCAAATCCAGACACCTAGACACCAAAATAAGAATACAATCAGCAACACCCAGGAAAATGTGTCACCACCAGAGCTCAGTCATCATACTACAGCAAGCCCTGAATATTCCAATACAGTTGAAGCATAAGAAAAAAAAACTTAAAATCAAATTTATGATGATGATAGTGGTCCTTAAAGGAAAAACAAATAAATACTTTAAAGAAATTGAGAAAAAGAAAAACAAAAAATTGAAGGAAATTAATAAATCCCTTAAAGAAAGCCAAGAAAAAACAAAAAGCTGAAAGAAAGAAATAAAAATGTTCAAGATCTGAAAACAGAAATAGAAGCAATAAAGAAAATGCAAACTGAGGGGATTCTGGAAATGGTAAACCCAAATAAATGAACAGGAACTACAGACACAAGCATCACGAACAGAGTACAAGAGACAGATGAGAAAATCTGAGGTATTTATGATACAAGAGAAGAAATAGATACACAAGTCAAAACAATGTTAAATCTAAAAAGTTCTAGATACAAACCCTCCAGAAAATCTGTAACAGTATAAAATTACAAAACTGAAGACTAATGGGAATGGAAAGAGAAGAATTCCAGCTCAAGGACACAGAAAACACTTTCAACAAAATCATAGAAGACACTTTTCCTAATCTAAAGAAGGAGATGTCCATGAAGGTAAAAGACACATTCGGAACAGTAAATAGATTAGACCAGAAAAGAAATTCAACTCAGCCCTAATAATGAAAACACTAAATATACAGAACAAAGAAAATATATTAAAAGCTGCAAGGAAAAAAAGATCAAGTAACATATAAAGGCGAAGCTATTAGAATTAGCCCTGATATCAGGTGTGGTGGTGCATACCTTTAATCCTGGATCTCTGTGAGTTGGAGGTCAACCTGGTCTACAAAGAAAGTCCAAGACAGCCAGAGCTGTTACACAGAGAAACCCTGTCTTGAAACAAACAAACAAAATAAAAATAAATTACACCTGACATCTCAATGGAGACTCTAAAAGCCAGATCGGCTTAGACAGATATGCTACATCACAGATGCCAACCCACACTACTATACCTATCAAAATTTAAATCATCATTGATGGGAAAAAAGGTACATTCCATCATAAAACCAAATTTAAGCACTATTTGTCTACAAATCGAGCCCTAAAGAAGGAGTTAGAAGAAAATTTCCAATATAACTATGACTATAAATACAGGGGAATAAATAATTTCAGACTAGCAAAATCAAAAGAAGGGACACACACACACACACACACACACACACACACACACACACACACACAGACACATGCCACCAACACCAACAACAAAAACAAACAAAAAATCAAGAATCCATAACGATTGATAATTGACATATCTCAATATCAATGGTCTCAACCTCCACCTCCCCCCCAAAAAAAGACACAGGCTAACAGAATTGAAGAGAAAACAGTATCCATCCTACTTCTGCCTCCAAGAAACACATCTGAACATCATACATTACCTCAGAGTGAAGGACTGGAGAAAGATAATCCAAAAAAAAAAATGGAACTAAAAAACAAAACTGGTTTAACCATCTAACAAAATAGAATTTAAATACAAACAAGCCAGAAAGAGATAGAGAAGAACAGTACATACTCATCACACACACACAAAAAAAATCTACCCAGATGACATTTCAATTCTTAATATCTATGGCACAAACACAAGAGTACCCAAATTTATAAAAGAAACTCTACTATACCTTAAATCACATAGTGATATTGACCCTTACACACTGATAGTGGGAGACTTCAATATCTCTCTCTCTCCAATTGACAGAGGATCTACACAAAAACTAAACAGAGAAACACTGGAGCTAATATATTTTATAAACCAAATGGTTTTATACCAAAGTTTTATACCTTAAGAAGTATTTATAGAATATTTCACCCAAACACAAAAGAATATACTTTCTCAGCACCTCAGAGAACTCTCTCCACAATTGACCACATACTCATTCACAAAGCAAGTCTCAAGAGATCCAAGAAAAGTGCAATAACCCTCTGCATCCTATCAGAACACCATGGTTTTAGGCTGAATTTCAACAACATAAATAACAGAAGGCCTAGAAACTCATGGAAAATGAACACTCTATACTGAATGACTTCTGTATTGAGATAGAAATTAAGAAAGAAATTAAGGCTTCCTAGAATCCAATGGAAATGAATACATGACATATCCCAACTTATGAGACACAATAAAAGAGGCACTAAGAAAAAAGTTTGTAACACTAAGTACCTACATAATGAAATTAAGGAGGGCTCATGCTAGCAACATAACAGCACACCCGAAAGCACTAGAACAAAAGAAAAAAGCACACCCAAGGGGAATAATCAGTAGGAAATAATAAAACTGAGTGCTGAAAATAATATGATGGAACAAAGAGAATAATTCAAAGAATTAATGATTCAAAGAGTTGGTTCTTAGATAAAATCAACAAGATAGACAAAGCCTTATCCAAACTAATTAAAAGATACACAGAGAATATCCAAGTTAACAAAATCAGTAATGAAAAGGGGCACATAACAAGAGAAACCAAAGAAATCCAAACGAATCATAAGATCATACATTTAAAACCTGTACTCAAAACAAGGAAAATTTAGAATAAATGGACACTTTTTTTTCAATATATAGCACTTACTAAAGTTAAATCGAGATGGGATAAACAACTTAAATAGACCAATAACCACTAAAAATATAGAAGCAATCACTGAAACTTTCTGAATCAAAAACAGTCCAGGGCCAGATTTTAACCCAGAATTCTATCAGATTTTCAAAGAAGGCTTAAGGCCATACTCCTCAAATTAGTCCACAAAATAGAAACAGAAGAAACACTGCCGAACTCATTCTATGAGGCCATAATCACACTGATACCCAAACCACACAACGATTCAACAAAAAAAGAGAGTTAGAAACCAATTTCCTATATGAGCATATATGTAAAAATACTCACAAACCAAATCCAAGAACATATCCAAAAGATCAATCACTATGATTAAGTAAGCTTCATCTCAGAGATGCAGGGATGGTTCAACATATGAAAAACAATCAATGTAATCCATTATGTAAACAGAGAGAAAAACCACATGATCATTTCATTAGATGCAGAGAATGCCTTTAACAAAATTCAATACTTCTTCATGATAAAAGTCTTAGCGAGATCAGGTATACCAGGGACCTACCTAAACATAATAAAGGCAATATACAGCAAGCCAATAGCCAACAACATATTAAATGGTGAGAAATTCAAATCAATTCCACTAAAATGAGGAACAAGAAAAGGCTGTCCACTCATACTACATCTATTCAAAATAGTACTTAAAGATCTAGTTAGAACAATAAGACAATGGAAGAAGATCAAGGGGATACAAATTTGAAAGGAAGAGGTCAAATTATCATTTTTTGCAGATGATATGATAGTATACATAAGCAACCCCAAAAATTCTAGCAGGGAATTCCTATAGCTGATAACAGCTTCACCTAGGTGACTGGATAGAAGATTAACTAAAAAACAAAAAATCCATAGCCTTCCTACATACAAATGACAAACATGCTAAAAAAAAAAAAAAAAAGAAGAAGAAAAAGAAATCAGAGAAACAACACCCTTCACAATAGACACAAACAATATAAATTTTCTTGAAGAAACCCTAACCAAGCAAGTGAAAGCCTTGCGTTGCAAAAACTTCAAGTCTTTGAAGAAGATATCAGAAGATGGAAAGACTTCTCATGCTCACGGATTAGTAGGATTAACACATTAAAATGGTCATCCTATTAAAAGCAATCTATAGATTCAAGGAAATCACCATCAAAATTCGAACACAATTCTTTACAAACCTTGTAAGGACAATACTCAACTTCATATGGAAAAACAAACAAACAAAAACAAAACGGGATAGCTAAAACAATTCTGAGCAATAAAAGAACTTTCAAAAGTTTCACCATTCCTGATTTCAAGCTGTATTAAACAGGAGTAGTAATAAAAACCTCATAGTGTTGGCATAAAAGCAGGTTGATCAATGGAATCGAATTAAGACCTAGATATAAATCTTCATGCCTATGGATATATGCTTCCTGATAAAAAGAAAAAGTACCAGAAATACACAATGGAAAAAAGAAATCATCTTTAACAAATGCTGCTGGTCTAACTGAATGTTGGTATGTAGAAGAATGCAAATAGATCCATATCTATCACCCTGCATAAAATACAACTCTAAGAGGATCAAAACTTCAATACAAAACTAGATACACTGAATCTATTAGAAGAGAGATTGATCACATTGACACAGGAGACAACTTCCTAAACAGAACACCCACCAATAGGACAGAAAATAATATCTATAATTAATAAATGGGACCTCATGAAACTGCAAAGCTTCTGTAAGGCAAATGACATTGTCAACAGGGCAAAATGGGAGCCTACAGAATGGGAAAAGATTTTCACCAACTGCACATCTGATAGAGGGATAATATAAATAAACAACTCAAGAAACTGGATATAAACAAACCAAGTAAGCCTATTAAAAATGGGGTACAAATCTAAGCAGAGAATTCTCAACAGAAGAATCTCAAATGACTGAGAAATATTAAACACTTAAGGAAATTTTCAACATCCTAAACCATTAGGGAAATGTAAAGCCAAACTACTTTGGTATTACATTTTTCACCTATAAAAACGACTAAGATCAATAACACAATTGTCAGCTCATGCTACAAAGGATGTGGAGCAAGGGGAGCATTCCTCCATTTTTTCTACAGCCACTAAGGAAATAAATAAGGGATTTTTCTCAGAAAATTGGGATTAATCCATCTCGAGATCCAGCTCTTGGACATATACTCAAAAGATGCTTTATTCTACTGAAAGAAAAAAGACCCTGGTCCATCCTGGCTTTTACCCACCCCCTCAGCTATTGCAGACCTCATAAAAAGTAAGGCAACAATGTTAGCCTGAGAACAAAAACCATACAGCCCCCCCTCTTTAGAGACCTTGAGCTCAACGAAACTGGGAATGACTGGGAGTACCCCTTCCACTCCCAGAAATGAGCTCATCAGAATTTTACAATACCAGATGTGCCTCTGGTCTGCTTATGGTTTGGCCACTTGGCCCAGACCAATCTATCTAAGGGTGAGCTATACTTAGCCAATCATACAATGTCAAGACTTGAAAGCCCACTCTACCTACCCTGCTTGCTCCTCCCCCTCTTTTGCCTATCCCTTAAGACTCTCAAACTTTCCCGGTTCAGGGCCATTCACAGACTCCCTGAATGGAGAACATGTGATGGACCTTGCCTTGGGTTAAACCCCCAATTAAAAATCCTTTTGCTTTTGCATCGAGTTGGAGTCTTCCTGGCTTGTCTTATGGTTTCATGAACTGGGCATTGGACTACCACAAGGACACTTGCCCAACCATGTCCATAAAGGTTTTATTCATAATAACCACAAACTGGAAACAATCTTGAAATCTCTCAGCTAAAAACTGATAAAGAATATACAGTACATTGAAAAAATGGAGTATTATTCAGCAGTTTAAAAAAAAAAGATGAATATATCTGCTTATATAGGAAGTGCAGGGCCTGCAGCTTCCAAAACTAAGAAAGGACATACCAATGACTGCCTGGACAGTTCCCATTTTCTCTCCATACATTCCTGCATCAGTCTTCAGCCTTTGGGTCCTGTTTCTCTGACAGACATTTGTTGTAGAGCAGGGATTATGAAGGACTTACCTACCCTGTCTTGGCAGAGTTAGGCTGCCGACTTCCCTGCTACCAAGTTTTGTCCTTTTGGGACAGCAGTCTGTCTGCAGTTGGTGCAAGGGGTTTTTTCATGCCAAGAGATAGGCTTGCCACTAATTCAACCATCTTACAGTGGAGGTTCTTCGATGCTTATCTTCTACATGGAGTAGAATAGGGGGTGCTGTCAGGCGCTGATATGTCTTGATATCAAAAAAAGAAAAGAAAATCTTAATTTAAGATAACATCTTTGAATGCCATATTCTGCAGATCTCTTGGGGTTTTTGAAGATGCCCTATTCATCTCTTGTATTTAGATAAGCAAATGTTGCTTGTCTCTTAGCAACTTGATTACTGGGTAGTTTAGAGAATATCTGTGATAGACTGTCATAGTAGCTAAATAAGCAGATATATTTATCCCTCTCAGGTCTCTGAGGTGGTTGAAGAATAGACAGCTAGAGTCTCATAGTTAAATTTTGAGTTGTTTAGGAATCAAGAGGGTGTTATAGATCTAAGAAGATACTCTTAAAAGTGTGTTGCAAGTTAGTATGAATGTTGAGTCAGATATAGACCTTTAAACTCATGGAGATGGTTAGATAGTAGAATGTTAAAGTCAGGGGCCAAATATGTATAAACTGGACATTGGGAAGGTATACTGGGCCATTTAACTCTCATAAATGTGGCATATTTATATCTGTTGTTTTGTATAATACTTAGTGTTATAAGAGAAGGAACCATCTGTTGGACTGAAAGGGGAAACTTCTGGGGGGAAGAGGGTGGAAGGGCGGGATAGGAAGGGGGAATAGGGAGGGGTTTGTGACTGAGATGTAACTTGAAGAAAAAAAAATAAAGTATTTAAAAATAAATAAATAAATAAACAAATAAATAAATAAAGTGTCCAAAAAAAAAAAAAAGATGAAATTTTCAGGCAAATGGATGGAATTAGAAAAAAAAATCATCCTGGGTGAGGCAACTCAGATCCAGAAAGAGAAACATGTTATATAGTCTGAGTTGCCTCACCCAGGCATATTGGGAGAGAAGGTTGCAATTTGTGGGGCATTTGGGAGACAATGTGGAAACCTAGAGCAGTGAAAACTTCCTGGAATCTATGAGGGTGACCCTAGAGAGGACTCCTAATAATGAAGGATATGGAACCTGAACTGGCCATCTTCTGTAACCAGGCAAGGCTTCCAGTGGAGGGACTAGGACACCAACTCAGCCACAAAACCCTCAACCTACAGCCTGTCCTGCCTGCAAGACATGATGGGCCAGTGGTGGCTCAGAGCTTGTGAGAGTGGGTAACCAATGACTGGTTTAAGTTGAAACCTATGCCATGAGATGAAGCCCATGACCAACACTGCCTGGATGACAAGGACTTGGAAGATGGATAGCTCAGAGATCTAGAGTAGAACCAAGCATCACAAACACACACACACACACACACACACACACACACACACACACAGAGAGAGAGAGAGAGAGAGAGAGAGAGAGAGAGAGTCAGTGAAATGATCACTAATGATATTTTGCTGTACTCACAGAACTGTACCTAACTAAATCATCATGAGAGAGACTTCACCTGGCAGCTGAACAGAAATGGTAGATCTGGGAAAGGGAGGAGGGGTGGGTCTGGGAGGAGTGTAGGCCTGAGGCTGTGATGGGGATGTACTGTATGAGAGAAGAATAAAACAAAACAAACAAGCAAACAAACAAAAATAGGATTCATCTGATTAAAGAGAAACCTAATGCTTTGGACTGGGAAAAATTAAAATGTGTCCTAGAGCCAAGATTTCACCCATAAAATGGCTTGTAAAAAGGCAAATTCATCTTAGATAAGGAAACCTGAGTCCAGATGCCACTGGAGAGACACTCTACCAGATAACTACCATTAAGGGTTGTGTATAAGGATGTTTCCAGGAAGGCTTAAGTGAAGAAAGAAGACATACTAGGAATGTGGACAGACCAATCCATGGACTGTAGTCCTGGGCTGAATAAAAAGGAGGAACTGAGTAGAACATCAACAACCAGCTGTCTACTTCCCTACTTGGACACATTGTGACCAGCTGCCTCCTTCCTACCTTTCCCAGCAACAAGGGACTGTACTGTCAAGCTGTGAACCAAAAGCAACATTTCCTTCCTTTACTTGCTTTTGTCAGGTATTTTGTTACAGTAATAAGAAAAACATCTACAGCACCACCAGAAACCCCCTTTACTGCCTTCTTTTCAGGTCTGCTTTGAATTCATCACTAAAAGTTAAATTTTTTTCTGTGATCACTTTCTTGTGGGTTTTCAATTCTTCAGAAATACTTTTCACAAGGGAAAGCAAAAAACTTTTGACTGAAAACGAAGTAACTAACCACTAGTGTGCTGTAGTGTTGTGTACTTCTTATATTCCAAGATCTCAGGAGGCTGAGGCAGATGGATCACAATTTTTTAGGCTACCATGTTCTAGAATAAGTTCAGGGTCATACTTGCACAATGAGACTGTTTGAAAATACAAAAACAAAAATGTGTTCCATATTAAAGTCTCATTTACCTGCTTCTTAAATGCTGCAACATTAAAACCTACTGTAGTTTTTTCTCCCCAAAAGAGACCTTACTTACTGGAATGTGTTTCAGACTCCTGTGTGTTCAGAATTCTAGGAAAGCCTCCTGTCCTAAGCTTCATGTTTCGCTATTATTAATATTGCCAGTGCTGATGTTTATGCAGAAAGTTGTATAAGAACAGACATAGCTGATATAGTGATATTCTAAGTACCATGTGCATAAGCACTAAATTAAAATTTATCAATTTGCATCACAGTAGATGTGATATTACAGAAAAATCCAACATGATGGTTCAGTATATATTGTATCATAAAAGAGAATTCAGAGTTAGGTAAACCAACACTGTTACTATAAGTCTACAAAGACAGGGGATATGAGACAGGTCCTTATGATTAGCTTATGGTACAAGTTGGCTGTCCCAACTCAGGCTTTTCCATCTTTCCCTGTACAATTGCTTCACTTTCCTTTTCATTCTTAATTATTTTCATATAGAGACTTACTGTTTCTGAGTGAAGGGTCAAGAGCTTTCGTGCTAAGCTGACAGGAGCTTTGAGGACATTGTATGATGTGGAGTTACATCACAGAATCAAATGTAGGCCTCTTCTAATACCCTTCACATTCAAGAAAGTGCCACTTTGGCATGTTTAGCATACAAATTCTCATAAAATCAACAATAAACTTTCTCTATAAATTGAGAAATTATTTTGAGTATTTTATAAGTTTCTTCTGATTTTTAAAAAGGGAAGTTACAAAGGAAAACTAGTGTAGCAATGTAATGAGTCTTTATTTCCTTTGTAGCACCACAGTTGTGTTTTATTAGTGTATTTTAAGGTTCTCTGATTCTATTTGGCAAGTCAACTAAAACTTCATTTATTGTCATTTAATTGCAAGTGCAATTTTATTTTGTTATATAAAAATAGTCAACGCCATGAATTGTTATTTTGTTAGGAAAAAGAAGAGTGACGGTCATGATGTTAAATCTGATTTTATCTTATCAACCATTGCAAATACCACCTAAATTCTTTATCCTTCTAATTTTGCTTCTAATTAAGCTTCCTAGTCATAAGATTATGAGTTTAGTTTACTAATTAATTGCACAGCAAGAGAATCCATAATCTTAATGATATTTGCTAGTGTTCTATTTGTTCTAACAGTGCTATTCTAGAATGACCTTATGTTCAATTTCCTCCACCAAGAATTCCACCTGTACGTTTGGATTTCCTTTTGAAAAGCACAGTAGCACAACTCCCAGAAAGCCATTCAAGCTGTTCTCTGGGAAGCAGCAAGCTGCTTTCACTGAAGTTAGCATCCATGCCCTACTCTCAGCAACTTAAGTTTCTCAGTTGGTGGCCAAACTCTCACTTACTAAAATCACTACAGGTTTATTAATAAAAAACAATGTTACTTGTGTGGAAAAATGTGAGAGATCAAGCAAGTTTGGAGGTCATCTTATCAGTGGGCTCCTAAGAAGCCAAGTTATGGGGGCAGCACCCCAAGCCTCCCAGCTTTCAGTTGATTGAATGTGACAACTGCTGCTGTCATACTTTAATCGTCCACCAACACAATGGAGTACACATGACAATGTGAGAAGATTAGAAAACCATCAAAGCCACAAGCCACAGGGCACAAGCCACAAGCGTGGTTTGCTATGGCCAGCAAAGATTCCTGAAACCAAATGTGAACAATTCAGTTTAAACAGCAAATGTTGATATTGAATTATGATGTATTAAATCAATTGGACAGGGGAATTCCACACAGAGGTGTAAAGAAAGACATTATTTGAAACATAACATCATTTTTCATTTTTATAAATTGATAACACAGGAAAATGTTTACTTTGTCTAATGTGTTTGTCTTTATATGCAACTTGGTCATTTTCCATGCAGTTTTTAATAGTCTTTGTTCTATACATTTACTGTTTTTATGTGTGTTATATTTATGTTTATTTATGTTACTATGTGTGATGGAAAATTTATTTTCTCATCCTGTCAATTATGTGTTCTGTATGCCTCTTATGCCTTGTAATCTTTCCTTAGAATAGGGAAATTTTCTTCTATGATTAAAAAAAAATTTCTTTTCTGTGCCTTTGACCTGGTTTTTTCTCCTTCTTCCATATCTTTTATCTTTTATTCATAGAGTTAGTCTTTTCATACTAATAAAACTGTAAGGACTTTCTATGCCTGCTCCAGCTCTGAATAATGACACTTATATTTATTTATAATACATGTAGGCCTTATCTTACTCTTGTTCCCAATTAGTTCTTATAACCTATATTAATTCATTTATAATTAATATCTGTGTTCTGCATGTGGCTTGATATTTCTCCTCAGTTTCATTCATCCAACTTCCTCCATGTCTCATAGACTAATCCTCCTACCTCTGCTTCCTTTCCAGACTTCCTATCTCTGCCAGAAGTCCTGCCTTTCTCTCTTGCCTTTGTTATAGGCTGGCTAGCTTTTTATTCAACCAATCAAAAGGTGATGGAGAACAGTGTTTACAAAATACTGAGGCAGGTGATACCTAACAATACTAAAATCCAGCCTGTGTTCAACTCTAGGGATACAGAAGTAAGCATTTGAATAATATAAGGACAATCTTTACACAGTGCATAAAAAGATCATACCAACATACTATCTCATATTTCCTGTATGTTTTGTGCCTGGATTTTTTACATTTAACATGGGCTTTCATTAAGCTATCTTTCTCTTCTACCTTGTGTTTAAGACCTGAAATTCTCTTTTCCATGTCTTCTAATCTGTTGGTTGAGATTTACCTCTAAGTTCCTTATTTGGTATTCTAAGTTTTTCATTTCCAGTTTTTCCCCCCAGTTTATGTTTTCTTTAGTTGTTAAATTTTGCTTTCATGTCCTGAAACGCTTTCATTATTTCATTCAACTGTTTATGTCTTCATCATCTTCATTTTCACACTTATTCATATCTTTCATAAGATCTTTTAACATACTCTTAATTGTTTATTTGAAGCTTTTATTTGTGCCTTAAGTAAATTGCGTTTGTTGTTGTCGTTGTTGTTGTTGTTGTCGTTGTTGTTGT
>CAJQZJ010034466.1:3631690-3662600 GCA_907164525.1 Lophiomys imhausi | reverse complement strand
TTGTTGTCGTTCTTGTCGTTGTTGTTGTTATTGTTGTTGTTGTTGTCATTGTTGTTATTGTTGTTGTTGTCGTCGTTGTCGTCGTCGTCGTTGTTGTTGTTGTTGTCGTTGTTTGAGGCCCATTCCAATTGGGTAGCCAGCTTCTGGAGGAGGCATATTGCCTTCGCTGTTCACATTGGTGTTTTTGTGATGGGATATAGACATTGAAACTTATGATTTGAGATATTTCTCATGTTAGATATCTTGTTTTGTCTTTGTTAGACGAATGTTCCAGTCTTTGGTTGCTGTTACCCACTCTGATTCATAAAATGATGCATAGAAATGGAAATAAGAGAATATAGAGAGGGACAGAGTGAAAGAGCTAGGAGATTCAGGGTCTTTGCCAAGAAGTAGAGTATCCAAGAAATGGAGGTAGAGTGGGGAGAGGTTCTTCTGCTGATACGACTGAAGCAGAGCTAAGAGTAACCTGGAAAGACTTGGACTAAAATGATAGGGAGACTCCAGATACACACCAAGAATGAGATTGCTTTGATATTATTCATATGGACACTAACAGCTATAAACATTCACTGTACAATTGTCTTTGTTGTGCTTTGCTTTTCATTTGGTCATAGCATTTTTACAATTAACTTCAAGATTCTTCAATCACCAATTAGGCATTGAAACATGCATCTCTTAATTCCAAGTATTTGTAAACTTTTACTTTGTTTTTAATGTTTTGCTATTGATTTTTAGTTATAGTCTACTGTTATCTGATTATATATAGGAAGTTATTTCCAATTATTTGTGTTTGTTATGATGTTTCTTATGTCCTAAAATGTATTCTGTTTTACAGAAGACTCTACAGCTTACTGAGAAGAATGTGCAGTCTATATATGTTGGATGGAATATTATTTAGGTGACTGATAAGTCTCTTTAATATTTTCTATAGCTTGTTCTGATATTTCTTTACTGATTTTTAATTTGGATGACCTAGTTGGAGATTTGAGTGGGGGTATTAAAGTCATTCTTTTTTTCTAATGTTTATTACTTCAAGTTACATCTCCATCTCAGTGCCCTCTTTCCATCCCTCCCAGTCCCACCCTCCAAACCTCTACCCCCTCTCCCTTCTATCCTACTCCTCCAGAGTGGCGTGTCTCCACATTTCAGAACCCCACCCCAGTTCAGCAGTCTCATATGAGGGAGAAAAGCTTCTTCATATACTGGGGACCTACAATGGCAGTACCACTAGGGCAAAGTGTCTCATTAACAGATATCAAAGTCTATGTTCCTGTTCGTTTTGGTGTGTTGGTTGTAGTATAGTTATCCTGTACTATATGGCTAAAATAAAAATGGAAGTGAATAGATGCCATGTGCATCTTTCTGAGTCTGGATTAGCTCACTCAGGATGAGCTTCTCTAGTTCCATCCATTTGACTGCAAGTTGCATGATTTTGTTGTTTCTGATAGCTGAGTAATATTCCATTGTTTAGATGTACCACAGTATTTTTTATCCATTAATTGGTTGAGGGATGTCTGGGTTGTTCCCATTTTCTAGTTATTACAAATAAGGCTGCTACGAACATAGTTGAGGATATGTATTTGTAGTTTGGTGAGGAATCATTTAGATGTATACCCAGAAGTGGTATGGCTGGGTCTTGAGGCACCTAACAGAGGGCTAATATCCATAATTTACAAAGGACTCAAGAAATTAAATGCCAAGAAACCAAATAATCCAATCAAATAATGGGGAACAGAGCTAAACCGAGAATTCACAAAGGAGGAATCTCTAATGGCTGAGAGATACTTGAAGAAATGCTCAGCATCCTTAATCATCAGAGAAATGCAACTCAAGACGACTCTGAGATTCCATCTCAAACCTGTTAGAATGGCTAAGATCAAAATCTCAAATGACAGCATATGATCGAGAAGTTGTGGAGAAAGGGGAACACTCCTCCATTGCTGGTGGGAGTGTAAACTTGTACGACCACTATGGAAATCAGTCTGGAAATATCTTAGAAAGTCATTCATTTACACTTATCAATGCATACCTGTTCTTTTGTATCCATTAGTGTTTGTTTTTATGAAACTAGGAGCTCCAAGGTTTGGTACATGAATATTTACAAATATTATATCCTGCATATAAATGTTCCCTTTATTAATGTGTAGTGAACCTCATTATTTTAGCTTGAAGTATATCACTTATCAGATATAAGTATATCACTATATCCATTTTTTCTGTTTCTATTTGTTTGTAAATTGACTTTCATCACTCAATGTCTTTACCATCATTTAATTGGGAAGTTAAGATTACTTATATTTAAGGTTATAATTGAGAGAAGCCTACTGATATAGCATGAAAGAGTCTAAAAGAGAAAATGACAAAACAGTGACAAAATGTGTTATGAAGTTCAGAATGATACAAGATAATTATAAAAATAGTAAGTTAATTAAATAAAAGACAAAGGAGTTCAAAATAGGTGAAGTGAAATTAAACAAACAGGAGGAAGATAAATAAAGAATGCTATGAAGTGGAAAAGTAAAAAGTGAGATATTTGAAAAAAGAGAAAAGATTGCCTAATAATAAAATAATATAAAAGAAAATTAGAAAAAATGTAAGGGGGCAATAAAAAACATAAAATATGTTTGTTTGTTTTGGGACAAAGTCTCACTCTGTAGATCAGGCTGGCCTTGAACGAAGATCTACCTATCTTTACCTCCCTAGTGCTGAGATTAAAGGTGTGCATCATCATGCGTGTCAAAGTACAAAATATTATACTTAAGACTCAATCAACAATACAGAAATTATGCTTAGTATTGTAAACCTATTCAACTACCCAGGGCTAGTAAATATATGGATCTTGGAGAAGAACCCTCAACCACCACTTTACTAACAGCATAATAGCATAGTCCCTAACTACATTCTAAATATTTGTCCTAATACCTACAAATAAATGTAGCAGTCCTTATCTCTCATTAAAGAAACTTCTCTTTGAATAGATAGAGACCATTACAGAAAACCCACAACCAATCAAAATGCATAGTTGTGGAGACCTGTTCTAATGGATGCATTTTCTTTTTTTCTTCTTTTTTGATTAATTCAAGTTATATTTTCATTATAGCCCCCTACCTCCCCCCTCTCCCAGTCTCACCCTACTACCTTCTACCCCCTCTCCCTCCAATCCTACTCCTCCAGTGTGGGGTGCCTCCACATAAGAGCCCCCCTCAGTTCATCAGTCACATGAGGGCTAAGAGCTTCCTATTGCACAGGGGGCCTACATGGAAGATCCACTAGCATGGAATGTACCACTAATAGGTAACCAAGTTCATGTTCCTGTTCTTTTAGGTCTGTTGATTGTGGGATGGTTATCTTATACTATATGCTAAATTCCAATTATAAGGGAATATATGCCATGTGTATCTTTCTGAGTCTGAGTTAATTCACTCATGATGACCTTTTCTAGTTCCATCCATTTGATTGCAAATGCATGATTTCCTTGTTTCTAATAGCTGAATAGTATTCCATTATGTAAATGTATCAGTTTTTAAAATCTATTCTTTGGTTGAAGGACATCTTGGTTGTTTCCTGTTTCTAGCTATTTCAAATAAAGCTGCTATGAACATAGTTGAGAAGTTGTCCTTATGGCTTGGGATGCATTTTTATACTGCTTTCACACATAAGACTCAAGAAGCATTTTTAAAAGAGGTGGAAAGATTGTAAGAATCAAAGGGTCAGGAAGTTTTGTGTAAGATTACATCTTCTGTGAATGTCAGAAGGTTCACTCATGAAGTCTCACCAACATAATTACCTATATGTGAGCTGAACAAGGATTACATACTAATGTGGATGGTGGGGCTAGAGAGAATCCAAGTCCCTACATAAAGAACTAAAGACAACTAGAAATTCTGAGATCCGGACAAAGAGTCTTCCCCAGGGAAGAACATACTGGTTGGTTATCCAATACCTAATAGTTAGCCCTGAAAATATGCATACAAGAAACATTATATGGACTAAATACATAACTGTGGGAGGGTAGGGTGTGTGGGGGAGGCTGTGTAAAAACAATTAGTGGGAAAAAAGGCACAAATTTGAAAGAATGTAATGAAGGACATGTAGGAGGGTTCAGAGAGAGAAAAGGAAAGGGAAAATGTTGTAATTATAATCTCAAAAAATAAAATAATTAATTAAAAATAAGATAATTTAATAAAAACAAGTGTGAAAGATTACAAAAAGAAGGCATCAGAGCTGTTTCTTTTGGGTTCTCTAAAGTCAGAATCTGCCAGGTGAATGTGGTGGTGGTGGTGAACAGTCAGATGAACTTGTGGACTCTTGTGTTTTACATGATGTGTGTTAGTGCTAAGCATGTACTGGAAAAGCGTCGGATGTCTACTTCAACTATCTTCACTTTACTAACCTCCCTCTTTGTGTATCTGGAACTTTTTCAGGCAGATTCTCCACCTTTATCAGATTACCAACTTCATAGGCCCTGAGATGACTTTTGTTCTAGCTAGGGCATATCTCTTAGATGTAATGAAAATGGAAGAAGGAAGCAAAGCACATGCACATGTGCATATGGGCCTGCCTCTGCACTTTATAGCACATCAAACATTAATCACTGAATGAGAGATAAGATTGTAGATGTTTAGTAACTTACTGGAGTTGGACTTGGGGGGTGAAGCTTGACAGTATTTGACCCCTCTACTCATCAGAGTTGACTCTTAGAGGAATCTCTCTAACTGGGCTGTGGCTAGTGATTGTGATTCAGGTACCCTGACTTGAAATTACTCTTAGGCCCCTGGGATAGCTCAGTGGCTTTCATCTTAAGACAATACTTAGCCCCATGCTTCTAAGCCATGAGATGTAATAAAACAAAACTTCCCCCCACTAATAACCCATCTCAACAGAGGAATTACTATTTTACTAAACCCTGCTATTTAGATTTGAGACTTTCAAAAATTGTGGACTCATCCTAGGAGTGAGACACCCAGACTCATTCCATAAGAATAGCCCAGCTTATCTTTGAGATGAGAGGTCTGCTCTTCTTTGTACCTGGGAACTGCACAGATGGAGCTGTATTTAACTCCCTTCTTTTCAATGAATCACTCTTCTGTTTCACCAATTTTCAATGGCCTTGTTACTCTTTTGTGGATTTTTGATAGCCTTCTTTGTTTTGCTTTAGAATAATGTCTATTCTTTGTTATCCTGACTTTCATCATGCATCTAGACGAAGAGTCTAATCTACAGTCTGTGGTGGTAGAATGACCCCATAGGCTTACATATTTGAGTGCTTGTCCTGAGTTGATAGATCTGCTTGTGAAGGATTAGGATCTTGTTGTGTGACCTTCTTGTAAGAAGATGTCACTTGGACCCGACTTTGAGGTCAAAAGACTCATGCTATTCTTCTCTCTCTCTCTCTCTCTCTCTCTCTCTCTCTCTCTCTCTCTCTTTCTGCCTCTTCCTTGCAGATCAAGATGTGAACTTTCTGCTCTCCTTGACACTATGTCTGTAATCCTCTAAAACCATAAGCCTAATTAAACACTAGCTTTATAAGCTACCTAGGTCATGGGGGTTTACCACAGCAATAAAAAATAAATAAGTAACTAAGACACCAACCTACTCAAATTATTCCAAAGTATCAACTTTTATGACAATTTAAGAGCATTTGTGTATTTCTCACAATTCCTAATTGTGTAATTTCTTAAATGAGTGAACTATGCTATTGACAGTAAAGGTGGATGGTTTTTCCCCCTGGAGGGTTAAGAAAGCCCAGCTACATATGCTAAGTAATCTCAGTGCCACTTGATACTTTCATATGAAGATTAAAGTCAATATCATCTTTCTAGTTCCCAATGCAGCCAGAATTTTTATGTTTCAAGAATGTTGCTTCTATAAAAGTCTCTAAATCGATTCCTTATGATGTTGTGCTTTAAGTAGCAGCCTCCAGATCATCACAAATATCACATTTCAAATCTTCATTTGATGGTTATCCACATAGAAAGAAATAATTTCTTAAAAAGACAAAAGACAGTTTTAGAGTAATTGTCAGATTATGTGTTTAATTAAAACCAAGACATAAAAAGTTAAAATTACTCAAATCTTACCATTCAGAAATAAAAACAAATCTATGGTTACAGTGGGTAGATTAAAGCCACCTAGAAGAAACTGACATCTTGGTTTCCTGTACTCAAAATGTTAAAGTATACTCAATTCAAATGCCATATGCAAAACAAAACCCAAGCAAACTGAAAACTTGAAAACTGGTGGGAAAATAAACACCCAAATCTTGAGCAAAATAAACTGTTGTCCAAGCCATGCTCATAAAAAGAATTTGAAGTAAATAATAAGAATAATAGAAAGCCATAAAAAAGAAACCTTATTTTATTGACCTGACTGGCTCCTCAAGTGAAGAATAGAAGTAAATATTTCACAGGAAACATGAATTTTCACAGACAAGTGTGTCCTGATAAAGTGGGAAAATAGAGGCTAAGGATACAAGTACTTGGCAAGCATTTGCCAGGCCTTGGGTTTACTCCCAGAACCATACATTTATGTATGTGCATTTGTGCATACACATGAGATACAAGGTTCTATTGAAGGTATCTTAATATATGTTTTTCCTTAATGTAGTAAACTCCTAATAAATGTTCTAGATCTAAGAAGATGTTTTTTTTTTTTTTAATAGGTAATACAAGTTAGGATAGAAACTGAGTTAGGGTATAGAACTTTAAACTTATCAAGATAGACAGATAATAGAAAATTATTATTAGTTACCAAATACATAGACATTGGGAATGTATTTTCATATATACATTTTCATAACTGTGGCCTAATTGTTCTTATTGTTATGTATTGTATTTATTGTTATAAGAAATAGACCCTTTCATTGGACTAAAAGGGGGATATCTTGGGGGAAAAGATACACCTTAATTTTATAAAAAGAAAAGAGGATAAGAAGGAGGGGGGAAAGAAGGTAGGAGGGTGGGATCACTTGAAAAAATACATAAATGATTTTTAAGCCCTATCCTTAGCATGTAAATAGCTTTACTATAAAGATACAAGGTTCTATTGAAGATATCTTAAAATATGTTTCTCCTTAATGTAGTAAACTCCTAATAAATGTTCTAGATCTAAGAAGATGGTTTTTTTAATAGGTAATACAAGTTAGGATAGAAACTGAGTTAGGGTATAGAACTTTAAACTCATCAAGATAAATAGACAATAGAATATTATCATTATTTAACAAACACATATAGACTAGACATTGGAATGTATGTTATACCTTATAATTTTCATAACTGTTGCCTAATTGTTCTTATTGTTCTGTATTGTATTTATCATTATAAGAAAAAGAACTTTTTATTGAACTAAATAAACATTTATATACCTCTCAAATTTAACATTGTGAGAGGTATAGAGTTTTTCTATCCTTATGATCCCTGGGTGTTTTTAATGTTTCAAGTTCTCTCAGCACTTGCATATGTATATTTATACATAAGCAATTTTATACACAAAAATAAGGCAGGTATTGTATAGAAATTCACAGCTTAACACCATTAATTATACCCTGTACTTCAGCATGTAAATAACTTTACATGTAAAGATACAAGGTTCTAGTGAAGGAATCTTAAAATATGTTTTTCCTAATGTAGTAAAGTCCTAATAAATATTCTAGAGCTAAGAAGGTTTTTTAAGTAGGTAATGCAAGTTAGGATGTTTATTTTACATGTAAAATGCTTATCTTTATGTCAACATGTGTTATTTGGAAGGAAAATTATCCCAAGTCATGTAATTTCCAAGGAAGGAACAATAACTTAATTGTACCTCTATTGATCTTAAAGTGAAGCATGAAAAATAGCCTTGGAGACGTCCAAAGATGCCCAAGTAGTTCCAGTGAGAGCAATGGGGAGCAAGAGAATCTGGCAGCAGCAGTCTATCAAAAAGCTATTCACATGCTGAAGGACAGGGTTTAATTAATATTGTTACAGCTGTGAAGTCAATGTGCAGATTTGAGTTCCAAGCACAAGGGACCATTATATCTGTTTAATGTGTCACTTAGTCCAATGGTTTTCCCTTTTATGCTAATCCATGATAATAAAAATATATCCATGAGTATTAAGTGAGTCTTGTTGATGACTGTTACCCCGACTACTAATGAACATGATGATAGTTTCCATTTATTGCATACTTAAAATATTCTGTCTTTAATAAGCACATTTCATACATTGTTTCATTTATTTTTTGCAGCAACCCAATCAGATCAATGTTATCATCCTTATCTTACAAAAAGAAAACCAAGACTTTAAATAAGTGAGTGATTTTCCAGGGGTTGTGCTTTTTGTGAAATAGTCAGTTGTCACTTTATCATCCCCTTCAAAAACTTCCTCATTGGAAGAATGTTTCTATTACTTTTAAGTGCATTAAAAAAGTTTTACATATACAAGCAAGATTAAGTCTTGAGTAGTTTTATTCCTGGTCAATTCTTCTTTTTCACTTGTAGATAGAGAAGTAAGCTTAGACACATATCTCTGAAGGAATTAAGAGATAGTTCAATTATATGTAATGTAATGTTCTTTTTAAAGAAAGAAAAGTAATATTCTATTATCTGTCATTGGATATCATGTTTGTCATCAGCACCTTCTTAACATAAAGTGAGAGACTTGAGCCAGCCTCCTCCAGACCCATGTTTCCAAATCCTCTTACTCTGTCACTTTCCCTATAATATTTCAAACTTTTAGCATATCCTAATATTTCCTTTTTATCATATTCACTATTCATGTGTCATCACATGTTATTTTTATATCTTACATACTATTATAAACATGTATATGTGTTACAATATTGAATTATATTAACTGATACCTTTTGGTCTATGGCTGCAGTACAAGCTATGTCTATTGGTTTTACTGATATATACTAAGCACCTGTAATTGTATGAAAGGCTCCACTTATTGTGAAAGAGCAGAAAAAAAATATAAGAATGGAAACTGAGCCATAGAGCTATCTAACCACCTTACCTTGGAACTTCCTGTTAATAATAAAGTCCTTTGAAATGAGAGTTATTTAGGGCTGTGACCTGGTTCACTTACAGTGCAAAGCATTATAAATAATACACATCTCCAAATGCTCAGCTAGAAAATATCTTATAAAAGACTTCAAAGAGTATCTGCTTACTCTACAGACCACATTCTTTAGCTGGCATACTACATTGCATTATAAACCAATTATGAAATATCAATGAGATGCATTAGAAGCTGAAGAAGATAGTAGTTCTGTAAACAGTGGACGACTGTGCTTTAGACATTGGGATGAAACAGGAACATGAGAGTGCATAGAATTCATCCTTCAACCTAACTATACTTGTAGGAAACATGGAGTAGCCCTATTCTGTCCGTTATAGAGTGATAGAGAATCAATTCTTTCTGAATACATCTGATCAAATAATATGGCATTTATCATACACATATATCAATTTGTACTAAGGGATTTAAACTGAGCATAATGGCTCACACCTATAATTTCAGCACTTGGGAAGGTGAAGCTTGAAGATTGTGGTGAGTTTGAGACCCAACTGGCCTTCTTCATGACACTGTACACAACAGTCCTATATTTATGTAATCTTAGAGAACTAAGGAAATGTGTCTGTTGCTAAAGGGACAATATCTAAGGACACTAACCACAGCATAAAAACCATTTCTGGAGGTTATAGAAGAAGTGCTAAGAGAATCCTTACTGTTCAACTGATTCAAATGCCATTTGCTGCACAAGTCTCACTGGAATTATCATAATATTTCTTAAGAAGCAGTGACAATATTTTCTTTACCTCCTAACCCTTCCATCCCATTTCTCTGGGGTGGGGTGTCCTTATATAACAGTCCCTCATCTCAGTTGAGAGGTCGTATGAGGGCCAAGAGCCTCTTCATTCATTGGGGATCTACGAAGCAGTACCATCAGTGAAAATTGTCTCGTTGCCCGGGAGAGAGAACTACTAAACAAACAAACCAATAAGCATACAATAGATAAAAAAGACTAAAAAATAGAAAAAAATATAACTAATATATAAAAAAATAGATAAAGAATAAAAATTAAAAATAAGAAGTCTATGTCCAAGTTCCCTTTGGTGTGTTAGTTGTAGTATCGATACTTTCTACTATATAGCTAAAATCCTACTATAAGTCAATAGATGCCATATGTGTCCTTCTGAGTCTGGGTTAGTTCACTCAGGATGAGCTTTTCTAGTTCCATCAATTTGGCTGCAAATTGCATAATTTCATTGTTCCTGATAGCTGAATAATATTCCATTGTATAGATGTACCAGTTTTTTGACCCATTCTTCGGCTGAGGGACATCTGGGTTGTTTCCAGTTTCTAGCTATTACAAATAAGGCTGCTATAAACATAGATGAGGAAACTTCCTTATGATTCTGTGAAGAGGCATTTGGGTGTATACCCAGAAGTGGTATTGCTGGGTCCTGAGGCAGAGCTATACCAAGTTTTTTAAGATATCGCCAGACTGACCTCCATAGTGGTTGCACAAGCCTGCATTCCCATCAGCAATGGAGTAGGGTACCCCTTTCTCCACACCCTCGCCAGCATGTGCTGTCATTTGAGTTTTTGATCTTAGCCATTCTGACAGGTGTGAGACGGAATCTCAGAGTCGTCTTGAGTTGCATTTCTCTGATGATTAAGGATGTTGAGCATTTCTTCAAGTGTCTCTCAGCCTTTAGGGATTCCTCCTTTGTGAATTCTCTATTTAGCTCTGTCTTTATCTGCTTCTTCTGTCTTTTCTCTTTCCCCTTTTAGTGAGTTTCAAGCATCCTCTCTTAGGCTTTCTTAGTTACTCAACTTCTTTGGATCTGTGTATTGTAGTATGGTTTTCCTGTACTAAATGACTCCCATTGGTAGGAGTCTCAACTAGAGTTATCCCAATCTCCTCCCAAGAGCCTCCTGGTCTCCAGTTTGTTTCAGAGATGAGCCCCCACGTGAATGAGGAGGCTCTTGGCCCTCATACGAACTCTCAACTGAGATGAGGGACTGTTATATAAGGACATCACACCCCAGAGAAATGAGATGGAAGGGTTAGGAGGTAAAGAAAAAAAAATGAAATGTGATGTTTCGGCCTTTTACTACTAATTGTCATGAACTGTTTAGGATAATTAAGAAATGCAAATTAATGGTTATGCAAGCTGGTCATTCAGTTAGGTACTATGACAGCCTATTATAGTTACTTTCTAAGCTAATCAGAAATAAACCGGCAAGAGACAAGCAACATCTGCTTACCCTAATATAAGAGATAGATAGGGCCTCTTCAAAAACCTCAAGAGATCTGCAGAATATGGCATTCAAAGATGTTTTCGTAACTTTAGATTTTTTTATATCAAGACATATCAACTCCTGACAGCACCCCCTATTCTCCTCCAAGTAGAAGATGAGCATCGAAGAATCGCCAGTGGGAGATGATTGAATTAGTCACAAGCCTATCTCTTGGTAGGAAAAGCCCCTTGCCCCAACTGTAGACAGAATGCTGTCCAAAAAGGACAAAACCTGGAAGCAGGTAAGTCGACAGCCTAGCTCTGCCAAGACAGGGTAGGTAAGTCCTTCACAACCCCTGCTCTACAATCAATGTCTGTCAGAGAAACGGGGCCAAATGACTGAAGATCGATGCTGTAATGTATGGAGAGAAAATGGGAACTGTCCAGGCAGCCACAGGTATGTCATTTCTTAGTTTGGGAAGCTGCAGGCCCTGTACTTCCTATAAAATCAGATATATTTATCTCTCTCAGGTCTCTGAGGTGGTTGAAGAACAGATAGCTAGAATCTCATAATTTAATTTTGAGTTGTTTAGGAGTCAAGAGAGTGTTATAGATCTAAAAAGATACTTTTAAAATTGTGTTGCAAGTTAGGATGAATGTTGAGTCAGATATAGACCTTTAAACTCATGGAGATGTTTAGATAGTAGAATGTTAAAGTCAAGTATCAAATACATATGGACTGGTCATTGGGAATGTACGTTAAGCCATATAACCCTCATAACTGTGGCCTAATTACCTCTGTTGTACTGTATTGTATTTGTTATTATAAGAGAAAGAGCCATTTGTTGGACTGAAAGGGGAAACTGTAGGGGGAAATAAGATATACCTTAAACTTAAAAGAAAAAAAAAATGGAAGAAGATGGGGGTTTGAGGGTGGGAGGGTGGGACTGGAGGGGGAATAGGGAGGGTACTGCGATTGAGATGTAACTTGAAGAAATAAAAAATAAAGAAAAAAAAACGAAGCAGTGACAATAGAAAGAGTCAAAGGTTGGGAATCAAACTTCCAGGAGAATAAATAGAAGCTATCAGCTGAGAAAGTAACTTAGTTTGGGTTTTATTGCTGTGAAGAGACACCATGATCACAGTAACACTTATAAAGCAAAACAATTAATTGGGGATGGCTTACAGTTTCAGAGGTTTAGTCCATTATCATCATGGTCGGGCACATGTCAGCATACAGGCAGGAATGGCCTTGGAGAAGAAGCTGAGAGTTCTACATCTCAATCTACAGGCAGCAGAAGGAGATTGTATGCCACATTGAGTGTGGCTGAGCATAGGAGACCTCAAAGCCTGCCCCCACAGTGACACAAATCCTTCAACGAGGCCATACCTATTCCAATAAGGCCACAGCTCTTAATAGTATCACTCTATATGGGCCAAGCACTCAAACACATGAGTTTATAGTGGCCATTGCTATACCATCATAGGTAGCAATTGTCATATCTGATCAAATAAATTTCAAACCAAAAAAGCCAGAAGATAGAAGACTAATTTTAAATAGTTTTTATACTAGCCATCCACAGAATATAACTAATATATATACCCAATGGACCCAATCTTAGAACACAAAAATAAAGAGGGACCTTAATACCTTGTTCTCATATCTAGATATATTTTACAAATTAAAAATAAGCAAATAAATTTCACAGTTAAATTACACAATGGATCAAATAGCCTTAGTGGATAACTACAGAACATTCCACCCAACTGATATGAAAAAGAACATTCTTGTCAGTGGCACACAGAGCTTTCTCCAAAACTGACCACATTATAGGCCAGAAAACGAGACTTTAATTGACATAAATCTCAGCATCCTGTCAGACTACCAACGTTTAAGTGAGAAACCAATAACTAATATCAGAAAATGCATACATATTTGGATCCCAAATAATATACTTTGAAGTGACGAGTGGGACAGTGAAGAAATCAAGAAGGAAATTAAAAGTTTCATAGAATCAAATGATAATGGAAGGACAATGAACCAGAGCCTTGGGACCACAGACAAGTCAATCCTAAGTGTGAGATTCATAACTATGAATGCTCACATTAAAAGCTCAGAGAGACTCAGACAATGACTCAGTTGATAAAGTGCTTGCTGCACAAGTGTGAAGGCTTAAGCTAGTATTCTTGTAAAGTACAAAAATGGGATGTAGCACACCACTCCTATTCTTGTGGAAGGCAAAAATAAAGAAACCCTGGAACAGGACACATCAGAGAGCTCTTGGTTTAATTGAGAGACTTTGCTTCAGTGATTAAAGTGGAGAGTGATTGAGGAAGGGTCCCAGCATCAAATCTTGGGTATCCACACATCCATGTATATACCTCACAAATATACAAGCAAAGAGAAAACTAAGAGAAGTTTCAAATAAATAACCCATGTTCCAGAAAATTAAGAAGTCAAACCCAAATGCAGCAGATGGCAAGAATTATAAAGCTCATGGGAGAAGTAAATGAAATAGATACTAAAAAGCAATATATGTGTGTATATATATGTTTTTACATATGTGATACATTAATATATTATAATTATATTATATGAATATTAGATAATTATTTACTAATATATAATATAATTATAATATATTATTTGTTCAATAATAATATATAATTATTTGCTAATATTATATATAATAATAAATATACTTAATCAAATAGTTGATTACTTGAAAAAAATTAACAAGATTAGCAACCCCAACCATATTATCCAAAGGAAAGACAGAGAGGACCTAAATTAATAAACTTAGATATGGGAAGTTGTTAAAACAGATCCTAATTAAATCCAGAAGATTGGGAACATGTTAAAAACAATATTCCAGAAGCCCTCCTTTATACAACAAACAAATGGGATGAGAAAGAAATAAGGGAAACAACCCCCTTCACAAGAACCATAAACAATATAAAATACCTGGAGGTAACTATACCCAACCAAGTAAAGGAGCTGTACAACAAGAATGTCAAGCCCTTGAAGAAAGAAATGGAAGAGGCCTTTAGAAGATGGAAAGATCTCCCATGCTCATGGATAGGTAGGATCAACATAATAAAAATGGCTATCCTACCAAAAGCAATATATAGATTCAATGCAATTCCTATCAAACTACGAACATAATTCTTTATAGACATGAAAAAAGCTATTCTCAATTTCATATGAAACAACAAAAACCCAGAATAGCTAAATCAATCTTATACAATAAAAAAAACATCTGGAGGTATCACCATCCCAGATTTCAAGCTGTACTACAGAGCAATAGCAGTAAAAACAGAATGGTATTGGTATAGAAACAGACGAGTATATCAATGGAATCAAATTGAAGACCCAGAAATGGACCCACACACCTATGGCCACCTGATTTTTGACAAAGAAGCCAAAACCGCACAATGGAAAAAGGACAGCATCTTCAACAAATGGTGCTGGTCCAACTGGATGTCCACTTCTAAAAGAATGAAATTAGACCCATATTTATCACCTTGTAAAAACCTTAAGTCCAAGTGGATCAAAGACCTTAACATAAGGCCAGTCACACTAAATCTACTAGAAGAGAAAGTGGGAAAAACCCTCGAAATCATTGTCACAGAACACCAATAGCTCAGGACCTAAGATCAACAATTAATAAATGGGACCTCATGAAACTGAAAAGCTTCTGTAAGGCAAAAGACACTGTCATTCAAACAAAACGGCAGCCTACACATTGGGAAAAAATCTTCACCAACCCCACATCTGACAGAGGGCTAATATCCAAAATTTACAAAGAACTCAAGAAATTAAATGCCAAGAAACCAAATAATCCAATCAAAAAATGGGGGACAGAGCTAAATAGAGAATTCACAAAGGAGGAATCCCTAATGGCTGAGAAACACTTGAAGAAATGCTCAACATCCTTAATCATCAGAGAAATGCAACTCAAGACGACTCTGAGATTCCATCTCACACCTGTCAGAATGGCTAAGATCAAACACTCAAATGACAGCACATGCTGGCTAGGGTGTGGAGAAAGGGGAACCCTACTCCATTGCTGGTGGGAGTGCAGGTTGGTGCAACCACTATGGAGGTCAGTCTGGCAATATCTTAGAAAACTTGGAATAGCTTTGCCTCAGGACCCAGCCATACAACTTCTGGGTATACACCCAAATGACTCCTCACAGAATCATACGGAAGTTTCCTCATCTATGCTCATAGCAGCCTTATTTGTAATAGCTAGAAACTGGGAACAACCCAGATGTCCCTCAACTGAAGAATGGATTAAAAAATTGTGGTACATCTACACAATGGAATATTATTCAGCTATCAGGAACAATGAAATTATGCAATTTTCAGCCAAATGGATAGAAGTAGAGAAGATCATCCTGAGTGAGCTAACCCAGACTAAGAAGGATGCACATGGCATCTATTCACTTATAGTCAGATTTTTAGCTACATAGTACAGGATATCTATACTACAACCAATGAACCAAAGGGGTCATGGGCATAGACTTTTGTTTTGTTGTGTTTTATTTGTGTGTGTGTGTGTGTGTGTGTGTGTGTGTGTGTGTGTTTTAGTTTTCTCTCCCTTGCAATGAGACCCTTTTCAATGGTGGTACTGTCTTGTAGGCCCTCATTGTATGAGGAGGCTTTTGGCCCTCACATGACTTCTGAACCTGGGCGGGGGACTGTTATGTAGGGACACTCCAGTATAGAGGAGTGGGATGGAAGGGTTAGGGGGTAGAGGGTGGGAAGGAGGGGCTAGGAAGGGGGAAAAGATGACAATATGATGGAGATGTAACCTGAACCACAATTAAATAAAAAAAAACAATATTCTAGTAAGTTTGAAAATCTAGATGAAATGGATAAATTCTAAATGCATATGTCCTACCATAAAGTAAAAACTACCTACACAGACATTTGATAGGAAGAGCAAATTAAAGTCTGCCTACGAAGGAATGCCCAGGACCAAATAGATTCTACTAAATGTCCAAGGAAGTTTACCAATACTAACACTCGTTACCCTGTTACAGCAAATAGAAAGGACACAAGCACTGCCAAAGGCAGTGTACAAAGCTATTATACCATTACTACTCAAAATGGATAAACACACACACAGAAAGAGAGAGAGAAATAGATTTTAAAAAGCAGTCAAACTACAGAATGATCTTGTTGAACAAAGAAATAAAATCCTCAATAGAAATATTTTTAAACTGAATTCATGAGCATATTTAGGAAGATCATAATCAAGTTGGTTTCATCCCAGGGATGGAATGTTGCTTCAATATATGCAAACTCATGCATACAACACAGTAGTAGGATTAGGGGCAGAAATCACACAAATATCTCACATGCAGAATAGGTATTTGATAAAGTTCGACCCGCCTTCACAATAAGGTCTTGAAGAAACTAAGAAGACATAGATGATATCTCAATATAATAAAGGTTATATATGGCAAACAAGGCCAATGTCAGACTAAGGGAACAAAAACTGAGACCAATGTTTCTAAAATCTTGAACAAAACCCAACCACACACTCTCTATTCTTAAGCATGATAATACTCTCTATTCTTTAGCAAAAGCAGTAAGTGAAAGATATAAAAGGGGTAAAATTGGAAAGTACAGAATCATATCTTCTACAGAGAGACAACATGATTCTGTATTTAAAATATCACAAAGATGTCACTAGAAAATGTATAGATGTGATAAATGTTTTCCATAAATTTCAGGATATAAAATCATTGTATAAAAATAAGAACCTTTTATGAACATCAATAACAAAGCTATAGATAAAAAATATTAAATATGTATTTTAAATCCTAAAATCATCTAGTAATAAACCTAGCCAAGCATATTAAAGACCTCCCTTAAAAATACTTTAAGATAGTGAAAAACTAAATTGAAGAAGGCACTGAAAGATAAAGAACTCTTTAGTGCTCCTTAATTGTCAGAATAAGAAATGTAAAGATGGTTATACTCCCAAAAATAATGCACAAATTAAAAAAAAACTCTCATTAAAATTCTAACGGCATTCTTCTCAAAACTATAAGTAAATAAATAAATAAATAAATATATTCAATATGTAAGGGCTCCTGAAATGCAGAAATAGGGGCATACAAAGTAGGCCTCAAGCCTTGTACTTGTTGGAAATACCTGGCACTGTACATGGTCCTCATCATCAGGTGTACCTCAGGAGGAGAGCATCAAGCTGACCAATGAGGAAATAGCCAATGCATAATTAAGAGACAGGGATATAAATGAAGACCCAGAAACTCCAGAAAGAGGGTTTTTATGTTTTGGGTTTTTTTTTGTTTTGTTTTGTTTTTGTTTTTGGGGTTTTTTTTGTTTTGTTTTGTTTTTTGGTTTTTTTTTTTTTTTGCTTTTTTATTTTTTTGGTTTTTTTTGTTTTTTGCTTGGCATTGTTTCTCAACACTGTATCACTTCAAAAGACTCTAGCTACCAAGGCTTTCTGAAGATTGAGGTTGAGGTGGGTGGAGTCCAGTGAGGCTGAGAAAAGCCACAGAAAGTGGCACCTGCCATGAGCAAGATTGGGCTGGCAGAAGAGACGTGGTGTAAGAGGTGCTCAGAGAAAGTTCAAAAGAACCAGGCAGGCTCAGTAGAGCAGCAGGGACAGAAAAGGTCCAACCTCAAGCAGAGGTGCTTCGGAGTCCTTTGACTAAGCTATCTGATGAAGAGGAGACCTTGGCCTCGGGTGGGGCAAGCTCCAGCTGTCAAAAGAGGCGTGGAACAGGAGCTTCTCAGAGAAGATTCATATGAACAAGGCAGGCTAAGGAGAGCAGCAAGAGCAGAGTAGCTAAGGGAAACTGGCAGCTCGGGCTGGCGGGCATCCACAGCGCTAGGCTTGGATGGCCAGAAGAGGCCAACCCCAAGCAGAACTAAGGCTACCATAGCAACACCAGAACCAGGTGACCACTGAGAGATGGATGCGGACCAGCTTCCCTCAAGGGACTGGCCCCTGAGGACAGCTAAATCTAGGTATCCTTTCTAAACTGATAGGGTTAGTTGGTTGGTTGGTTGGTTGGTTGGTAGGTGTTTATAATTATTAATAAATATAGCTTAAAAGTTATATTTACAAAAAAATCTTAAAACTCATTTGGGAGCACAAAAGACCACACCAAAGATATCCTAAGTAGAAAGAACACAGCTAGAAGGTATCACACTTCCTGATCCCACACTATCCTATAGAGCCATAAAGACATAATCAGTGTGATACTGGCTTTGAAACAAGCATGTGGATCAGTGGAACATAATAGCAGACCCAATGATAAATCTGTACAGTCCTGGTCACCTAATTTTTGACTGAGGTGTTAGAAACATACACTGGAAAAGAAAATCTTTTAAATGGGACTCGCAAGATTGGATACACATCTGCAGAAGAATGACATCAGATGTGTGTGTCTCAGCCTGGACACAAACCAATTCAAATTGGATCAAGGACCTTAATCCAAAATTATGACTCTGAAACTATTAAAAACACCTTAGAAGATGAGAATAAGCAATAAATATTTCTGAGTGGAACCCCTATAGCACAAGAACTGACAAATGAGATTACATGAAATTAAGAGGTTTCTTTACTGTTAAAGAAACCATTAAGAGAAGTGAACTTCAGAAGGAGGAAAAGATCTTTTCTATCTAAACTTCAGACAAAGAGTTAATATGTAGAATATATTAAGAAAGATGGAAACTTAACACCCCAATGCGAACCTGCTAATCAACAAATGAACTTATGAACTGTCTCAAAAGAAGATATATAAATTTCCAATAAATATTTAGGAAAGTGTTGAAAAATCTCAGAGAGATCCAAATTAAAATTACTTTGGTAATTCATCACATCATAATGAAAATGGCTAACAGGGAAACAAATAAGAAATGCTTGTGAGAATGTACAGAAAGGCCACCATGTGTGGTGATGCAATACTATAGTCTCCAGAACTCTTGGACGCAGAGACAGGTATATTTTTTGTGAATTCTAGTCCATCATGGTCTACATACAGAGTTCCAAGCCAGCCAGAGCTACATAGTGCACTTCTGAATCAATAAACAAACAAACAAGCAAGCAAACAAACAAAAAATATTTCGGGAGAAAAGAAACTATTGTTGAAGGAGAAACTGCTGTAGTTGTTTTTGAGAGTCTTTGAAAAACCAAAAGTTGAATGTCCATATGATCCAGATATGTCACTTATTATTCTTAAAAAGGACTCTACATCCTACTATAGAGGTACTTACACATTCATGTTTACCACTGTCCTTTTCACAGTGCAAGGAAATGAAAGCAGCCTACATGTTTATCAACAGATGAATGGATAAAGAAAGTGTAGGGGATGCCCAACAGAATTTTTCGTTGTTGTTTTCTGGGTTTTTTATTTTTATTACTTCAGGATACATCTACATCACAGTACCCTCTTGCCACCCCTCCCAGTCCTGCCCTCCCACCCTCTACCCCCTATCCCTTCCATCCTACTCCTCTGGAGTGGAGTGTCCCTACATATCAGTCCCCGCCCCAGTTCAGCAGTCATATGAGGGCCAACAGCCTCCTCATACACTGGGGGCCTACAAGGCAGCACCACTAGGGAAAAGTGTCTCATTGACAGGAAAAAAGTCTATGTTCCTGTTCCCTTTGGTGCATTGGCTGTAGCATAGTTATCCTGTACTATATGGCTAAAATCTGATTATAAGTGAATAGATGTCATGTGCATCCTTCTGAGCCTGGGTTAGCCCACTCAGGATGACCTTCTCTAGTTCCATCCATTTGGTTGCAATTTGCATGATTCCTTATTACTGACAAAATTTTATTCATCAATAATGAAAATTGAAACTATGAAAATATCAGGAAACTGATGGAACTGGAAAATATCCTAGTAAGTGAGCTGACCCCGGCTTAGAAAGCAGATTCCACATGCTCCTCCTCACCTGTGTCCCCTAGCATCTACTTGTTAAATGTGTTTATCTAGGTGGGAGTAAATGTCAGTAGAGGCAGTGAAGTTAGAAAGGGGCTCATGAGAAGGGGAGAGAGAGGCTTTGAGGCAGGGTAGTGGAGAAGACAACAGAATACAGAATATATTATTAAAATGGAGGTGGGGATACTGCTGTTAAAAAAAAATACATCTGACTAGGCATGATGGCACATGCCTTAATTCCAGCACTCAGGAGGCAGAGGCAGGTGGATCTCTGTGAGCTAAAGGTCAGCCTGTTCTACAAAGTAGGTCCAGGACAGTCAAGGATACACAGAGAAACCCTGTCTAGAAAAACGTTAAAAAAAGTACATCTGGGAAAAGGAGAGCTCAGGAAGATTCGGGAATAAGGAAAGGGAGACTCAGTCAAAATGCAGTGTGTTTTCAAAGTGTCACAATGAAAGGTTTTACTTAGGAAGCTAATAATTGATTAAAAAAGAAGAAGAAGGCATATCTGCACCAGTTAGTCAGATCCCCTGTGTGCTAACTCCATCACAAGGCCATGTGGAGACCCTTATGACTCTCAGAGAACTTGGGAGCTTCTTAAAACCAGAAATTCATTCATAAACCAAAGTCACAAAAGAAAAGTTAAAAAAATTTTGTCACCTTTTATTTTATCATGTTGTTTAGATGCTTTACAATAGCAAATTATGACACATACAAGAAAAGAAACTTTGAATCACTTGAATAAAAATCCAACACATCCTTTTCTTCTGTTTGGACAGCAATCAAAATAGACTTCTGGAGGAGGAATAAATCTCTGTATTCTTCCAGAATGTTTAAGGAGCCTGGCATGAGCGCTGCCTGGGCACATCTAGACAGCACCATAGTTCCAGTTAGGCATCACGAACGGGACTCTCCAAACAAGGAGCTCCACTTGGCTATAAGCTTTCCATTTGAATATGCTCATCCATCCTCTGTAACATAGTCATTCAATGGGATTTTAACATGCTATTCACAGTTCTGCATTCATGCTCCTTGTCAATCCCTTTTCCTGTTTTAATGACAAGTCAGTTTACTTTTCACTTGACTGTTTGGAACTGTAGTCACTGACATTATTCATTTAAAAACATGTGTGAAGACATGTTAGAAGCTAAGTTCCAGTTAAAATAAGAACATTGAAGTTTTATTTTATGTAGATGTTTTTCACGTATGTGAAAGTGTGTGGAGGGGTGTCTTATATGTGTTATGTATGTGCACGTGTGTTTTCATGGCAGGCATTCATCTCAGTCCTTATTCTTGCATAGCAAGCACTTCACCTACTGAGTCATATCCCCAGCCACTGAAGTTTATTATATGTAATATACTTCTACTATTTTTGATATTTTAATAACCATTTTGTTGATTGCATTTTCTTGATTGTTGATTGTTATGTTAATAGCAATGTATGGTTATAATAACTGGTAAACTTACTTTTTACTTAAACCAACTATATGATAAACACTGTGACGCAGTGTGATGAACTTATTAGACAGATGTTGTCTCTTTGCACACCAAAACAAACATTGCAAGTGACTGAAAGGGTAGAGGGACACTCCACTCAGGAGAAGTGGTTGGAAGGAATAGGGGGTAGAAGGTGAGAGGGTGGGATGCGGAGGGGTGGAAAGAGGGCACTGTGATGGAGATGTAACCTGAAGTAATACATAAACAGAAAACAACAACAGTTTCAAATATAAATAAAGAAGGAAGTAGGCAGATGGAAGACAAACATAGGAAATAAGACCATTTATAATGTCAGTAACAGTAACACTTTGGTGGTTTGTCCTGCACAACCTCTAGGGATTTTGAACTGACTGGAAACAATGAGGAAATGAGAGGACAAAAAGACACATAGTTTCTCTTCCTCTTCCCCCTCTTCTCTTCCCATCTCTGTCTTTCTCTTCCCATCTCCTTCTCTTCCCCACCCACCCCCATCTCTCTGTGTTCCTCTCTACCTCTCCATGGGCCCATTGTTTCTTTTTCCTTCTCATATCCAATAAACCTGCCTTTATATAACTTTAAAAAAGACACATAGTCAAAACCTTACAGAAAGACACATAGAAAATCTGAGTTTGGATGATCTGGCCTCTCTGGTAAAGAAATCTCAGCACCCTGGATAGTCATCCTGTTTTTATATAGAGTTGAGCAGAGTAGTGGGAATTATTGCACACAGAAAAACAAAGAGAGAAGGTTTACAACATAGAGTTAGATTGGGGATGCAAGTTTACCTAGCCTTAGTAGGAGTAGTCTTTGTAGTGGAACAGCCTTCAGGCTTTAAATATCCAGGAGAAGAAAGCTATGGTGGACAGTTTCTCCTTATATTATCAATACTCACACTCAGTCAACCAAGGAAGGCTTTGCTTCAGCAGAGAGCCTCACCTCATATTGGGAGAGGGCTGCACCTTTTTACATGGGCCTGAGGCTCTGAGGTCCTTGACACAGCTGTGCCCTTGTCAACAGCATACATTCATTCAGAACTTTGCTTCTGCAGGGCTTCTTCCATTTCCTGCACTTCAGGGTAGGAAGAATCAAGGAACACTAAGAAATATCCTGCCTACAAGATCTGTTTTCAGCTTTCAAATCATCATGCCTAATGGTTTCTAACACATGAAGCACCTGCCAGTAACATTTCATTTGTTTTTAGAACATTTTGTTGATCTGAACGATATGTTTTCCCAAATTCTGGAAGAACTGATTATTGTTTTTTGAGACATCTCATTTTAATAGTAAATACTATTCCTCCAAAGCTATCTATCATAATAAAATTAGTTATGCTAGTTAATTGTCAGAGGTAATGTACTGAAGGTTCTTCCTACTTCTGATAAGAAGGCCACTTTTAGAGAGATTTGTGTTTAAGTAAGTAGAGATAATTTCCTATTTGTTTATAGAAACATAAGCCTGTGCTTTTGTGGATCATGTGGTGAAAAATGCTAAGTAAAAACAGTCATTGACCTGGGCATGATGTCACAAGTTCACAATCACAGTACTTGGAAAGGGGAGGAGGAGGATCGTAAACCCAAGGTTAACCCAGACTACATAAAGAGATCCAGGCTAGCATAGGCTAGAGTAAGACCCTGACTTAAAACAGCAACAGCAACAAAAAAGACATTGATAATGACTTTTTTCTGAATTAGAAAATTCTATACTTATTAATTTGTTTACATTTTCTCTTTTAAAATACCAGATAATTTACAAAGACAGTACATGCTCAATGCATATAATGTGATCTCCTGCTATACACATAAATTGTGTAATGATTATGATGAGATTAATCTCCAACCCATCACTCCCCCACACCATTTCTTACCCAGAACTTGTTTACATCTAAAGTTTGAAGTTCTGATCAACATCTCCGTTTCTCTACTTCAAACCTATGGCAAGTAGTAATGAATCTACATTGCTTAGATATTTATAAAGAATCTGAAGCCACTTAACCCAGTTACTTTTAGATTCAGATTAAGAAACAACTCCCAGAGAATAAAATTATGGGACAGATTGGTGACCAAGAATGCACATTCCCTTGGAAGCAAAAAAGTCACCATATTAAATGTAATAGGGGATTCCAAGATGGCCACAGGAGGCATGGACACATTTTGAATGTGGGGAAAACAGCTATAACACCACAGAGTTATCACACTGAGCAACAATCTGAGAGGCATGAACCCTCTGGGTTTCACCAGATGAACCCAGGGACTAATAAAAGTCCCTGGGTGAGACTCTCAGACACTTAGAAAAACAGGCCAGTCAGCCAGGAAAGCCGTGGAAGCCACAGATGGAGATCTTCACAATGAGAGGAGCCCATGGGTATGAGCCAGGTAAGTACGGAGCAAGCAGCTCCGAATCCCAGACAGGGGTACTCACCAGTCCCCTGAGCTCCCAGCTTCCATGCATGCATTCCAGCACCAAAAAGAGAACCAGTAGAGCTACAGGAACAGTTATATTCTCAGCAGAACCATTATGGCAGTGATCCACAGCACATTCTGAGCTACAGGAGAACAGCGGGACCGCTGTGGTATATCTCCAGCAGAGTGGCAGTCTTGGAGGCGCAAGCGTATTTGGGCTTTCCCAGAAAGGTGTTGGACATACAGGTGCCTCTACTAGATTTACAATCACTGGGAAGAACCCTGCGGCTAGATAAAGCAGCGGGATACACTTCTTGGAGCGGGCTGTAATTCCTGCACTGGTACAATGTCCTGCAGGGCCTTGGCAAGCAGCTCCAATAGCCAGATAGAGGTACCTCCCGGCTTCCTGAATGCCGAGTTTCCACACAGAAGCTCCAGCGCCCAAAAGAGAACCAGCAGAGCCACAGGAACTATAAGATCAGAGTGGACTGAAAGTCAGGTGGTCAGACTAAAAGGCTGGGGATCTCCACTGAGCCCAAGCCGTGTAGACAGGTTGTAGTTCTCATATTGGAACCCCAAGCCAGCACACCTGGCTCCTCCTCGATGGGATACCAGATCTCCAGCATCTACAGTTCCAGCCCTAGAGCAGCGAGTTCTTGGCCTATGTGCACTGACTGAGTAACTCAGACTAGAAGGGCTTAACAGTTAGGGCCAAGAGGCACAGTGGTACCCTGGGGACCACCTAGGAGGAGCCACCTAGGGGAACATGACCACAGACTTACCCCTCAGACCAGAAACATGAACAGCGGGGGATCTACAGCTCTAGCTTACAATCTGTGGTCCTCTGAGCCCTAATGACATCACTAGGAAGACCTGCTAGAACTCAAGACTCTGCAGGATAGAATAACACATCCTACCTAAACCCCAACCTGAGTTCCCAGTTGGGACGCAACTGGAAGGGATGAACTTCGGGGAGGGCTACTGAAATATAGCCCCCAACACAAGATCCCACCTAGCCTGTACTGAGCTACAGATCACCAATATTATATGTAATATATATCAAAGCTCTATCCTTGGTGCCAGGTCCATAAGACACTAGGAATAATCAACTAAGGACAATCTGATGGCTAAAGGTAAGAGACAGAACAAATCTGACAAAAATCAGGGAAATATGACTCCAACAAAATACAGCAAACCCTGACCATCCCACCACAGCTGAAACACATGAAAATGATGACAAATCTATACTTAGGAAAATGATAGAGTCGTTACAAGAAGAAATTAAATCCCTGAAAGGATTTAAAGAATCCTCAATTTTACAAATGAATGCAATGGAGAATACCAATAGAGACCTCCAAGCCAACTCAGCCAAATATGAATGGGAAAGAGACAAGGCTATGAAAGGTTTGAAAGAGTGCCAGACAAAGACAACTAGATTGTAGCAGGAAACATATAAAATGTGTAAAACTGTTCAAGACTTGAAATTGGAAATGCAATCAATAAAGAAAACACAAGCAGAGACAATCCTGGAGGTGGAAAACCAAGGGAAGAGAACAGGAACTGCAGACATGAGTATCAAAAATAAGACACAAGAGATGGAAGAAAAATACTCAGGCGTGGAACATTCAATTGAAGAAATCAGTACAACAACCAAAGAAAATGAGAAATCTAAAAAAATTTCTCATGCACAACATCCAAGAAATCAAGGACTCAATGAAAAGACAGAATCTAAGAATTATAGGCATAGATGAGAGAGAAGACTCATGACTCCAAGGTCCAGGAAACATCTTCAACAAAATCATAGAGAAAAATTTCCCATTACTTTTCTTTTTTTTTAAATACTTTATTTTTTTTTCTTCAAGTTACATCTCAGTAACAAACCCCTCCCTATTCCCCCTTCCTATCCCGCCCTTCCACCCTCTTCCCCCCCAGAAGTTTCCCCTTTCAGTCCAACAGATGGTTCCTTCTCTTATAACAGTAAGTATTATACAAAACAACAGATATAAATATGCCACATTTATGAGAGTTAAATGGCCCAGTATACCTTCCCAATGTCCAGTTTATACATATTTGGCCCCTGACTTTAACATCCTACTATCTAACCAACTACATGAGTTTAAAGGTCTATATGTGACTCAACATTCATACTATCTTGCAACACACTTTTAAGAGTATCTTCTTAGATCTATAACACCCTATTGATTCCTAAACAGATCAAAATTTAACTATGAGACTCTAGCTGTCTATTCTTCAACCACCTCAGAGACCTGAGAGGGATAAATATATTTGCTTATATAGGAAGTGCAGGGCCTGAAGCTTCCAAAACTAAGAAAGAACATACCAATGACTGCCTGGACAGTTCCCATTTTCTCTCCATACATTCCAGCATCAATCTTCACCCATTGGGTCCTGTTTCTCTGACAGACATTTGTTGTAGAGCAGGGATTATGAAGGACTTACCTACCCTGTCTTGGCAGAGTTAGGCTGTCGACTTCCCTGCTACCAAGTTTTGTCCTTTTTGGACAGCAGTCTGTCTGCAGTTGGTGCAAGGGGTTTTTTCATGCCAAGAGAAAGGCTTGCCACTAATTCAACCATATTACAGTGGAGGTTCTTCGATGCTTATCTTCTACTTGGAGTAGAATAGGTGGTGCTGTCAGGCGCTGATATGTCTCGATATCAAAATAAAAAAAAATCTTGATTTAAGATAACATCTTTGAATGCCATATTCTGCAGATCTCTAGGGGTTTTTGAAGATGCCCTATCCATCTCTTGTATTTAGATAAGCAAATGTTGCTTGTCTCTTAGCAACTTGATTACTGGGTAGTTTAGAGAATATCTGTGATAGACTGTCATAGTAGCTAAGTGACATGTTTGCATGACTAGGAGTTTGTTTTAACTATCCTAGACCATTTTAGACGATTGGTATCAAGAGGTCAGAGCTTCACATTTTGTTTTTAAGTATCTCTAGGTATGATACCATTAGGAAGCGTTAACTTTAAATTTGTATCATTATACAAAGATCTATTCAATTGTGGTTAAATATACTCTTAATTATGTATCAATATACCAAGATCAATGCCTATGTAGCCCAATATAACCTTACTATTACGTCCATATGCAAGGGTCAATACCATTGTGGCCAACTATAATCTTAATTTTGTATCAATATACAAAGATCAATACCAATGTAATCCAATACAATCTTATTTTTGCACAATAAACAATGGTCAATACCACTTTAGCCAAATAAACTACTAATTTTGTATCAATATACAAAGGTATAAGGGCATATTCAATAATCTGCCCCTTCTTCTTGGACCTTCCTGTGCTATGTCTATATCTCATTTTTCTCAAGCCCATGCACTCCTACATAGGAGAGGAAGAAGGATACAGAAAAGGAAAAGTAGGAATTCCCTGGGGCTAACCTCCAAAACCCATTAACACAGGACCATTTATCAGCTTGTAGTCTCTTCCCCTACATAACAGAGTTTTCAGTTATCCTTCAAATAGCCAAAAAGAAGGGCGGAGAAACACCTTCCCCACCCTCTGGGCATGGGACGTCACTCTCTTAAAGTGACTTCCTGCTGATTTGGGTCATAGTAGACCTGTTTGGGGCCCGAACCTAAATGGAAAAAATGGTTAAAAATTTTAGTACACTCCTTTTATGTTCAGTCCTTCTGTTCTCAGCTGTTTAGATGACCTAAAGGGTTTGTAGACAGAAGCTGATCTTGCAGGCTTCACTGAGGTTCCTGCCTGGGCATTGTGTAGAGCTGACCATTCCCAGTGACATTGGATTGCTGTGGTGGTTGCAGGCCCCCGATGGAGACAGCTATTGAGGAAGTCTGCCAGGCAGAATCAACTGGGTCACTCGTCCTCCTTGGTGCCTGATTCTGCTCTCTGCTGAGGATTCCGCTGTCCAGTCGTCCCCAGCTCCCTTAATGGACGCTTCGAGGGGGGGATGGGGGGGCTAGGTTGTACTTCTCCTGAAGCAGATTTGGCCTTCTGACAACATACAAAGCATTATCTTTCAATCCGGGTTAAAGAAGAAATCATTCTGTCACCTTGGAGCTAAACCAGCTCTAGTGTATATATTTTGAGATCCCAAAGGACAATCTGCCTGCATCGAGAAGGCCTTTTGTAAGTAGCCTCCAAACCTAGGTCCCTCCAAATCCCATGTGTGTGTCTCTGAACTCTAATTATTTGGATCAGGGACCTGTGTTTCCCATCTGAAGGGATCAAAGATGTCTCCTGGATCGAAGTCTTTCTCTAGAGTTTGCCCTGCATCAGGCTGACCCTGAGCTCCGGGATCTGCCCATTTCTGTCTCCAGTGTGCTGGGAGCTGGGACCAAGGGTGTACTCTTCTTGAATGGTGGGACCAAGAGTATGCACCCTCACCACCCCGCTCCTTATGACTCTAGAATACATAAGACCACCAACTCTACGGTGCTTCCCCCCCACCCCCGTCTCCTCTGAAGTCAAAGGCATGGGCCAATACCACAATTCTCTTGTATTTTACCTTAGCTCCACGTCTTCTCTACACCTGGAGGTCTGCAAAACCAGGACGAATGGCTGTATCCTCTGTTCCATTCACAGTGTTTCAGCCCTGCCCCCTGCTTTTTTTTTTTTTTTTTTAGTTAATAAATTTATTTGATTGTTGCTTCAGGTTACATCCTTATCATATTGTCCTCTTTTCCTGATTCCCAGCCCCACCCTCCCATGCTCTACCCCCTGACCCTTCCGTCTTGTTCCTCTGGGGTGGAGTGTCCCTGCCTAACATTCTCTCACCACAGATCAGGAGTCATATGAGGGCCAAGAGCCTCTTCATTCACTGGGGGCCTACGAGGCAGTACTGCCAGTGAATGGTGTCTCATTGCTACTGAGGGAATACTAAAAAAAAAGACCAACAAACACACAAACCCACAAAAACAAAGAAAATCAACAAAAAAAGAGAGGAAAAAGAGAAGGGAAAAGGAAAAAGAAAAAAGAAAAAAGAAGGAAAAAGAAAAAAGAAAAAAAGAAGGAAAAAGAAAAAGATAAAAAAAATTATGTCCTTGTTCCTTTTGATGTGTTGGTTGTAGTACAGATATCCTGTATGATATAGTTAAAATCCTACTATAAGTGAATAGATGCCATGTGCATCCTTCTGAGACTGGGTTACCTCACTCAGGATGAGCTCCTCTAGATCCATCCATTCGGTTGCAAATTGCATGATTTCATTGTTTCTTATAGCTGAGTAATATTCCATTGTATAGATGTACCACAATTTTTTAATCCATTCTTCAGTTGAGGGACATCTGGGTTGTTTCCAATTTCTAGCTATCACAAATAAGGCTGCTATGAACATAGATGAGGAGACTTCCCTATGTCTCCGTGAGAGGTCCTTTGGGTGTATACCCAGAAGTGGTATGGCTGGGTCCTGAGGCAAGGTTATTCCTAGATTTCTAAGATATCGCCAGACAGACCTCCATAGTGGTTGCACAAGCCTGCACTCCCACCAGCAATGGAGTAGGGTTCCCCTTTCTCCACACCCTTGCCAGCATGCGCTATCATTTGAGCTCTTTATTTTAACCATTCTAACAGGTATTAGGTGGAATCTCAGGGTCGTCTTGAGTTGCATTTCTCTGATGATTAAGGATGTTGAACATTTCTTCAGGTGTCTCTCAGCCCTTAGGGATTCCTCCTTTGTGAATTCTCTATTTAGCTCCATCTCCCATTTTTTGATTGGATTATTTGGTTTCTTGGCATTTAGTTTCTTGAGTTCTTTGTAGATTTTAGATAATAGCCCTCTATCAGATGTGGGGTTGGTGAAGATTTTCTCCCAGTCTGTTGATTGCCGCTTTGTTCGAATGACAGTGTCCTTTGCTTTACAGAAGCTTTTCAGTTTCATGAGGTCCCATTTATTGATTGTTGATCTCAGGTCCTGAGCTGTTGGTGTTCTGTTCAGGAAGTTGTCACCTGTGCCAATGAGTTCGAGGGTTTCTCCTACTTTTTCTTCTAGTATCTTTAGTGTGGCTGGCCTTATGTTAAGGTCTTTGATCCACTTGGAATTAAGTTTTGTACAAGGTGATAGGTATGGGTCTAATTTCATTCTTTTGCAAGTGGACATCCAGTTGGACCAGCACCATTTGTTGAAGATGCTGTCCTTCTTCCATTGTGCGTTTTTGGCTTCTTTGTCAAAGATTAGTTGGCCATAGGTATGTGGATCCATGTTTGGGTCTTCAATTCGATTCCATTGATCCACTGGTCTGTTTCTATACCAGTACCATGCTGTTTTTATTACTGTTGCTCTGTAGTACAGCTTGAAATCTGGGATGGTGATACCTCCAGATGTTTTTTCATTGGACAGGATTGATTTAGCTATTCTGGGCTTTTTGTTGTTCCATATGAAGTTGAGAATAGCTTTTTCCAGGTCTATAAAGAATTGTGTTGGTATTTTGATAGGAATTGCATTAAATCTATATATTGCTTTTGGTAGGATAGCCATTTTTATTATGTTGATCTTACCTATCCATGAGCATGGGAGATCTTTCCATCTTCTAAAGGCCTCTTCCATTTCTTTCTTCAGGGGCTTGAACTTCTTGTTATATAGGTCCTTTACATGCTTGGTTAGAGTTACCCCCAGGTATTTTATGTTGTTTGTGGCTATTGTGAAGGGGGTTGTTTCCCTTATTTCTTTCTCGGTATATTTGTTTGTTGTATAAAGAAGAGCTTCTGATTTATTTGAGTTAATTTTGTATCCAGCCACCTTGCTGAAGTTGTTTATCAGCTGTAAGAGTTCTTTGGTGGAGTTTTTGGGGTCGCTTATGTATACTAACATATCATCTGCGAATAGGGATAATTTGACTTCTTCATTTCCAATTTTTATCCCTTTGAT
>CAJQZJ010034466.1:3547862-3631290 GCA_907164525.1 Lophiomys imhausi | reverse complement strand
TTTTGAAAGCACTTAGTGCTATGAACTTTCCTCGTAGCACAGCTTTCAATGTATCCCATAGGTTTGGGTATGTTGTGTCTTCATTGTCGTTGGATTTTAAGAAGTCTTTGATTTCCTTCTTTATTTCTTCCCTGACCCAGTGGTCATCCAGTAAGGAGCTGTTCAATTTCCATGTGTGTGTAGGCTTTCTGTTGATTCTTTTGCTGTTGAAGACCAGCTTTATTCCGTGGTGGTCAGGCGCCTCTCCAAATGGGAGTTCCCGAATCCCGGGTTTAGTGGCTGTGAGAGATGGGGAGAGCCTTGCCCTGGGACTTTTAACAGTCCCTTGGGAGCTGTGAGTGTTCCCGGGGGGGGGGGAGTCTAGCCCCTCCGGTTTTTGCACAGTGCCCAATAACTCTGTGTTTTTTATGGCTCTTTTTTCCCCCACGTTCAAAATGCGTCAGTGTAGGTCACCACCGTCTTGGCCCCGCCCCATTACTTTTCAATAAATAAATCTATAATGTTAAAAAATCTTCCCAAATTTAAAGAAAGAGATGCCAATAAAATTCCAAGAGACATACAGAACTCCAAACAGATTAGACTAGGAAACAAATTCCTCTTGCCACAAATAAATGAAACTCCAAATGTACAGAACAAAGAATATTAAAAGCTGTAAAAGAAAAGATCAAGTAATGTATAATGGCAGACCCATCAGAATTACAGCTGATTTCTCCTCAGAAACTTTAAAAGCCAAAAGGGCTTGGTCAGACATCCTAAAAGCCCTAAGAGAACTTAGGTGCCAGCCCAGACTACTATACGTAGCAAAAGTTTCTATCAACATAGACAGAGAAAACAAGATATTCCATGACAAAACCAAATTTAAACAGTATCTATCCACAAACCCAGCTCTCTCCAGAGATGTAGGATAGGAGGGAGACGGGGGAGAGGCTGGAGGGTGGGACTGTGAGGGGTAGAAAGAGAACACTGTGATGGAGATGTTACTTGAAGTAATAAATAAACATGAAAAATAGAAATATAATAGTTTATCCATTTACTTTACGTCCTCAGAAACATTGACAAATTATTCATTTGAATCCTTGATATGTATTCCTTAATTTCCTTGAAATTCTTTAATTTTCATTATATAACCACAAAAATAACTTTTTCTGTCAGTGATAATAAATGGTGGTCTCAAGCAGTAAAATTTTAAAACTCTATTTGTTTTATCAAATACATTTCTGTAAATAATTTTAGACCCTACCCAATAAAGTTATGCTTAGCAGGTAGTAACCTATAAATAGCTACAGCAATTTTAAATCTCATTGGAACATAATAGCTATAAAATTTAATTTATATCTACACTTTATTTTTTTATTCATGAATTTTTTTCTAAAAATTCAGTAGCACAATTGATCATATTTAGTTAAGTACTTTTCACACTGCTTTTGAACTTCTTGGTACAACTTATTTCTAAAGGAACATAAAGCTAAAAATGAGCTATGTCTCCTGGGTCTAGAGATGTGGAGATGCTGGGTAATGTAAGAGCAAATTTAACAATGGGTTGTGGAGACTCTCAGGTTTCTGCTTCCACACAGAGATTTTAGAAGCAATTGCTGCCAGTCTTACAAGGCAAGCTAGGCAAACTGAAAAATAATTATTTTGATTAACCTCATCGGATAACAGGCTCCAAACTGCCATCCTACCATTTGAAGAGCTAAGCATACCCAAGGTGACAGATGAGGTCTGATTTTGAGAACAGAAGACCCTGGATTTGTCTATCAATAGCAACACATACATGATGATTGTGATGGATTGCTAGGTGCTGTGTTGTGTAACAGGGAGAAATAAACTCACACAGAGCCATAGCCTTGCACCACCACCCACCAGACAATTTGCCTTCTAGGAACCAACCAGATAGTCAATTAAGGGTCTGAGAAGATTCTGCCTCTGTAGAAGGTATGTGTAGGTAACAGGAATGAACCACTATGCAACAAGGCTCACCTTGGTGTAACAGAGACTGCCGGAGGTTAGACTGAATCTGAGCCTTGTCTAATCCCCTCCAGACTTTCAGTCTCAAATAACAAGAAAATATACTCATAAAGGTGTGTTACTCCATCTTCAAAGAAGAAATCCTCAAAACTAGGAAATGTCAGCCAAGCCATCTTATCTTTCCTTCTAGGACCAAAAAAAAAAAAAAAAAACAAAGCAAACATTAAACAAACAAAAAACCCCCACACAAAAACATGGTAGATAATTATTTCAGTGAAAGATGGTGGCTCAAATATCAAAGTTTAAAAAGACTCTCAGCATAGATGATAGACACTATGATCTAAAAGAAATTCATCATAAACATGAAGACAGATGAGCATTATGTAAAAGAAATTGATTATATGCTATGGGACATTAATAAAACAAGAGATAGATGTATTGTTTTCAGAAAAAAACAGACATCAAAATGTGTAAGATTGTTGAGAATAACAAGAGCATTATGTATTTCAAAGTGATAAATTCATCAGAATCATACAATGATCCTAGATATATAGTTATACCTCCCAAAAACATAAAAATTCATGATGAACAGAAGTGAAAGAAGAAAGAAAAGAGTACATGTTTATAGATGAAAATTTCAGCACCTTTCTCTGTAACTGAAGATTAAACAGAGAAAATGAACTTGCAAGGGTAAATACGACCTCTGTTGTCGGAAATAGCCCATAGCATTTTCAGTTAATTTGCTCTAATTAACATTTTTAGACAAGTTTATCCAGCTGTAAAAAAAAAAAAAAAAAAAAAAAAAAAAAAAAAAAACAAAAAAAAACCATTTTCTCCAAGCTTGCATGAACACATTAGCCAGGCTACACAATATTCTGGACCTTAAAATGTACATAGCAAGTTTCAAGAATTAAAAGTATACTGAGCACCACATTCTCAGGCAAGAATGGAGTTGAACTAGAAATCAACACCTGGAAAATCAACAAATTTTGGGGGGGATTAAACACACTTCTAAATAACATATGGCTCAAACAGTGAGTCAAAAGAGCTTTAAAATATTTTACTGACTTTCATTTGTTGAATATAACAAAGATAATAATTAGAATTAATGTATAGCACATGTATTTATTAGACAAAATATCTAAAATCATCTTTATTAGGAAACCACATAAAGCAAAAAATAATTCAAAAAATTAATCCAAACCATCTAAAATAAGAAATATACATATATATGAGACTAGGGAGATGCCTCATGAGTAAAAGTACTTGCCAAGCAACCTAGTGACCTCAGTCTGGATACCCAGATCTATGTAAAACCCAGGAAAAATAGTACAAGCTCAAAATATCTGTAAAGGAAGAGAAGAAACAGTAACAGGAGAAGTTCCAGAGAAGCTTGTAGGCCAGCTAGCCTGGCTCATGTACTGAACAAGTGGCCCTTTCTCAAACAAGGTGGAAAAGTAAGGAACAAGACTCAAAGGTTGTCCTTAGAAGTTCACACATGTGCCAGGCGGTGGTGGCGCACGCCTTTAATCCCAGCACTTGGGAGGTAGAGGCAGGCGGATCTTTGTGAGTTCGAGGCCAGCCTGGTCTACAAAGCGAGTCCAGGACAGCCAGGGCTACACAGAGAAACCCTGTCTCGAAAAACCAAAAAAAAAAAAAAAAAGTTCACACATGCATCATGGTATGCTTGCACCTGCACTCACAAAGATGAGCAAACAAACAGACACCCCCTACACACACACACACACACACACACACACACACACACACACAAGTACACACACATATAATACAACATGAATTAATACAATTATAAGAAAAAAAACAAGAGAGCATCAATGAAAGCGAAAGCTGGAATATTGAAAAGTTCTGAACAATTGATTTCTATAATTATCTCAAAGGAACAAAGAAAAGTTTTACCATGGAAGAAACTGACAGGCAAATATCATTCACGAATAATAAAGAAAACTTTTTAGGTAAAACTATGTTAGGTAAAACCTCAAACTGAGGTTTCTTCTTGGAATGTGCTTTTGTGCTCCTTTTTGTAGTAAATAGGAGTGGGTTTATATACAATTATCTGTCATTTTACTATTATTCAGATGATGTTTTCAAGTACAGTTGTCCTTGTGACTGTATACAGCCTAAACTTATGTGAATACAACTTGCCCTTGTGACTTTATATAGCCTAAACTCATATGAACACATCTTTCCCTTGTGATTGTATACAGCTTGAGCTCATGTGAACTTTGCTCATTTGACCTTGCTTAACCCTAAGAAAATAAAATGTCTGATGTTCTGAATAAAGTTAGGTATTACATGAAACTTTAGTCAGCCTCATTTTTAGGAGCCACTATCCCAGGTTCATGCCACCAACTATAGTGGTAACATTACATAAGCAAACTCAATTAAAAAGAAAAAGTCATATGAGCTTATAAGAAGGTGCAAAAATGAATTAATGAAACTGAGCAGCAATTTATAACACAAACTTGAAGTCATGTAGAAATAGAAGAAAAGTTCTTCAACTTGAAAAGGGACTCCAACAGAAAATGTATTGCTAGCTTCCTTAATTTGAACTTGGATTCTTTATAAAGTCACAAATGCAAGTATTAATACAGTTTATTTTGGATCATTGTGGATGATGTTTATTTAGGCAGAGTAATCCTTATTTGAAATTCTTGGTGCCAGTGTACTTTGGATTTGAGATTGTATGATACATCATAAGATATGTTAAGGAAAGGATTCGAGTCTAAACATAAAACTCACATGTGTTTCGTATATGCCTTATATGAAACAAAATAAAGGAATTTCCCACGATCCTTTAGCATCCCTCCATCTTGACTGAAGCTACTACATGAGGCTAGATGTGGAATTTCCCAAGTAGTGCCAGCCTTCAAAATTCTATAATTTGGAAAACTTCAGATTTTTGGATGTTCAGATTAGGGATGCTCAATTTATAGCTATTTGTGATCTGTGACTTATGCTGCCCAATGCTCAGATTAGTTTTGAATGATGGCTCTGGTGTTCTGAACTTCATGGATCATGCTTGTTATGAATCTTGGGGGTTTTATAAAGCCCACAGTGGATTTTCCTTCTAACTCATTGGCATGCTTTCAATAATAAAAATTATATAGAGATCTTAGATTGAAGTCCCTGTAATTCAGAACTTGAGTTTTTGTGACTTGTAGTCAATTCATGACATTGTATCTAATATACACCACTCTGCAAGTACAAATAAAAAGATATAAATTTACACTGTTCAGAGTCTGCCATAAGTAATAGGTCCAGAAAAGAAATATGTTATACAATCATGATGTGAAAAACTTCAATTTTCCTAGAGTCATCACATGGTTGTTTTACATTTTCAAGTTGTTTTTCATTTGTAATTCACTTGAAATTTAGGAAAATAACACTTTGCTTACCGTCACACATGGTTTAACTAATGTGGAACATGCATGCAAACAATAGGATCACAAAGGCTTTGCAACAGATAATATTTAACTTCCCAAGTGAATACCATCAACGTCATGAGAAATGAGAGCCACATTTTAGCCAGTAGGGCAAGATATTGTAGGGTATGGGCAATGATGCTTTCTATGGGGTAAACCAAAATGTCTTTTTTCTCCAGTTAAAGGTGTGCTTGCCAGTCCCTTAGCTACTGTCTGTCGTTGTAGGTGGGTCCTCATACCCTAACTCAGCTGACTGTAATCACCTCCAGAGAGCTCAGACTCATTTCCATTTCCCTAGCTTGGATAATTGACTAACACGTAATTACTTCTTTGTATTTCATGTTCTTTTCTTTTTTCTGAGAACTAACATAGTATATTAGAAACATGAACTGCATATAACAGTTTTTCAGTTTACATATGGTGTCAAGTACTACAACAATCTAGAGCATCTTTCTCTACCAGGCCTTTTATCAAGGTCAAATGCCCTCATTCCACATCTTCACTGTACAGAGGGTGACTTAACTGAACATGCCATTTCTCAGTGCAGCACTTATTACCAATGACTGTTAGATACACGTCTGTTTTTTCCATTAGCCTTTACAGCCAAAAGATAGGCCCAGAGCCTAGTAAAGTTCCTAATAAATAATACTTCTTTTCTGAATCAATAAAATGTAAAAGGAAATAATAGAGAGTAAGAGAAAGGTGGAAGGGAAGACAGAAAATTTTGGGTAAATTGTTTCTGTTGAAGGGCCAGGAAGGAAACTGTGGATGATGACATTTTGTTGTTTAATTTATCCTGTTGATATAGTCAATAAAAAATTTTAAGCAATTACAACATGATTTAGGAAACAATGCCGAAGCAACACTAAAGTAGAGGGACTGGAGGCAAGCAACAAGGGATACCTTAAGAAATAGTGATAAAGGCAAAACCAAGAACAATATGCTAAAACCAGCTAACTAACATTTGTAGGCTAAATGCGTGAAGACTTGAAACCAGCACTTCCAATTAGAAGGCAAGGGTTTTAGTGTCATCAGCCATATTGGGATTAACAGTGTATTGACATAATAAAAATCAATTCACCAGCATGTAAAAGTGATTTATGTTCCTAGTTACAAACTACAACAGATTCAGAATGCAGTGATAGTTTGGCATTCTGAAAAGCTTCATCATGATGGACAGTGTGAGGCCATGGGACACACTCATGGTGAATCATACAAAGGGCTGAGAAGGCTAGCTTGTGCTAATATAAAATGAGGCAGGCACACTTTAACCCAGTATGAAGACACCTTCAGTATGCATCTGAGGGGCATTTTGAGCACAGTGTCGGCTCTGTCAGCCTGCTTATTGTCACCACTCACATGACAGAGGAAAAACAGTGTAGGTGGCAGTTCAAATGAGGAATCTGAAACATATACTGAAATTTCTGTACATTTAATTTGTAGGCAGATGGAGATGAATTAAACCCAAGTTGAATACCAGCCCATTTTAGGAAAAGAAACTACTGTGTTTTCTAAGACCATACTACTGAAAAGTAACTATTTAGGAATTCTATAACTTGTGTGTTATATTTAAATAATCTCATTGAAAAATTAATTTATATTTGCTTATAAGGCTTGATATTTTATATCTTATTTTGCACAATTAATAACAAAAAATAAAATGAATATAATACACAGCATTAAAAAAATCTCCTAGTACAGTTTTTGTATTTCTGCAGTGTGGCATGTGGGTTAATCATGTGTGAGAGAGTCAACATGTAGACCTTCTGTGTTTTTATTCACTAAATTAGCTTAATACATTTGAGGAAAATGTAGGAGTTTATATCTATCTATACGTATATATGACAAAATATATTGTGTATCTAAAATTAAAAATCCTTAACATATTTTAATTCACTAAATACATTGTTATTTACATTTTTAAAATTTCACCAAAGAAGAATGGCTTTAAATATTTTTCATGACTTTTTTATTGTATATCATTTACATTCAAACCAACACCATCTTTGTTTTTCTTCTAAGGCCTAAAATTGTTTTCTAACTCTGATCAAGTTTGATTTTTTTTATTTCTTAGATAAACCTTCAATTCAGAAATGTTTGGAAAGAGACTATAGCCTATTCTTGCTATTATATTGTTTTGTCCTCACTGGAAGATATCCGTCATAGGGAAGTCACTTTTAATCTTCCTCTTGGTACACTTAAGCATTTGAACTCTGAACAGCAATTCTGTAATAGTGGGTAGGGATGATGGCTACCTATAGTAGTATGGCCATCATCTTGCAGTAGTTTGGTAGTGGTTCTATGAAAAGGAACATTAATTAAATGATGTGTACAAACCTGTAATGAATGATGCTGGACGGTTGTAAAGAAGCCCATGCAGCAATTATTACATGCAGCAAACCCCACCAAGAGTGCAGTGCAGTGGCAGCCCAGATAATCTGGTGTGACTGAGATGAAGGCTGGAAGTTCCAGTTAGGAAAATCCATGGCATATGCTCACATTTAAGTAGATATACTTTCTTGAGATTTCCTTCATGAAGGGAAGGGAAATGGCAAATTATAATCTCCATCACGGTCATGAGACTTTATTGTCCTCTTTTTCTAAATATGCTGGTTCTACATCAAGGGCAGTATCTATTTTCCAATTTCAAGTTGGATAAAGTATATAGCTCCCTGGACAAGGGGAATGTACAGACATGGTTCTGAACGAATTCTAAGGCACAGCAACTTTTGCTTGGCTTCTCCTGGGTTTTAGAGATTGTCTCTAAGTCCCAGTCACAATGTCTTGAAGTCTGTAACACATGACAGGACTTATTGCAGAAGTTAATTGTCAGCATCAGTCAAGGACTCAGCCACCAGCCTGTGTTAATTGCCAGACATCTCTTTAGGTACCAGTTTCTAGGCTCTGACCCTCCCAGCTGAGGCCCCACACAGTAAGGAGCAAAGGTGAGCTACCATCGTTGTGTTGTCATTGAATTTTTGACAGCATGATTTGTGAACATAATTAATATTTGCTTACTCTACTAAATTTTACAGCCATAATAATTGGATCAGATAGTGAGGTTGCATATTCAATGTCATGCCATGGGCTCATAAAAACAGATGTGTGTTACTATTTTTGCATGTTACTTTAGGTAATTTCTCTCCTAATTTTTCCAAGAGTATTTTGAGGACTAGGATTTCAAGTATAAAATGTGTATTGAAGCCACATGAAGAAATAGATACATGCTTGTTATTCATATAGCAAATTCTGGAAAGTCATGATTCAAGTACTACTGTAAGGCATGAGGATGTTCTCTGAGCAAAAATGCAAGCATGTAATAAAAGACTAAGTAATATGTGGAGATAAATATGAAATGATTTCACCATGTAAAAAGCTATTATATGTATATTTCTTGTTTCCTGAAAATTGTGAAAATTTTACAAGACTAACTACTATTCAAAGTTTTGCTATTATTTAGGCTTCAGGGTCCTAAGATTAAAGTAGACAAAAGTATTTATGTTGAAGTAGATTTTGTTAATAACCAACCTTTATAGTAAGGACTTATCTCTCAAATTAAAATTCCTTTGGAATAATAGGATAAAAGTTAAAGAGTCATGGTAATTTTCAGGTATAAAGGGGGGATGCAATTTTACTGTGTACCATCATTAAGCAACTAGGAAATTCATTGTATAACAGAGTTAATAATGTCATACAACTGAATTTCAAGTTCAATGGCTATCAACTTGTACATTGTGTATAAAGTTTGGATTCTAATAGCATGTACTATCTCTCTGCTGTAGTAAGAATGCCTGATACATTCTTTGCCACTAGATTGTCATAGATCAAGCTGTAGTTATAAAGAAAGGAAACAGTGGTTATTTGTACTGAAGAGCTACAGAGGAGAAAATGAAATTTGAAATGTTTCCCTAGATTTGTGTAGCAACCATTTGGTTTTAGTAAGCTTTAGAGTCAACAATATGTCATTAGTTCAGCAAATCTTACCTACCTTGGTTACTATTGGTGAGCTGTGGAGAAAAGAGGTCCTCCCAGAGAAAGATGATGGTGTCCAAACTCACTCATTTCATGAGCATCTCTGAATTTTCTGTTATTTGTCACCAGCTCTTGCTCTACTTGTTGATCACAGAGGTGGCAAAGCAGAGGATGAGAGCAGTCCACTAACAATGCAGACACAAGATGCTCACTCTGTCTGTCTGTGGCACAAAGGTACAAATGTAAATGTTGTGCCCAGAGGGGACAGTTGAAGAGCCCCTATGAGCAATGCATGCTGTGAAGTTACTGTCTGAAAGCTGCCATGCAAAACAGAATATTTTTTAATACATTGTCTTGGATATATAAAAATACAACTTCTTGTCCTGTTAGAAATGTGTGAGCAGAATCCCATTTTGTAGTTTTAGGTGAAATTTTCCATGTAAATTTATCTGGAGAATTATATTCTTCACTAAGGAAGGTTGTCTATTATCTAACTATATATCTACCTACCTATCTGTCATCTACCTACCAACCATCTGCCATTCATTAGATTATTAGATGATTACTTCAAAACTACATTGGAGGTGGATGGAAGTAAGAAATCATAAAATAGTTGATGCATTAATATGACACCACTTGATGGAGCTATTTCTCCTCAGTCATGCTAGAGCTTTGTATGGAATTCCAGGTACATAAAGAGATGATAACGTTGGGTGCTGATAGAGCAGAGATGTCCTGGGTATGTATCCAGGGCCTCCCTTTCTGCTCCTGTTCAGTCAATGAAATGCATTGTTTTATCTCCTAAATGTGAAATTCACTGTGAGACTCTAGGTATTCATCTCACTATATCACGGAAGGAAACACCAGTGGCAAAGCTCTTGTTGAACTTGACTCAGTGAAATTGTCCTTGAAAAAGGAAACTATGGGACACAGACATGTCAGAGGAAATATTCAAGTCAAATAGCAATGAAAAGTGTTGGGTATTGGGGTATAATATCTAAACAGTACTGATATGGTGGATGGTGGCTTTATATTACTCACAAGGCTTCACTTCGGTACAATAAGGAAAAAGTTATTAAGATCTTCTCAGGGTTGGAAATCATGGCAAATGGGATAACATTACTGGTGGATTTCCAAGGCAGGAATACAAGAAAGGTCATTGTGCAGTCTGTTCCTGCAGAAACATGCACTAAAGGAACACACATAGAGAGCACAGGTATATTGAAATATTTAAGGGCAGCCAAGCTGAAGTTAGAACTAGTTTTTACCCATCATGAAATTTATGGCATATAGTGGCCATGTTCTGTGAGAGACTAGGGGTTGACAGAATACGTAACAGCACTTGCACATTCGTTGGTTTGGAGAGGATGAAACAAGGTGCTAATAGTGGAGGCTATGGAGATTATGATAGTTATTATAATGATGTCTATAACATTAGCTATGGATATGGTTCTAATATATTTAGAAGATACTTTAATTATTGCTTTTCAGGAATGTCTCATCCCAGATATGACAGGCTCTACTTCCTAGAACATAATAGGTCATTGTAGACTTTCAACTACCAAACTACCAAGAATGAAATTTAGAACTCTTATTTAACCACTAAATCTTGAGAAAGTACATATTGAGATTATATCTGATGGCAGAATACCTGATGAAGCAGATATTTGCAACTTATGAAGAAGTTGTAGGAGCTATGCCAAAATGCAAAGCAAAAGTGCAACCCTGCTCTGTAGAACTCTTCTTAGAGTCTACAGCAGAAGCAACCACTGGTGCTTTGCAAGCCAGTTTGGTTTTGCTTGCCCAGGCTTTGCAATTCGGCCTTATAATCTATGTTTACTCTATATGTGAAAAATGTGCTCCTTGAAGGACTTCATGTTTAATATTTTGAAGTTGAGTGATCTATAACTGTTAAATAAGTCCCAGATTTTCTCTAGTTCTATTGTAGGATGGATTTAAGCAGTAATTAAATTTACACTAAACCAACTGAATTATGTTAAATGTTACTTTGATAGTACATTATATTGAAAATCATTTGGATGCTTATTTAAAGATATGCTTTTTTGCATAAAACTCAATATAGGAGCTGTGTCCACAATTAAAAGTGAAACATTTTGCATGTTCGTTAATTCTTATTTCATGTGATAATTAGTAAGGCACCAATCTTAAGCTTTTTTTTTCTTTTTACAAGTTTATGAAAATTTTTGAGGCATAATATTAATACTTTAGGATTTTGGTCTTGGTATTTGTATAAAATTCTGAGACCTTGACTTGTGTAGTGATTTCCTTTTAAGTATATTGCATAGAAAATTTTATTGCTTAAAGTAAACCTGTCAAATAAATCTCTCATTAAAATAAAAAACAAAGGGAGTTTAAATTGCATGAAAAATCAGCCAAGCTGGAGAAAACCTATAGTAATAGCTGCTAGAAAAACTATGAAAAAGATATGTAAGGGCAGCTCTTTTAGAAGAAAAACTACCAACAAAAAAAGAAAATAAACAAAAACCTTCTGTGTTCTTTTATATCATTTAATAATGTGATGTTTCAACAAATAAACTCCATACCTTCTAATCCACCTAAAGACACTTTTAGTTACATTGGAATTAAAAATTTATTTAGGCTATTCTGCTAGCTTAGTAATTTGATACAGATATTGAAAATATTTCTGCCAACTGGCTCTAGTAAAGAAGAGAATTTAGAGTTTGGAGCAATTTAATTTTATTAATTGATCACATTTCAACAATGGATAATTATTTATCTCTTCTGTAAATTTCCTAACATTAGGTGTTATACTTGAACTCTGTGTTATTCACTAGAGAAACAGAACCAATAGAATGAATATATATACATATTTATATATGATGGACTGTATACACACACACACACACATATATACATATATATATATGAAATACATATATTAAGTTGGCTTATATGATACAGTGTGAGTAGTCCAAGGATGGATTTCCTCATATTGGAGGAGCTGAGAACCTGGCATCTGCTGAGTCCATGAAACTGCAGACCTCAGTAGTCCCAATCTAGTGTTGAAGGCCTGGAGAATTTCTGAGAATAATGTTACATCAATATTGTATGTCTGAGGAAGCTGGGTTCCACAGCAGCAGAGAATTACAACAGTAGCACTGGTAGTGACAGCAGAAGAAACCAAACAGATGAACTTACAGATAAGACATGAAGGCTAGTAGGCAAAAAGACAAAAGCTTTTCTCCTACTTCTCCTTATAGCTGAATTTTCTTAGGAAAGTGTGTCCCACATTCAGGGTGAGTCCTCACAAGCATCTCTAAAAAGTAGTGTAGACAATCCTTCACATGTATGCCCAGAATAGTGTCATATGGGAGATTCTAGAGTCTGTCAGGTAGAAAATCAATAATAACCCTAAGTTTCCTAGGAAGTGCTGCTACCTTAGGGGATTGTGGAACCGTCAGAAAGCAGCTCCTCTCTGGAGAAAGAGGGTCACTGGGGTCATGTCTTCAAAGATCATAGTCTTCTTCCTGTTCTCCATGAGGAACATCCTCCTCTTTCAAATTCTCTTGGTACCATGATGCTCTGCCCAGGAGCCAGAGGCTATGGACAGTGGACTGAAAGCTCTCAAACTGGGAACTGAATAAACCCTTCCTCCTGAAAGCTGCTTACTCAGGTACTGTGGTCATAGGAGTGCAAAAGTGGCTAAAACAATAAGTATTTCCAATAAGCGCATTAATGACATAAAATGGAGAATATAATAAGCATCTGAACTCCAATACAAATTCATAGCATTAAAATTATATATAATATAAATATGATATAACATAAAATCATATTTAATATGATTATATGTTATGATACATATGATATATGTATATATATGATACATATGATAAATATGTATAATTATAATATATATATGCATGTGTGTGTCTTTTCCCTGAATGCTTGTCTATGCACTATATTCATGTAGTGTTCATAGAGGCTAGAAGAGGACATTGGATCTCCTCAAACTAAAGTTACAGATGGTTTTGAGCTATCATGGGTGTCCTGAGAAACAAATATGTATCCACTGGAAAATCAGCCAATACCCTAAACTGCTGAGCCATCCCTCCAGCAACAAATTTTATAATTTCAATAATCTCCAAAGGAAAGACAAATTTCTATTCCATTTGAACAACAACAATGAAAAAGTCTAGATTAAAAAAAATGTTCTAACTTGGAAATACTCTCACTTACTGTTTCTTTCTTTGAAATTAGAAATTGAGATAAATGGTTCAAACTTACAGGTAAAAGTCTTAAAAAGAAAACATCAAAGTTTATGTATGTTTTACATTGATAAATGCTAAAATAAAAATGAAACATTTATACCAGCATCATAAGTTTAGTCATGATATAGCTTAAAATTTTTTTTTTCTCCTGAAATCTGACTTAGTGAGAATTGGGAGCTAATATAGAAATTCCAGTGCTGTATTATGTATATTGTTATTTCCCCAAAGGGGGGAAAAAACAGTGCCATGATTCTATCATATAAGCTAAAGATAACTGACTGAAATCTTCCAGGAGATTTGTTTTTCGATATTTGATATATTGTTGTGATCTATTTGTAATGACAAAAGAGAAATAAGTAAGGGTTAGCAGTTAAGGTTATCTGCTTTCTGCAACATGTTTGCCCAAGAAGACTATTAAGAATCAGTAAGAATGAGCTTGATATTTTCTAATTTCAGAATAATCTTATAGCATGAAAATTTATAATGTATAGAAAACTTATGAGATGCTGTTATTATATATATCTTGCAGGCTAATTATTCCAAATATGTCCCATATATTGAAAGGATGAGAAAGGAATGTTTTAATGGTTTTATCATGAGATACTAAACCGATTATCACCTTCAATGATAAAATGCTAATTAGGGTTCTGACATTGGTATGAACAATGAGGAGTATTGTAACCTATTTTTATTAATTTATTCTTTCATATATTACATGCCAAATGTGGTTTCCCCTCCCTCCTCACTTTCCAGTCCCTCCCCTGCCATGTCCTCCTTCTCCATCTAGTCCTCCTCTATTTCCCATTCAGAAAATGCCAGGCCCCCCAGGGTATCAACATAACATGGAATATCTAGTTGCAGTAAGACTAAGCACCTACACTCATATTAAGGTTGAACAAAAGGTAACCCAGTAGGAGCATAAATGTCACAAAAGAACGAAAAACCATCAGAAATAGTCCCTGCTCCCCAAACTGCTGCTGGTTCTTCCTGCTGTTGTTTCCTGGTTTGCTGATTTACTGGACTTTTGTGACTATTGGTGTTGCCCCCTAAGAACTGAATGACCAAATCAGCAGTAGCTTGAAGAGACCTATGTCCATTTTCCCTTAAAGCTGCAGTTTGGGAAGCACCAGCAGCAGCCCTTCTTTTTAGTTCTCTCTTTCTTCTTTGTAGTGTCTCTCTCTTTCTTCTTTGTAGCAACCCCCTTCTCTTTAGAGCTCTGACTTTTTATCCTTCTCTCCAGTCCTCTGAGTTAAACTTGCTCAGCTGGCTAAACCATGTCCCTGCTAGCTCACAAGGTGTAGGAATATGTAGAAGTAATATGCTCTGCCCTAGCAGGCATGAGCCCATTGCTAAATAATGCAAATGCATGGATGGGCTCCAAATAGAGTAGTTCCATGTCCATACCTGCCTGGAGACTAATGACATCACGAGGCAATGAAATGCGAGCCAATGAGAAGGAGCCACAGTAGCAGCTTGCATCCAGGGGGGCTATGGGACAATGGGTGGTGGGTATAAAAAAATGAGCTTCCTCTTTTTATTAAATGAATCTGCTTCGGCATTGTAACTCCCAGGTTCTGTGTGATGACTCTGCGCGCCTTCTTACCCACTGCCCCTAGAGCCTGGGTGGTCAGCATAATGCAAGAAACATTTGGATCCAGCCAGGGCGGTCTGCTGATCACAGGAAACAATAAGGCAGTTAACAATGTACACCTGTGATCTTAATTGAACCAGCCTCACACCTAGGATTAAGATAAAAACATTCTCAAAACTTTTTTTAATAAACAAAATTCTTACCACACAAGGATTCTACCTTGTCCCCGAATTGCTCCCCAATTCCAACTGTCTCTTCAGTACACATTCACTTCATCCTCTCTCCACCTAATCCTTGTTCCCATCCCCACCTGCCTCTAGGCCACCTGCAAATATCTATGCTATTTCCACTTTCCACAGAGAACCATATGTCCCTTCTTGAGCCCTCCTTGTTACTTAGCTTCTCCAAGTCTGTGTATTCTAATATGGTCATCCTTTACCTTACAGTTAATATCCACTTAATAGTGAGTATACACCAACTCTTTTTTCTGAGTATGGGTTATCTTACTTAGGGTGATTTTTTTCTAGTTCCATTGATTTTGCTGCACATTTCATAATTTCATTGTTTTTAATCACTGAATAGTACTTCATTATGTAAATATTCCTCATTTTCTTCAACCAATCTTCAGTTGAGGGATTTCTAGACTGTTTCCAGTTTCTGGCTATTTTGAATGAAACTGCTCTGAACATAGTTAAGCAAGTGTCATTGTGGTAGGATACAACATATTTGGGGTATATTCCCAGGAGTGGTATAGCTGATCTTGAGGTAGATAGATTCCAAATTTTCTGAGAAACCACCATATTGATTTCCAAAATGTCTGTTCAAGTTTGAACTTCCACCATCAATGGAGAAGTGTTCTCCTTGCTCCACATCCTTGCCATGAGCTGTCAGTAGTGTTTTTGATCTTGAACATTTTAACAAGTATGAAATAGAATCTCAGAGTTATTTTTACTTGCATTTCCCTGATGGCTAAGTATGTCAAACATTTCTTCAAGTGTTTCTCAGCCATTTGAGATTCCTCTGTTGAGAATTCTCAGTTTATATCTGTGCTTTATGTTGAGGTCCTTGATCCAGTTGGACTTGAGTTTTATGCAGGATTATATATGTGGATCTCTTTGCATCCTTCTCCAATATCTAGTTAGAACAGCACCATTTCTTGAAGATGCTTTATTTTTTCCATTGTATAATTCTGATTTCTTTATTTAAAAAATTAGTTGTCCAATGATGTGTGTATTCATGCCTGGGTTATCAATTAGAATCCATTGATCAATTTGTCTGTTTTTATTCCAATACCAGCTAGTGTTTATTACTGTGGTTCTGTAATGCAGCTTGAAATCAGGGATGGTGATAGCTCCAAAAGTTCTACCCTAAAAGATTGTTTTAGCAAATATGGGTTTGTTTGTTTGTTTGGTTGGTTGGTTGATTGGTTTTTCAAGATAGGGTTTCTCTGTGTAGCCCTGATTTTCCTGGACTCACTTTATAGACCAGGCTGTCCTTTATCTCACAGAAATCCACCTGCCTCTACCTCACAAATGCTGGGATTAAAGTTAATACGGGTTTTTGTTGTTGCAGTGGTTATTGTCATTTTTTTCATATGAAGTTGTGTATTCTTATTTCAAGGTCTGTAAAGAATTGTGTTGGAATTTTGATGGAGATTAGATTGACTCTGTAGATTGCTTTTCATAAAAATGACCATTTTTGCTATGTTAATCCTATTGATCTAAGAGCATGGTAGGTCTTTCCATCTTCAAATATCTTCTTCAAATCTTTCATCAAAGACTTGAACTTATTTTCACACAAATCTTCCACTTGCTTGGTTAGCGTTACCTCAAGATATTTTATATTATTTGTGGCTATTGTGAAGGGTGTTGTTTCACTGATTTCTTTCTCAGCCCCTTTGTCATTTGTATATAAGAGGGCTACTGATTTTTTTAGCTAATCTTGTATCCAGTCACTTCACTGAAGATGTTTATCATCTGAATGAGTTGCCTGGCAGAATTTTTGAGGTCGCATATGTATACTATCATACCATCTACAAATAATAACACTTTGATTTCTTCCTTTCAAATTTGCGGCCTCTTGATCTCCCTTAGTAATCTTATCACTCTAGCTAGAATTTTAAGTACACATGTTGAATAGAAATAAAAAGAGTGGAGAGCTTTGTCTTGTTCTTGATTTTAGAGAAATTGTTTTGACTTTCTCTCCATTTAGTTTGATGCTTGCTATAGTCTTCCTGTGAATTGCCTTGATTATATTTAGGCATGTCCCTTGTATCTCTGATTTCTCCAAGACTTATATTATGAAAAGGTGTAGGATTTTTCCAAAGGCTTTTTCAGCATCTAATGAGATGATCATGTAGTTTTATTATTTCAGTTTGTTTATACAGTGGATTACATTGACTGGATTTTTATTTTGTTTTGTTTTGGTTTGTTGTTTTTAAAGACAGGGTTTCTCTGTATATCTCTGGGTGTCCTGGACTCACTTTGCAGCCCAGGCTGGCCTTGAACTCACAGAGATCTGCCTGCCTCTGCTTCTCGAGTGCTGGGATTAAAGGCATGAGCCATCAAGCCCAGTCATTGACAGGTTTTTATGTGTTGAACCACGCCTCCATCTCTGCAATGAAACATATTTGATCATGGCAGATGGTTTTTTTTTAATGTGTTCTTGAATTTGGTTTAAAAGTATTTTATTGAGTATGCTTGCATCTATGTTCATGAGGGAAATTGGCTTGTTTTTATCTTTCTTTGTTGAATCTTTCTGTGGTTTTGGTATCAGGATGGCTGTGTCCTCATAAAATGAATATGGTAATGTTCCTACTATTTCTATTTGTGGGCTAATTTGAGCAGTATTGGCATTAGCTCTTCGTTGAAAGTCTGGTAGAATTCTGTGTTAAAACCATCTGGCCTTGGGCTTTATTTTGGTTGGGAAATTTTAAAGACTACTTGTATTGCCTTAAGGGTTATAAGTCTATTTAAATTGTTTATCTGATCTTGATTTAACTTTGGTAGGTGTATCAGTCAAGAAAATAGTCATTTTGTTTAGGTCTTCCAATTTTGTGGAGTACAGGTTTTTGAAGTAAGACCTAACGGTTCCTTGGATTTTCTTTGTGTCTATTGTTATGTACTCCTTTTCATTTCTGATTTTGTTAATTTGGATATTCTGTGTTCACTTTCATTGTGTTTCATATGTTTGGGTATGTTGTGCCTTCATTTTAATTGAATTCTAGGAAGTATTTAATTTCTTTATTTCTGTCTAAATCTAGTAGTCATTCAGTAGAGAATTATTCAGTTCTCATGAGTTTGTAGATTTTCTGTTGTTTCCATTGCTTTTGAAATTCAGCTTTAGTTTGTGATGATCTATTAGAATACAATGGGTTATTTCAATTTTCTTCTATTTGTTGAGGCTTGTCTTGTGACCAAGTATGTGTTCAATTTTAGAGAAAGTTCCATGAGGTGCTGAGAAGAAGGTATACTCATTTGTGTTTGGGTGAAATATTCTGTAGATATCTATTAGGTCTATTTGACAGAATTTAGAATCAGTTGGGGTATGCTGTGAGGAGTTATCTTTATTTTGTTAAATGATGAGAGTAGACTCATCTTTATTGTAGGTGGTACCATTCCTTGGGTAGGGGATCTTTGATTATGTGAATGGAGAAAGAGAACTGACCAGCAGAAATGTAGAAATAATGTATTAAATTATTTCTAACATTTATATTATGTTTAATCGGTCAGCAGTGTTAATCCTTAACCCACCATTACAAATGAGCACACAGAGACCTGATGGATTTTAAAAGCTTTGGCCTGGATTGCAATCTTAGCCCATCTAAGATAGCCCTTAATTCTATTCCCCAAATATGACCCATATATACATATGTTCTTTCAGCTGTTTTTCTCCATACTATGCTGATGTTCCAGGTCACATGAAATGAGGTTCTTTTCTCAAATCCATGGTATGTGTCTTCCTTCCTGCTCCTCTGGATTCTTCTTTTCTTCTGGAGGCTTCTCCTACCCATGAACCTCTCTGCTTCAGGAGCCCGAGCACCTTTGTCTCACCTACCTCTGTCTTTGCCCAATCTCAAGCCTCAGCATTTATTTAACCAATCAGAGACAATGGTTATTAGCAAGCAAGATAACACAGCATTATTTGATATGCAGCAAGCAGGCCTCTGGAAACAGGTTAAGTAACATTTAAAATACATAACATCACCCCATCACACAAAGAATCCATTGCTATCTGATCCTGATTGTGCATTTGATGTCACTAGCTGCTTCTGTGGATATGATGTCACCAGCTGCTTCAAGCTTCTGCCATCTTTAATTTTCTGTCATGAAGAACTTTGACACTGGACTGTGATCCAAAGTAAACTCTCCCTTTAGTGGCTTTTCCCAAGATATTTGTTCACAGCAATAGAGAAAAAAACTAAGTTACTTTAAAACAACATTTAACTAAATATTACTTAGTGCATAAAGAATGCTGATATTTTAGATTAGTAAGTACCTTGAAAAATCATAAACATTTTCCTTAGTCAATTGTCTAGTGATACAGCAATATGAAGGAGTAAGTCAAGAAAGATGAAGATACATGCTCTATCAAGTGATATCTGGAAGCAAGTTATCAGTTATCTTCGCAGTAGTTGATAGCAACTAAACTTAGTAGGAAGAACCATCCCAAATAGGAGAGAAAAAAGGAGATTCTGTAGGAATTGAACTAAAGATTCCACACAATGGATAGGATGTTGTAGATATCTAATTGGCTTTTTTTGCAAATAACACTTTATTGGAGCACAGACTATTCAGTATATCTCACACATATTTACTCACATAAGCTATTGAAAGTAGTTATTTTTATTCATTGCTTACCATGGTTATTATGCTACTTCTTCCACCCACACATAGGGTCTATATTTGATAAATTCTAATTTTATTTAAATAGTGATAGAATTTCCAGATAACAAAATGTGTCCATGGACATTGACTCAGTTTGAATCTATATAATGAATTTCTAAATTAAACCTGGATAGGAGTGAAACTCAACTTCTTTATAAGTAAAATTAGATGTAATTTATTCTTATTCCTCTCTGCTGACTGGGAGCAGAAACAATGAAATGATTGCAGTCTGAGGATCAGTATAGGGCCACTCGTGGCTACATTAACACTCCTGAATCCAGCTGTACTCTTAAAACCCGTCTGATCAGTCGATGCTTTCCTCTCAGCAACATTGGTTACTAGCTTAAGACTTTCAGTGAAAAATCTTTCTTTAAAAGAAGAATTCAATCTCTTTTGGAGTTGTTGGCCAGTAAGGTGTCACAGTCCCCCAAATATTGAAGACTATTTTCAATGCTCTTGATTCCCCTCCAGAGTTTAATGGTAAGATCCTACTGCTACAGACATTACATATTTGAGTCACAGAACATGGAAATATTAAACTGTTACTGACCTGGAAGTTTCATCCCTAATAGCTAGCTTTCATAGTGTTGAAAGGTGCTATGCACTTCCAAAGGAGAAAAACATTCATCAACTTCATTCAGCTGTGAACCTTTTGAACAATAATAATAGCTGGACAAGCAAGACACATCCATTGGTGCAAAAGTGGCTCTAATATCATGGAAGTGATCAACCACTTTCTTATTGGATTTAAGCCCAGTTCCACAAGAGAAACTCATAACTGGCACTATTATTGAGTCATAAACTTATGGCTAGATAGATCAAAGGAAATAGAGAAACTATCAGTCTGCTAAATGGACATATTTATGCAACTCAAAATGATTCGTTGTTATACCCATAGACTAGTTCATCTCTCACCACTAATCTGAGAAGCTTCTATTTGCAGTAGGTGCTTATTATCAGAGATCCACAACTGGCCAGGGTGCAGATAGACTACAGATTGCTCATCTTTCAGTGGGACATTTTCATCCTTCTCTCCTTCCAAGACTTAGGAAACATTGTTGTAGAGGAATTTTAATCCAGCAACATGGTTGTTCTGGTAAAGGATCACATCCAAAGACCTAGGTCTGTGTGATCTGGGTGGAATACAGAGATGCCCTTAGTATACATCTTTAATACCTATGCTTGGAATACACACTCTTAATCCCTCTGGCTGGAGTATAAACACAACACACCTTTAATTCCTCTGTTTGGAATTTAGTACCTACCTTTAATCCCAAACAATGGCATCTAATTGAGGGGCAAAGTGATGAATCAGAGAAAGATTTGACAGACTGAGTCAGAGATAGGATACACCAAACTCTCATGAGAAAAGACAGGAAAGAGAGCTCTTAGCCCTCGTGTGAACTTAGGGGGGTTGATATGTGGGGGCCCCTGACCCAAAGAAAAGGCAAGGGGGGAGAGAGAAAAGGGTGTAGGGTGGGACCAGGGAGAAAGGAGGGAAAGAGCTATGATCAAGCTGTAACTTGAATAAATAAAAATATAAATTAAAAAAAAAACATGTAGTACAGAAAGTAGAGAGTTCGTGGAGACAAAAGAATTCAGGAGTACAGTCCATTTCGATGTACTTTGGTATTTTCAACTGAGTGAAGCTGAGAGTTCAGAGGAAGTTTTCCAAACAGAGCAATTCAGTAAAAAATAGAGAGAAGCCAGTTTGAATCAGTAAGCTTGAAGAAGAGTTTTAAACCAGAACAGTTAATTTGAACCAGCCAGCCAGATTTCAGAAAGAACTAGAAAGGGTGAGCTTATAGCTCAGCCTCTAAGACCAACAATCAATAAATGGGACCTCATGAAACTGATAAGCTTCTGTAAGGCAAATGACACTATCATTCAAACAAAATGGCAACCTACAGATTGGGAAAAGATCTTTACCAATCCCACTTCTGACAAAGGGCTAATATCCACAATTTATAAAGAACTCAAAAAATTAAACACCAAGAAACCAAATAATCCAATCAAAAAATGGGAAACTGAGCTAAACTGAGAATTCAAAAAGGAGGAAACTCCAATGGCAGTGAGACATTTGAAGAAATGCTCAACATCCTTAATTATCAGAGAAATGCAACTCAAAATGACTCTGAGATTCCATCTCACACCTGTCAGAATGGCTAAGATCAAAAACTCAAATGACATCACAAACTGGCGAGGCTGTGGAGAAAGATCTTCCATTACTGATGGGAGAGCAAACTTGTACAATCATTATGGAAATCAGGCTGGCAATATCTTAGAAAACTTGTAATAGCCCTCCCTCAAGACTCAGCCATACCATTTCTAGGTATCCAACAAAACGATTCCTCACCAAACCACAAGGACATAGCCTCATCTATGTTCATAGCAGCCTTATTTGTAATAGCTAGAAACTGGAAACAACCCAGATGTCACTCAACTGACCAATGCATTAAAAAAAAATGTGTTACATTTACACAATGGAATACTACTCAGCTATCAGAAACAAGGAAATCATACAATTTGCATCCAAATGGATGGAACTAGAAAAGTTTATCCTGAGTAAACTAACTCAGACTCAGAAAGATGCACATGGCATCTACTCCCTTATAATTGGATTTTTAGCCATATAATACAGAATAAGTATCCTACAACCAACACACCAAAAGGATCAGAAGCATAGATTTTGTTAGCTATTAATGGGAAAATTTGCCGTAGGGATGCTACCATGTAAGCCCCCAGTGCAAGAGGAAGCTCTTAGCCCTCATATGACTATTGAACTTAGAGGGGCTGATATATAGGGACACTCCACATCAGAGGAGTGGGATGGGTGGGAGAGGGAGAAGAGGATGGGAGGGTAGAACTAGAAGGGGTTGGAAGGAGAGCACTGTGATGGAGATGTAACTTGAAGTAATAAATAACAACAACAAAAATAAATATTTTTAAAAGAGTTTATTCAACAGTAAGTCTCAGAAGCGAAAATCATTCCAGGCCTTGGTTAACAGACCGAGTCTGGATGCTGAAGCCTTCAATGTCCAGGTTTGCAACAGATTAGATAGTACAGAGGCTAGAAGCTTCCAGGCCTAGGAATAATTATGTAGAAACACTTTGGCCTCAATACACACCATGCACTAACTAGTAAAGCTTGGGTAGGGCTCTCATGTCATCCCCTCATCTGAGGATATTAAAACTACATTTACAATTGTAAAGAGGGTTGGAATGAGTATAAGAGCCTGAGCTGGTAAATTAATGCAATAAAACAGTGTCTTCCAGACACAACAGGGTACCTGCACATATGAATGCACAGCAGTTATGACAGCATGCACAAGCCCATGTAAACTCATGCTAGAACAAATATGAGCATGAAGATAGAAGGAGAACATGAACTCCTACCCCTATCTGAGAAATAACCAATAGATGCTGCAACAGATATAGTCAGTTGTTTTCTTTATGAATATTGCACCTGGTAAGTCCACCATGTTCCTGTGGAAGGCCACACATTATGAATATATGCGCACTACACAAATTGGATGCAATGGATGAAAAAAGAAGATACAAAGTTGGATGAGTAGAGAAGATGGGTCTGAGAGGAATTGAAAAGGGAGTAAATATGGCTAGAAAACATTGTAAAGAACTATCAAAAATAATGAAAACTGGAAGTCAACCTAGATAAAGTGATAGTTCTACAGACAACTTTAAATAATGTCATATGCTTTGTAAACTCAATTATTTATTTGTTTATTGTTTTGCTTTTGAGACAGGTTTGCTATGTAGTGTAGGCTGGATTGAAAGTCACAATGCTTCTATGCCAATACCATGTAATTTTTGTTACTATTGCACTGTAGTACAACTTGGAAACCGGGGAGGGGAGGTGATTTCAAAAGAACCTCCAGAAGTTCTTTTAATGTGCAGAATTGTTTGTTTTAGCTATTCTGAGTTTTTGTTTTTCCATATTAAGTTGAGAATTGCTCTTTCAAGGTCCATGAAGAATTGTATTGGTATTTTGATGGGAATTGCATTAAATATATATATATATATATATATATATATATATATATATATTACTTTTAGTAAGATGGTCATTTTTATGATGTTTTTCCTCTTTTTTTTTTTTTTGGTTTTTCGAGACAGGGTTTCTCTGTATAACAGCTCTGGCTGTCCTGGACTCGCTTTGTAGACCAGGCTGGCCGCGAACTCACAGAGATCCACCTGCCTCTGCCTCCCAAGTGCTGGGATTAAAGGCGTGCGCCACCACCGCCCACTGATCCAAGAGCATGGGAGATCTTTCCATCTTTTATATTCTTCAATTTCTTACTTCAGAGTTTTTTTTCTTTTTCTTTTTCTGCTTTTTTTCTTCAAAGTCTTAAAGTTCTTGTCACACAGGTCTCTCACTTGCTTGATTAGAGTTACACTAAGACATGTTATGTAATTTGTGGCTCTTGTAAAGGGTGTTTTCCCCTAATTTCTTTCTCAGCCTATTTATCCTTTGTGTAAAGAAGGGCTACTGATTTTTTTTTTTTTTTTTTTTTAGTTAATTTTGTATCAAGTCACTTTCAGGGATAGTAATAGAGCAGAGATTGAAGGAATTTCCTACCATTGAATGGCCCAACTTGAGACCTACCACAAGGGAGAAAATCAACCTCTGTCACTATTAGAGATATTCTGCTATGCTTACAGACAGAAGCATAGCATAACTGTCCTCTGAGAAGCTCCATGCAGCAGAGGACCCAGTTGAGACCAACTGCCAAACATTAGCCAGAGCACAGGGTGTCTTGTGAAAGAGACACGGGAAGGATAGAAAGACCCAGAGGGGACAAGAACATCATGGAAAGACCAATGGAGTCAGCTGGTCTGTGTCCATTGGGGCTAACAAGGACTGGAGCACCAATCACAGAGGGTGCATGGACTGGGCCCAACATGTATGTCACACATGGGCAGCTGGGTCATCATGTGGGTCCCCTAGCAAGTGGAGCTGTCTGTGACATGGATTCTGATGCCTGCTTTTAGATCACTCCCCCTTGGCAAGGCTGTGGTGCCTGGCGTTGGTGGAAGAGGATGTTCTTGGACCTGGTGTGACTCAATGTGTTGGAGTGGGATGGCACTGGGGATCCTCTTTTCCAAGGAAAAGGGGAGGAGAAGAAAGGAGAGGAACAGGTGGGAATGTGGAACTTGGAGGGGAGAGGGGGCTGTGATCAGATGTGAGATGAATAAATAAACTTATACACTAAAAAAAAAGAAATACATTCAGGATGATCTCTAATTCACAATCATTCTGACTCAACTTTCCAAGTCTGGGATTTATAAGCAAGCATGAGCTACCATGCCAGTCTTGGGTTATTGCCATAAAGCATTTTGGCATGGTAAACATTTGCTTTCCTCAAATTCATTCCCAGACACACCATTCAATATCATATTCTGTGATTTAAAACTTTCTAATGCTCAAGTTACATCTAAGAGACATTTGATGTCTGGAATCATCAATGGATGACCAGCCATTATGATTAGATGCGGTCCAGAATGATTTATGCTGTTACAAACATTGCCTCTGTAGACATTTCCTGAGTCACCTAGAAACAGTTCATAAATGACTTCTCACAGCACATTCTACTTCATAGATACCTTTTACCAGTTTGCTTAGGGGTTAAGAGCTTGAGGGTGTTAAGGTAGGTCTATCCAAATAGGTGCAGATCCATGATTGTGAAATGAGCCTTGTTTAATCTCATTGGGTCACAAAACAAAATGAACAGACGTGAATGTGAGAGATATATTTTTGGAGAGGATCAGGTGGATAGAAGTGGTAGACAGGTAAGAAGAGAAAGTAGTCAGTTTGCCTTTCATACATATGTAAAATCATATAAAGCAGATTTAATATGTCAAAAAGAATAGAGATTTGACTCTATTTTTATTCTACCACACCACCTTGAAAGTGTACAGTATAAGATTCTTTGTTTGATGGGTTTTATTTACCAGATGAATATCACCAAGAATAGAAACTACATAGTCAGTGTGGTGGTACTTCTCATATGAGCCTCTTCACTTTTCTAGCTAAACCCTGTTTCATGAGGGGGAAAACGGAAATCCCCCAACCCTCCAAAGATCAATATGGTACTTTTGGTAAACGTTGTCTATGTGCCCTTGGTCATGTAACAAACTCTGAAACCTCAATTACTTTGTTGTATGTGTATGACAATACTCTTTGCTTCATAGATATTCATTATGAATGAATATAAGCCTATAAAACACTCCAGTGACTAGTCAATCAAGGCAACATTCAGCAAACATACTTCAGGAAGTCTACACTGGTTTGTTCATAGTCTTTATCTTCTCTACTCCTCTATCATTCCTAAAACGTCTGTGTCGACATTAGTGTCATTCCTACATGCAAAAATCACCTGTCTAGGGCCTAGTAAACCACACTTCATCGAACACTACTGGCACCTCACTTGTCTAAAAGAATTCATTGTTTCTTGAAAATGCAGTGATAAAGCATTTCCATGCAAAATCTATACACTAAAAGTATTAGCATTTGACACACACACAAATATAGACCTAACTACAAAATAGATGTTCTAGCAATGGAGCTTAAATGAAATGGAAGATAAGTGTTTCTAGTACACCATGTCTACTAATAATACACTTTTTAAAATGTCAATATGATGAGTAAGAGTCCTTACCCTTTGCCTAAGGACAATGGCTTTCAGGCAAGCAATGAAGAATCACTTGTGCCATGGCAAGTGAATCGTAGTGATCAATAACAATACTCAGCACTTAGGTAGCAATTTTCATCTTCAAAGCACTTTACTGCCATTGCGCAAATCCACAATGCTGTCATTTTCCCACAAGAAAATCTGTGATATGAAAAAGTTGCAGTTTGCTTGCCATTCCAGATTCCAGGATACAAGTTGTGGAAGCAGGAATTCCCTACAAATCATGGGCTGCCAGACTACTTGATGCAGTTAAAAGAATTAAATTGATAGCAAATATTTTACCTTAAGAAAGCAATAAATACTATGTTGTCAATAATGTGAAAATAAAAAGAAATGCCAAGAAGGATAACTATATAAGTTCCTCTCAATCTATATATTTTTCCAATGTTCTCAACTTATAAAATTTGTTTTTGTCAATGGTTTATATTGTGGTAAAATTTAAAATATACTGTTCTGACCATTCCAATGTACCATGAAACACAGTAGTGTTTAATCTATCTCTCCATCTAATTCTCATACTTTTCATCATTCTAAACAATAATTTCATGTCTATTGAGTGATTACCACTGACTTCCTTCCTTAGTGGTGTTTCCTGGCCATCACAAACCTTTTCTGTCTCTACGGATCCACCTGTTACATGGAATTTACATAAACGGAGTCAAACAAAATGTGATACCCTCATTTTGAATAATGTTTCCATTAATGTTGTAGTGTTTTTTCTCTTTATAGATGCATAATATTTCATTATTTGAGCATACTAAGGATGTTGCATTTGTTTCCACCTTTTGGTTATGATGAACTCTATTAGTATAGATTAATAGTGTGCAAGCATTTATTTAAATACTAGTTTTTAGTTCTTTTGTGTGTATAGCGAGGACTAGAATTGCTGGGAAATATGGTAATATATTTAATTTGATAAGAATTCCACAGTGGATACTGCAACTATAGTTTTTTTAACAATTCTTCATGTATTTTCAATAATGTAACATTGTTAATTTAATGGTTTTTGATTATTTTCTCCTATTCAGTGGATTGTATTTTCATTTTCTTGACAGAATTTTGATTTACAGGATACTTCAATTTCAGTCATATAATTACTCTGTTTTGTTATTGTTGCTGTTAATGCTTCTGTGTCATGTAGTAAAACCATTCCTTAAGCCAACATCACAGAAGTTTATAAGTATGCCTTCTTAGGAGACTGCATTGCCTCGGATAATGTTTTTGTGGATAATAAACAGGTTTTCTATACAAAAAATTATGTCATCTACATATTGAAATATTTTACTCCCCTTCAATATGGGGAAATATTTAGGGAAATCCCACATGAATTTTTCATAGAAATAAATTCTGGTGTACTCTTGGTTTACTGAGTGCTTTTTCAAATAAAATTAGGACAGGATGTTATATTTTGTCAAATGTTTTTGCATATGTGGAGATAAGCATGCGTTCTTCTTTTGTGCTATTAGTAATATTGTTTGCTACTTATATGATTGAGAAAAAAACAACTGGAATTACTAGACTAAATTTCATTTGATCATTCTGCTTCATTTTTTTGGTATGTAGATGGACTCATTTTGTAAGTATATACTCAAAATTTTTTCATTTATACTCATAATGCATATAATTTAGTCCACAATCATCTTTTTGATTCTTGTGTTACTTTTGTCTTTGAAATCAGGGTAAGATTAGTTTCATAGAAAGGACTGGAAAGTACTTATATTGTTTTCTTTATTCTTGTTGCTGTGGCAACCTATCTGTCAAAAGAAGTTAAGAAACTAAGGATTTCACTTGGCTTAAAGGAACAAAAGTCCATCATGATGAGCAGGTATAGTGGTAGGAGGATGAGTGTCTACAGTGAAGAAGCAGAAAAAGAGATGAATACTTACACTTACCTCACTTTATTCTTTCTACTCACTCTGGGCTCTCAGTCACTGAGATGGTACTGCTCACATTCATTCTGTACCTTCCCACCTCAGTCAAACATTTTTGAAAGTGTTCTTATGGGCATCAAGTTATGTTTCCATGACGATTCTAAATGGACCCAAGAAGACAATGAAGAAAATTGAGATTGATATTAATTAATCTTTATGTACTTGACAGAATTTCTCAAGAATCTATCTTTTCTTGGGGTTTTCTTTGTACGAAGAGATATGATTACTAGTTATAAGCTTATTCAGATTTTCAATTATTTCTTGAGTTTATTTTGATAGTTCCATATTTCTAGGTATTCATCTATTTCCTCTATGATGTTTAGTTTGTATTTGTATAGTTGTGTTATGCTCTATGCTATTATTGGCAAAAATTACAAAGTTACATATTGTATACTTATTACTATATATAGAATTTTCTTTCTGCAGTTATCTTTTAAATACACATGGAAATGACAAAATTAAAAGCGTTAGCATTAATTCATACTTTCATTCATCCAGTACCCTTCTATGATACTCTTTCAGCTTCATTTGATTAGGGTTGCTGTGCAGTGACCTTCCCCTTTAGCAAGAAGGACTCCCTGTAGCACTTCCTTAGAACAAGTTTGCTAGCAGTGAACTCTCAATGCTTTATTGTATGGGAAATATCCCAATATCATCTTCAAGTTTGAAGGACAGTTTTGTGGCACATAAAACTCTTATTTGACAGCTTTGATTCTTTTCTTAGAACTCTGAACCTGTCATTCCACTGTCATCTGGCTTTCGTGGGGGAAATCAGTTTCTAATTCTGCAGATGATTCTTTACATGCAGGCACTAGGTCATTTTTCTTTTTCTACAGCCTAGGTTTGTTCTTTGTCCTTAGTTTTTGAGAATAAGATTATGACACATAAAGGTCCAATCTCTTTAAGTTTATCCTATTTGGAAGACATTTAATTTCTTAGATGTTTGTGTTACACTTTTTATTTTAAATTATATTTAGAAACTTTTCAGCTATCATTTATTGAATTGTCCTTCAGGCCTAAATTTCCTTCTTCTGGGACTTTCATTATACATATGCTGATGTACTTAATAATGTCACACATTTTTTATTTGTGTTCTCACTCTGAAGAATATTAATTCATCTGTTTTCACATTCACTGATTTCTCATTTTGACAGTTTAAATATACTTTGAAGCCATTCAAGGCAAGTAAGTACTCTCTACCACTGAGTTATTTTTTACCCTTGGTCCTCCAGTGAGATTTTTCACTGCTTTAATTTTCAACCATATAATTTTCATTTGGTTGCTTTTTGTAATTTTTATGTCACTATTAATATATTATATTTGCCAAAGCATTGTTTGCCTTACTATCTTACATATGTGCATCTTTGAAGGGGCTTATTATAGACCTTGGTTTAATTACCCCATCATCTAAATATCTGAAAGTTTCTATTGATTATGATTTTTACAATGATTGATCATACTTACTTTTTTTCTTTACATGCTTATAGTTCTTTTTTCTCCACCCCCAGCTTTCTCCCAGAATAATTAAATATGAAGATTCTAAAACAATATAAGTGATTCTATAAAATTATTACATGTTAAACTATATTTTGGGAAAAACCTAAGTTAAACACAATTTTAGAAGACTTCCTCATTTACAATCACATCAAGAGCAAATAAGGATTCCTCTTTATGCACATATATCTTCATCATGTTTTGTGGTTACTTTTGTTTCTTGATGATATCCACTCTAATTTGAGTGAGATAGAATTTCAAAGTAATTTTAATGTTAAATTTCACTGTAGCCCAGGATGTAGACTATTTTTAAGTTATTTCATGTTATTTTGATATTGGTAGTGGTAGGGTGTGTGTGTGTGTGTGTGTGTGTGTGTGTGTGTGTGTGTGTTCCTTCTTTTGGTTTTGCTGGTGTAGAGTTATTTCCTATGTTTTCTTGGGTGTAGTTAACCTCTTTGGGTTGGAATTTTCTTCTAGTATCTTCTGTAGGGCTGGATTTGTGCATAGATATTGTTTAAATTTGGTTTTGTCATGGAATATCTTGTTTTCTCCATGTATGTTGAATAAAAGTTTTGTTGGATATAGTACTCTGGACTGTCATCTGTTGTCTCTTAGACTCTGCAATACATGTGTTCAAGCCCTTCTGGCATTTTAGAATCTCAGTTGAGAAGTCTAGTGTAATTCTGATAGGTTAGCCTTTATATGTTACTTGGCCATTTTCCTTGCTGCTTTTAATATTCTCTCTTTGTTCTATACATTTAGTGTTTTGATTATTATGTGGCAGGAGGGTTTTCTTTCCTGGTTCAATCTATTTGGTGTTCTGCAAGCTTCTTGTTTGTTTATAGGTATCTTTTGCTTCAGGTTGGAGAACTTTTCGTCTATGATTTTGTTGAAAATATTTTCTCGGCCTTGAACCTGGGATACTTCTTCTATTCTAATTATTCTTATGTTTTGTCTTTTCACAGTGTTCCAGATTTCTTGGCTGTTTTGTGACAGGATCTTTTTTACCACTAATCTTTTTTTTTTTTCTGGTTTTTGGAGACAGGATTTCTTTTTATATCCCTGGCTATCTAGGACTCACTTTGTAGATCAGGCTAGCCTTGAACTCATAGAGATCTGCCTGCTTCTTCCTCCCAACTGCTAGGACTAAAGGTATGCACCACCATGCCCAGCAGGAACTTTTTGAGATGTAACAATTTCTTTGATTTCATTTTCTCTCTATTTCTTCAATTGTACCTTCTATATCTGAGATTCTCTCCTCATCTCTTGCATTCTGTTGGTGATGCTGTGTCTGTATTTCCTGTTCTCTTCCCTACATTTACCATCTCCAAGATTTCCTCAGACTATGTTTTTATAGTTCATTAAATTTCTGAATGAGATTGATTTGATACCTTCTACTATATAGCTAAAATCCTACTATAAGTGAATAGATGCCATATGCGTCATTCTGAGTCTGGGTTAGTTCAATCAGGATGAGCTTTTCTAGTTCCATCCATTTGGCTGCAAATTGCATAATTTCATTGTTACTGATAGCTGAATAATATTCCATTGTGTAGATGTACCTCAGTTTTTTAACCCATTCTTCGGTTGAGGGACATCTGGGTTGTTTCCAGTTTCTAGCTATTACAAATAAGGCTGCTATAAACATAGATGAGGAAACTTCCTTATGATTCTGTGAAGAGGCATTTGGGTGTATACCCAGAAGTGGTATGGGAACACATGAACACATGTGTTTATAAGTTTTTAAATTAGGGAGGAGTCAAGGGAAGAGAAATCAAGAATGAATATGAATCTGAGAATAACAGTTGGCATTTTGCCACTGAAGTGCTATGGCCAAACTATTTATATTCTTCTCTCTGGGGAGAAATATTCATATTTAAATTTCTCATACTTAAAAAAAAACTGTGGATGTCAAATGGACAATTCTCATTGATATTGCAGTAACTTCTGCCTAATACAAACTAGCCTGTCCTGCTTAAACGCCACACTTGAACAAACTGAAAGTTGTATTTACTTATCTCCTCATGGTTTATCTGTCAGGCACTCATTGATTCTGTCTCTTGAACTTCATGAATCTATGCATTTCTTTTTGTAACGATTGTCTTAAAAAAATCACTTGGATTTCACACTTGACTATTCTAAAGTTTCCAAACTAGTTTTCCTAACACAGTCCTTACTTTGCATGTTTCCCCTCAGAACAACAAAGTAAATCTTTTGAATATTATTTTTCTTTGTAACCTCAACTACTCATGTGTTACAATATAAAGTAGAATATATTTATCACAGTTTAAATGGTGTGTTGAAATTTTGGTGGCATGTTCTGCTTTCTGGGTACATGCACACACACTGGTCACTTCCTACAATGGTTTTCTCATATCTTTTCGACTGTTATGTAATCCTCTAGTATGAGAATCAAAATTAATGTGTCACAGCATGCTTTACAATTTTTCTTTTTCACATTTAGGTATGTTGTACATTTTCTATTTAGAATATATGAAGTTATAAGAGGATACCACTCAATCTAACAACTAGAAAGCAAGAAAATATATAAAACCACTCTTTTAAGAGCTAATTCTGAAAAGTAGTCAAGCAAACATTATTCCAAATAGAGATAAGTCATTCAAGGAGAAAAAACACACAAACTGTTTCATGCTAACATGAACATAGAAGTAAGTGGCTACAATAAATGAATAAACATATATAAAAAAGAAATAGTTAAATTCTTTAAAAAAGAAATGAATAAAAAGAATTCAGCCAAAATGCCAAATGATTCATTTAAAACTAGGGATAAGTTAGTGTGAATGAATACTTAGAATGATTAGTTTATATATACACAGAATTTTCCACTGATTTGCAAACTCTTAATAGACCTTCACTGAAAGCTTATGGAAATTGTTATGGGCTGGAAAAAAAGTCCACCTTCTCAACATGTTAAGCATATAAATAATGACCAGTTATCTTTGACTCATTCCTTGTCCCCATCTAACAAGAAGGCATCATGAGAAAAAACAGTCCTAGCAAGAATCTGTTGCTAAAAGAAAAAGAAGAATCAATTCTCCCTCTCTGGGGTAGGGGGAAGTGTTTTCTTAGTCATATTCTTACACAGCTACAAAGAATGTCTGAATCCCATGAAAGAGTGGCAAGAAATGCATACCAGTGTTCAACAGTCTATGGAAAGCAGAAAAGGGACTCTGAAGCAACTAAGCCTTTGAGGCCCAAAGTCAGAGGATTAAATTAGCTCTGTGGCTTAATCATGTGACAGAACCTCCTGTCTCAACCCCACCATAATCCAAGTACTGGAAGGTAAGTGACAAATGAGTAGTTCCACAAAAGATGAAAGAATACATGAACACCCACCTCAGCAGAAGTAGCGGGTCACAGATAACACTAAACAATGAGAAATACCTTTAAGTCTCTCACCTCCTACAGAAAATCCACGATAGCAGCAGTCCATCATTAGAAGAACATCAAATTTGTGTGTGCCAAGGATGACAGTAGGAGCAGCACAAGTGAAACACGGGTCATTACCAGTGTGACCCAGATCCTCACACATATGACCTATAAGAAATGCTTAGCATCACGTTCAAGCTTTATTTATCTTGGTTTCTACTATTCTTTCTGCATGGTGTCTGACAACTGATATAAAAGATGTATGACACTAAGAAAAGCAAGGAAAGCTATTTCCTACTTTTAAAAAAAGACACCAAAATAAACTGTTAGTTGAGTTATATAATACAATAACAAACACATTAGATATTTTAATTAAAATATATGTGTATGTATAAGCCTACTACTTTATAAACTAACTAGAAAATATTTTTTTAAGTTTCAATTAATGTATTGGATAGTTCTTTGAAGTTTTAATTGAGGTGTTAATTAATTGGTTAATGCTCCTCTCAGAATTCATAAGCTTCTGAATAAAAAAATCACAAGGCCTGGCATGGAATACCTTCCTGTGAGTTAGTGACTAGTTTAGCCCCCCAGCACTTCAAAGCAATCTTTATGGGTGCATATGTTGGAAACAAAGTAAAGAAGTTCCTATATGTTCTTCCAATGATCCCTGTTTATCATGACATGATACATGTGCTGGTTTTTCTTTTTTTTTTTTTTTTTTTTGGTTTTTCGAGACAGGGTTTCTCTGTGTATCCTTGGCTGTCCTGGACTCACTTTGTAGACCAGGCTGGCCTTGAACTCACAAAGATCCGCCTGCCTCTGCCTCCCAAGTGCTGGGATTAAAGGCGTGCGCCACCACCGCCCGGCTCATGTGCTGGTTTTTCATGCTAAAATTTTTCAATATTGCTACTGAGAGAGCAAATATTTTTAAAGTGTATCTTCATGTTTCTGTGTGTATTGTATTGGTTTCTAGGTTTCTAACATGCAGCTTGGCCCACACGAAGTAATTCACAAATATCTTTGGAAAGACTGGTTGAAAAGTCTTCTTTTGTATCATACTTTGTTCATTTTGGTTAGATTCAAATATGTGTATTGTTATAAGAATTTAACCTCAAAATATATGGAAAAAGCAAAATATGTTTAAAATTTTCATTGATATAAAATACAAATAAGGGAGAGCATGCACATTTATAGAACTGTAGAGATTATAAAATCACATAATACATTTTAGTGGTTTTACCTAGACTATCATGTTGTTTTTTTTAATTAGAGCATCCAGACATGACAATGATCTTTCTGATCAGTGGCATGAATACATAACTATCTGAAGGACCTAATCCAAACACTTGAAACACACAAGCATGAGGAAAGATGAGATGGGTGGTTACCTGAATGCATAGGTTGTTATATTAATCCTGATTTTCCACTAACAAATTAATTCATAAAGGCAAAGAAGTTTTCTCAGCTTAAGGGATCCACTGAGATGTCTGAGAAATTGATGAAGCACAGGAATGCATTATTCCCTTTGACCACTGGTTCGGAATGGATTTGCCTCTTACTCAAATGGTAATTGTAACCAAGCAACATAAGAAGCACCAGGGAGCTTGTGGGAATTATGGAATTTTGAACTCAGACCCATTGAAGGGCAATTTACATTTTAACATGATGCCAGGTGATTTATGGATCTATTAGAATTCACAAACTGTTATCCCAGCAGTCCCCCTCACTTCTGTCCAATGCTAAATATGTGCGAATTAATAATGCGTCTCATGACTCACCCCCTAGAGCCATAAAAGTCAAGCTGATCTGACTTCATCACAGGTTCTGACTCTTGGTAACTGGAGTTGTAATTTTCCTCAATTTCATATCATCATTGAACAGAGTCTCAGGGACTTGTGTAACATTCATGGATATTCTTCAAATAATTTAGAAACAGAACTCTCCATTAAGTCCACCAAGGTCAAGGCTTGTGGGTCTCCTTACAATTGCGCATCTGCCTCTGACATTTCTTCTTGGTTGTATACAGGTTGCATGCATGTGTTTGGCTAGAAATGTAATCAAGCATTCATTACAAATGCACTGAGGGTTATTTATGAAATCTCTATTAGATCGAAGTAGGCAGGAAGCAAATGTTATTGAACAAATTTTTCAAGTATATGGGAATTATTACATTGCTTTCAGGAAATCCTTGAAGGAGATAGAAATTCACTTACATGTGTTTATAATATAGAAACATGTGTTTCATATCTATCCTTCTATTTAATACTGTGTATCAACTTACTCTACTGAAGCAACTGTCATGCATTGATAAAATCAAGACCAACTGAATGTTCTTCATGTGCACAATGCCTGCTCAGAAACACAACAAGCAAAAAGTAGGACTGTAGTTACAAGGAGCCTGACCCTGGTGTTGCTTCAATCATGTTTCCTGATTTCAGACATAAGTGGTAAGGAACAGCCAACTCTGGCTTTGGTATCAGCCCATGTGCTCTGTCACCTTGTCATGTGATGCTCTGTCATCATATTCAATGATATCCACTCAGATTGGAAAAAAAGCATATGGATTGTTTCCTAAGCTTATCTAAAATAATTCATTGTGAAATCTATAATTTATTTGTTAAAGATTTCAGAGATTTATGTGAGCTGACTTCAACCTTACCTATTACTGGACATTTCTTATAACAGAATTTATAGTGCCAGAAAAGCCTATTGCCTTTGTTACTTTGTGCTACCACAAAGGGCTGAACTGTAAGAGACTGATGTGTATGCAAACAAAACACTGCATAGAGCTTCCATGACTGAAGACTTGTGTTCATCTAAGTCATTTCTTCAACCTCCACTATAATAAAAATTCAGACTCAATAAACACTTAAATCCACAAAACAAAACAAAAATATTATGGCAGTGATAGCAGTGAAATTCGTAACAATGAAAGCAAATAGATAAGTAAAAACCTAGAATCAAGGCACTTAGTGGGAAAAACTAATGCATGGTGCCCCACATTGCTGATTGTGATGAAAATGCACATGGGTATTTCTGGAGGGAGTGGGGCTGTAAGGAAACCAAAGGAATAGTGTAAATAATATGTATTAAAATTTATGATAAACAATCAGGATTTGAAATGGAACATGAAAAGAAATCTTTGTGTACTGCTAAATGGAGGTTCCATTAAACCCAGCCCTAAACAGGATGTCTCCATCAAATCCTTCCCCTTCAGTGCTTAGAAAACCATATGGAAGAGGAGGAAGAGAGACTGAAGATCCAAAGGAGATGGAAGACACCAAGAAAACAGGGCCCTCTAAATTACCAGGATATACTAGCACATGAATTGAGGCAGCATGCACAGGACCTGCACGGGTCTGCACCATGCCCTACGAATATATACTATGGCTTCCAGTTTAGTGTAATATCAAATTCGTGGGTGTATATCTCTTGTACCTTCTCATGAGATATTTTCATTTTTTTGTTTTGTCCAATTCTGATGTTAGTTTTTCTTTTATCACATTATATTATACTAATACTATATTAATTATTGTATTATTATCCCTTAGAATCCTTCTTGTTTTCTATTGAGAGACAAAGAAAGAGTGGGTCTTGATGAGAGATGAGGTAGTGAGGAACTGGTAGGAGTAGAGGGAAGGGAAACTGGAATCAGGATATATTATAAGAGAATAAAATCCATTTTCAATAAAGTAGAAAAGAGGAAGGCTCTATCAATTCAATTATTTTGGAAAACAATTATCAACAATTAGATGTGAAAATGTACATATTTATAATTCAATATTTCATATATACATCTCTAAAGATAAAACATGAAAAAAATTAAATATAAATTTACCTAAACACATGACTAGAAATATGTACAGTTTGTATGTTAAAAAATACACAATCATATGACTGCCATGAACAAAATTGATAAATACTTGGGATATTATTTTCAAGTATCAAATGAATTAACTTACTGACTGTGGTGATCTACACTGCAATTCCATGGTACCTTTGCAATCCTAGCATAGGGACTGAGGTAAAAAGATGGTGATTTCTAGGCCAGACTGTGTTACATAGCAAGATTCTATCTCAATGACAGCAACTTCTTTTAGACTCTTATCCCTTAAGATATGAATGAATTAAGGTTGCATATGCAGAATTCCAGAACAGATGATGGGTTAGAAGTCATTTTGAAATGACCAGGTTAAAAAAAGTTTACATGAAGAAAACAAACAAAAAAACACTATTCTTATAACTAGGGGAAAACACAAGTGAGCTTAAGTGGTAATTTCTCAACAAAGAAACAGCCAAGGGAAGAGGAATACAGAGACCTGGAAGGGATAAGAACAACATATTCCTTACTTTTCTTTTCTGTCAGGTTCTGTGTCTAACTTTATGTGGAGGTCTTTGATCCACTTGGACTTGAATGTTTATGCAAGGTGATGGACATGGCTCTATTTGCAATCTTCTACATGCCAACATCCAGTTAGACCAGCAACACTTCTTGAAAATTCTTTCTTTTTTTCCATTTTATATTTTTGATTTCTTCATCAAAAATCAGGTGTCCATGTTGGATTCAATTCCATTGTTCAACATGTCCATGTTTATGCCAATACTCTGCATTTTTATTCCTATTGTTCTATAATACAGCTTGAAATCAGGGATGGTGATACCTCCAGAAGTTCTTTTTTTGTACAGTATTACTTTTTAGCTATAGTGGGTTTTTGTTTTTCTTTATGAAGTTGAGTATTTTTCTTTCAAGATCTGTAAAGATTTGTGTTGGAATTTTGATGAGGAATGAGTTGAATCTGTAGATTGCTTTTGGTAAGATTGTCATTTTTACTATGTTAATCCTACTGATCCAAAAGCCTGGGATATCTTTCCATCTTCTCATATCTTCTTCAATTTCTTTCTTCAAAGACTTGAAGTCATTGTCATACAGTTCTTTCAGTTGCCTGGTTAGTTTCCCTGTTGGGGGGAAGTCTAATAAGGACTGATTTCAATGCTGAGATCTGGTTATCGTCCTTCTGAGGAATTTTCTGATTTGTTGAATAAATGCTGAGGCCGGAGATTGGACAAAGACAGAGGTAGGTGGAACTAAGGTGTGTTGACTTCTGAAGCAGAGGGGTTCATGGGAAGAGACGCCTCCAAGAGAAGAAGCAAAGAGCAGGAAGGAAGACACATGCCATGGGTTAGAGAAAAGAACTTCATTGCACATGGCCAGGAAAATCAGCCTATCATGAAGAATAGCAGCCCAGGGGATGTCTGTATATTATATGGGGCTTTAGTCAGAAATAGACTTAAGAGCTAGCTTAGATGGGCCAAGATTGCTCAATTCAGGCCAAGGCTTGCTAAAATCCATCAGGTCTCTGTGTGTTCATTTATAATGACAGCTTAATCCTTAATCAGCCAACCAATTAAATATAATATAAATACAAGAAATAATTCAATTATTTACTTCAACATATTCCTAAGATGTTTTATGTTATTTGTGGATATTGTTTCCCTTATTTCTATTTCAACCCATTCGTCATTTTTAAGAAGGAGGGCTACTGATTTTTTTTTTTTTTTTTTTTTAGTTATTCTTGTGTCCAGACATTTTGATGAATGTGCTTATCAACTAGGAGTTCCCTAGTAGAACTTTTGGGATCACTTATGTATACTATCATGTCATCTGCAAATAGTGATATTTCACAAAGTGGCCTGATGAAAGATTCTCAAGAAAAGATAACTGATTTTTAAAAGTTATTGGCTCCCCTTGAACTTAAATTCAGGTTTTGTATTATCTCTATCAGAGTTTATTTTCTAAGATTTCTGGAGAATAACATGTTATGTGTATGAATAATGTATGAAATGGTACATAGAACCTTATACTCACTTTGTGTCTTCTTGGTCATAATAGTGATACCAAATGGCTTTGGCAAATTTATATAGTCCGAGTTTTCTTGATCAAGATCTCTAGCTTTCTCACAGAGAAAAAAAGGTGTCTCTATAATATATATGCCAAAATATGTGAATACAACATGTAGCATAAGAAAATATATACTTTTATATTTTATTTCATTTTAGCATTTGTGTTATTTACTGACATATAAAGGTTATACTATAAAGTGAGAATAAAGCATTATTATCATTCAATTATCATAGTCTCAGTGGTACTTCTAACCAAACAATTTAAAATGAAGCCAAGTTTCATATTCTTACTTTTCTTTCTATGCTATCTATATAGAAAATAAACCATAATGATAGAAATAAATTATTCTTCATCAGTAATTAAATTGAATTGAAGTCTATCAAGTTTACTGCTTAAAAGGCAAAAACTGGTGGAATGTATTTTAAAACAATATCAAATTCTAACTAGCTACAGGAGTCTTTTTGTAGGTTGAAAGACACATAGAATTTGAAAGTAAAAGAATGAAAACAGTCAATCAGTAAACAAAAATAACAGTAAGCAAAAAGGGAAATGGCTATGCTAACATGAGACAAAACACATGACAGTACAAAACTTGTTTTGAGTGACAAAATGGATGTTACATGACAAAAGGATCAACATATTGAGAAAATAACAGAATAAATACATATACACTTAACATCATGAAGCAAAAGTGACAGAATAAAGGAAGAAATAAAAGTTGGAAATGTTATTTCATTTTCATTAAAGAACAACTAGATATATGATTGATAAAACAAGATTTGACTAGCACTGCACATCAGTTAGACCAAATGTACACTCCAGATACCATCAGCTGAACATGTAGTCTTATAATGTGCAAATAGAACATACTTCAGGAATGACAATTCACTATGTCATGAAGCAAGTTCTGATCAACATTAAAGAGTTAAAATACTTCCAGTTATAGTCTTTAAAAACAATAGAATGAAAATGAAAAGCAAATAATAGTGAGGTTTTGAAAACTTACATATATGTAAATACTAAACTGAACTCTGAAGTAACCAATAACACAAAGAAGAAACCATAAGCAAAAAGAGAAAATATTTTGATTACAATGAAAATGGCATGACAATATGCCATAACTCACTGCAAAAGCAATGCTTAGATGGAAAAAGAAGAAATTTTTCAATAAAACTTCAACTTTTAAAACTATGAGAAAATTCACACTTGTAGAAGATTTAAATCCCCATGGAGTATGAGTAAACATGAGAGAAAACAGCAGCAATGCCAACACTTGTGACAGTAATACAAATCACGTAGTAAATATTAGAATGACCCATTCAAAAATGTAGAGGAAACAGTAGGTAATAAGATCGTGACTGGCTAAAATAGCTCCTTTTGCCTGTACTTACCTTTCCTCCTTAAAGATGGTAAAAATGACTGACTTCTTGCAACTCTAATCAGAGGAGGAATTGTAAACCCCAGCAGACTTATAGGATCAGCTTCTCAGGAAGTCATGTCTGGTCACAGAGTAAAAAACATTTCTATTGTATGCTGTTGACTGGGGGGGGGGGTAGCAATATTAAAGCAGTTTTTAACAATTTGTACTGTCCTATTCTTTAATGATTCTTCTAATCATGATACCTAAATTAATAAAGTTATCTGTAAGACCTATTATGTCTTAGGGATAAAACTATGTATTGTGACTATTAAAATTAAATACAAGTATCTCCACTCCAAAAAAAAAAAAAAAAAAACTATGAAACAAAATAAGATGAAATCCACAGCAAACATATGGTCAGAAATAGCTGAGACCAAGAGCACAGTCAGAGCAGAGAATATTTGTTTGCATAGAGAATAAACAAAACCAGAAGTAGTTCTTTAAAAGAAGGTGTCCCAAAATATAGGCATCCTCATCCTTCATTCTTGACTTTAGTAATTGAAATTCTGTTTATCTTATTCTTTGTCAATATAGCTGGTGGTTTATCTTGGTTTTAGATTGATAAAAGATATTATTTGCATTCCAATAGATCATTATATTCTTCTCAAATATAACAAACTCTCAGGGTCTACTGAGCATAACCAGCTAAATAATTCTTAAACTGTCTGTGACAGAGGAGTCAAAATGTTTTCCCCAACTTGATGAGGATCAATTCTCCTGCAGAGTATAACAAAAATGACGAGGAAATAAAACATAAAGTATTGGAAACTCTAGTTCTTTATTATTATACCCAGAAAACAAAATAACTGAAATTGGCAGAAATTTTTAAGCACTTTTTTTACCTCTTTGTTTACCACTGAACACAGGACAGGGGTCACACTTGGAATTGTGCTAGCCTAAAGCATTTCCATGCTGTCCCCCAGATCCATACCTGCTCAACAGTTAAATGAGAGAATAGGCACCATTGTTTGGAAGATGAATGGATCACACATTTAAAAGAACTGTTCTACCTCCATTCAATGGAACAAGGAAGGAGTTGAATGTTTTGCTTCAAAACAGAATAAGACTGGCAAGTTAATGAAAATACATATGGACTGGACATTGGGAATGTATGCTAAGCCATATAACTCTCATAATTGTTGCCTATTTATTTCTGTTGTTTTGTATTGTATTTATTGTTATAAGAGAAAGAACCATTTGTTGGACTGAAAGGGGAAGATGTTGGGGGGGGGGAAAAAAATCCTAAAACTAAAAAAAAAAAAAGGGGAGGGGGGGGGGGGATTGAGAGGGAAGAGAGGGGAAGAATGGGACAGGAGGGGGGAGTAGGGAGGGGATTGTAATTGAGATGTAACTTGAAGAAATAAAAAATAAATTATAAAAAAGATCTGTATTAAAGGTACAAAGAGGGATTGTGACGTTGTCTGACTCACAAAAATATTTATTTGTACTCAGAGTATATATTATAATTAAAAGTTTTTGTTGCTTGTATTTTTACATGGTGACCAATTTAGAGTCCCTTCTATAAATCCACTGTCTGTGAGTTCTTTTTTTTAATTTCAAATCTTATAAGCCTCGTTTTTATTCATATATTTTATTATTAAAAACTTTACAAATAAACAATGCATATCAAAATTAACCAGATCCAATGTTTTTATACATCAATGAAGTACTATATAGTTAAAATAGCCATTTGGAATAGAAGCTGTGTAGGTTACCTGGTTTTTATGTTTCCTATAGAAGCACCATCAAAACTGAAAAATCCATGACAGAACTAGAAAAACTGTTAGCTTCCTGTTTGTTCTTGGCAATTCTTTTTGTTGAAAATTGGACATTTTTAGTGCTTGTGCAGGATTCTGAGATGAAAACCTCCATATAAGAAGGAAAATCCTTAAAACAGAGGATGCTCTAGGGGAAGGAAAACATTCTGTCATGCAGGAAAGGAATGAAGCTCAGGAAGAAGATAACTCAAAGTCTTCAGGAAGTTCCTGAAACTCACAAATACACTAGATTCCTCTTTCTCCAAGTGAATATAAGTAGTAAGGACTGCTGAGAGAAACCCTCAGACCAGCCAAGTTCCCTAGAAAACTCATACAAGCCAAGCAATTTTGAAGAAGCAGGACCTTCTGATGTGACTGGAAGTGGCTCAGACCAACCAAGCTTGGAAAAGACATTCTCCAAGCTGTTTATCCAACAGCAGGTTGTGTGTGTGTGTGTGTGTGTGTGTGTGTGTGTGTGTGTGTGTGTGTTTGTGTGTTTCTGATTTCCAGCTTTTGTTAGCTGTCACCCATGCTGGGGTGGGCATTAGTGATCTAGGTGTCTTTGAGTAGTTTTTGCTTCTATATGTAACCCTGCACCCATCCTAAGGTAAATAACCTCAGCAAAATGCATGGGTTCACCAAGATAGACTTTGATGGGATTCTTACTTTGTCCTACCTTCTTTTCTCTATCTGGAGTAAGAAAATATTTGTTAACATTTCCATAGGAATTGTGCCACACAACAGTACTATCATTTGGAAATTCTGTGTAATAGATTCTGCCACTTTCTCTGGTTTTGTTTGAGTTTCTGTTTTGCTTTGATTTTATTGTTGTTTTTAAGTTGTTAGTTGAAAATTAAAGCAATCCTCTTGCTGACTTCACAAATTATTATTATATAGACTACTTTACCTTATTAGGAGTAGTTAATAAAGTCTGTGTTTTATTCTGTTACCTCTCAGCCAATAAATTGACACTTGACAGATATTTATTTGTAAATAAATCCAAATCAAATTTGTAAATATCCAAACCAAAATCAAGGCAAACTAAAGTAAAAACAAATCCAAACCCAAAACAATTACACCAGATCAGACCAAACCAAACCAAGCTTCAAATAAGAATCCCCCTTCCTGCCTTTGAAGACTAGTTTTGATCTGGGGCATTTCTTCAGTCTGAATCCTGACTCTGCCTTGTGCTTCACTTTCTGCTTGAAGGAACTATCCTATTACCAAAAGTGCAAGACAGATTAACTAAGAGCTCTTCTACTGTAAATGTTGTTTTTATTTCCTCAGATGAGCGGATAAGATGAGAGTGGCACCCAAGCTTTAGGAATACTTGTTTTGGGCTGAGACCAGAGCGTTTATATCTAACTATCCCTTGGCCTAGGCCTGAAAGCTTCTAGCCTCCATACAATCTTCTGCAAGCCCTGACTTTGAAAGTTTCAGCTTCCAGTCTCCTTCTGCTAACCTAAGCCTAGAATGTTTTCAACCTATGAGACTTACTGCTAAATACAGTCACCCTTTGCAGTTCTTTCTGAACTCTGGCTGACTGATTCAACTCAGCTATTCTGGCTCAAAGCTCCTCTCCAAGATAACTGATTCAAACTTGCTTCTTTCCAGTACTCACTGAGTAGCTCTGCTTGAAAAAAACTGCCTCTGAACTCCACAAAGTGAACTGCATAAACTCAACTTCACTCAAATTCACTGCACCTAACTGCACCTAACTGCCTCGAACTGTAGTGTACTCCCAAACTCTACTGTACTGTCTCCACAAACTCCCCTGCTTTCTATCTCTGTACTACTCTTAAGTAGCTTCTCTTTCCTATATGTTTTTGTGAGAGTTGGGCATATCCTATCTCTGACTCATTTTGTCAAATCCTTCTCTTATTTGTCACTTTGTCTGCCCCTCAAAAAGACATTATTGTTTGAGATTAAAGGTGTGTACTAAATTACAGTCAGGGAATTAAAAGTGTGTACTAAGGGCACATCTGTATTCTTGCCAGATCACACCTAGGTCTTTGGATGTGTTCCCTTGCCAGAGCACCCATGATGCTGAATTAAAATTCCTCTACATTCTACTATACAATTGGTCCTGTTCATATGTGTTGTACTCTACATTCTGTCCTCAATGATATGTATGATTGTTACCATTCAAAGATCTTATTCTCCCAAAATTTTTCTCCTCAGGCTGTTTTTCGAACTAGCATTAAAATTACATATTTCTTTGTGACAATTGTACAATATTTTATTTGGGAGTATCTTCTATCTCTCCCTGTTCCTCTCTCTCCTTGGCTCCCTTTCATCTTGTACCCTCCCACCCTCAGTATTCTCCTTTTCATTTTCACATTATGTAGGTTCTATTGCCACCCATACCCTCCCTTACAGCTTCTTTCTCTTCTTTCCTGCGCCCTTTTCCAGTTTCCTGACTTCTACTTACATTCACTCATACATATACACACATAAAGAAATGAGAATTTAAGATCACATATGAAAGAAAACATATAGTATTAGTCTTTCTGGCCTTCAGTTACTTCACATACTATAATTGTTTTAGGCTCCTTTATTTTACAGCAAACTTTAGTTTTCTTTAGAGCTGAATAAAATTCCATTGTGTGTATTTATGGCAGTTTTATTATCTATTCATTATGTAGGTTTGTTTACTTAAAAAACCTATATGAATAAACATGATGTGCAAATATATCTGTGGTGTGATACAGAGTCCTTTGGGTATGTGCTCAGGAGTGATATAACTAGGACATAAAGGAGTTCTACATAAAATTTCAAAAACAAAACAAACAAAAAACTGAAACACCATGATTGCCATAGTGTCTTCATACAATTACACTTCCATCAGTAGTGAAAAAGGGTTTCTTTTTTCCTCCATCCTCACCAGTATTTGTTGTTGTTTTGTTGATGCAAACAATCCTAACTAGAGTGAGATAAAAAAGTATCAATGTGGTTTTATTTTCTTAAAAGCTAAGAATATTGAGACCTTTAGAAAATATTATTGGTACCAGTGGTGAGGGGCATAGTCTCGGGGCCCAAAGCAGATATCAGTGGCATGGGCACAGCAGAGGCCAGCGTGGAGCCTGGTACAAAACAGAGGCTAGCGAAAACTCTGCCACAGAAGTGGGCAAAAGCCATGCAAACACCTAAGGGATAGCTCCAAACCTCAGACAGGGGTACTCACCAGCCTCTGGAGCACCCAGCTTCCATGCTGCCATTACATACAGGAGAAAGGCAGGTTCACCAAGATTTATCTCCAACTGAGCAGCTGGCAGGAAACCAGAAGCATATCGGGGCTTACCTAGAAAGGGATTGGGCCTAAAAGTCCCTCTACTGGATATAAAATCACTTGGAAGAACATTGTATTTAGATGGGACAGAGGGCTGCTCTTCCTGCACCAGTACAGTCTCCCGAAGGCCTGATCATTTCATGGTCTTGGGAGGTAGCACCAACTGCAAGACAGAGGTACCTCCCGGCTACATGAGCGCCCAATATTCACAAGGTCACTGCAACCCTAAAGAGGACCGGCAGTACCACTGAAATGGCCCAGAAGACATCAGGAACAATCAGGTTAGGGCAACCAGATGGCTAAAGGTCATCAAAAGAACAAAACTGACAAAAATCAGGGAAATATGACTCCAGTGAAATTCACTGAGGTTAACACAGCAAGCCCTGAACATCCCACCACAGCTGAAACACATGAAAATGATGACAAATCTATATTTACGAAAATGATAGAGTTCTTTCAAGAAGAAATTAATTCACTGAAAGAGTAAAAGGAATCCTCAGTTTTACAAATTAAAGCAATGGAGAATACCACTAGAGACCTCCAAGCCAACACAGCCCAAAATGAGCAGGAAAGAGACAAAGCAATGAAAGATTTGAAAGATTTGCAGCCAAAGAAAGGCAAATTGGAACAGGAAACTTATAAAACAAATAAAATGGTTCAAGGCTTGAAATTGGAAATAGAAGCAATTAAAAAAACACAATCAGAGATAATCCTGGATGTAGAAAATCAAGGGAAGAGAACAGGAACTATAGACATGAGTATTGAAAATGGGATACAAGAGATGGAAAACAATTTCAGGTGTTCAAGACTTGATTGAAGAAATCAGTACAACAACCAGAGAAAATGAGAAATCTAAAAAAGTGCTCAACCATAACATCCAAAAAATCAAGGACCCAATGAAAAGATGGAACCTAAGAATTATTGGCATAGAAGAAAGAGAAGACTCCCGACTTTAAGGTGGAGGAACCATCTTCGACAAAATCATAGAAGAAAACTTCCCAAACCTAAAGAAAGAGATGCCAATAAAATTCCAAGAGACATACAGAACAAAAAACAGATTAGATAAGAAAATAAAATCCTCGCACCACATAGTAATTGAAACTCCAAATGTACAGAACAAATAAATAATATTAAAAGCTGTAAGAGAAAAGGGTCAAGTAATATATAATGGCAGGCCCATCAGAATCACACCTGACTTCTCCTCAGAAAATTTAAAAACCAGAAGGGCCTGGGCAGATATCCTAAAAGCTCTGAGAGAACATAGGTGCCAGCCAGACTACTACACCCAGCAAAGCCCTCTATCAATATAGATGGAGAAAACAAGATATTCCATGACAAAAAATCAAATTTAAACAGTATCTACCCACAAATCCAGCCCTACAGAAGATCCTAGAAGGAAAATTCCAACCCAGAGAAGATAATTTCACCCAAGAAAACAAGGGAAGCAAAACACTCTACTTCAGCTAAACCAAAAGAAACACACAACCATCACCTACACCAAAATAATAGGAAATAACAACCTTTGGTCATTTATATCAATCAACATTAGTGGACACAACTCCCCAATAAAAATACACAGGCTTACAAAATGGTTCCTTAAACAAGACCCATCATTTTACTGCATACAAGAAATGCATCTCACTAACAAAGATAATCACTACCTCATAGTAAAGGGCTGGGAAAAGGTTTTCCAAGCAAATGGATCCAGGAAACAAGCTGGAGTAGCCATCTTAATATCAAATAAAACAGACTTTCAACTGAAGTTACATACTTGGTAAAGGAGAGATTCATCAAGAGGACATCTCAATATTGAATATCTATGCCCCAAATACAAGGGCACCTATATTTGTAAAAGAAACTCTTCTGAAGCTTAAACCACACATCAATCCCCACACTTTTGTAGTGGGATACTTCAACACCCCACTCACAACAGTGGACATGTCATCAAGACAGAAACCAAACAGAGAAATGAGTCTAACAGAGGTCATGAAACAAATGGACCTAACAGATATCTACAGAAAGATTCACCCAACCACAAAAGAATACACCTTCTTCTCAGCACCACATGGAACATTCTCCAAAATTGACCATATAGTTGGACACAAAGCATGCCTCAACAGATACAAGAAAATTGAAATAATCCCTTGTATCTTATCAGACCACCATGGCATAAAGCTGGACTTAAGCAACAACAGAAATAACAGAAAGCCTACACACTCTTGGAAACTGAACAACTTTCTACTGCCTGACTAGTGGGTCAGGGAAGAAATAAAGAATGAAATCAAAGACTTCTTAAAATCCAACAAAAATGAAGGCACAACACACCCAAACCTATAGACACAGTGAAAGCAGTGCTACAAGAAAAGTTCATAGCACTAAATGTTTAAAAAGAAAATAGTGACAGTTCACTTTAGCGAATTGACAGCAGAACTGGAAGAACTGGAAAAAAAAGGAAACAAACAAACAAACACTCCCAAGAGGAGCAGAAGGCAGGAAATCATCAAACTTAGGGCTGAAATCAACAACTTAGAAACAAAAAGAACGATAAAAAGAATCAATGAAATGAAGAGTTGGTTCTTTGAGAAAAATCAACAAAATAGACAAACCCTTAGCCAAATTAACTAAAAGGCAGAGGGAAAGAACCCAAATGAACAAAATCAGAAATTAAAAGGGAGAAAGAACAACAGATATTGAGGAAATCCAGAGAATCTCTAGGTCCTACTTTAAATCTGTACTCCACCAAATTTGAAAATCTAAGAGAAATGAACAATTTTCTTGATAGATTCCACCTCCTGAAGCTAAATCAAGATCAGATAAACAGATTAAACAGCCCTATAACCCATAAGGAAATAGAAACAGTCATTAAAAATCTCCCAACCAAAAAAAGCCCAGGGCCAGATGTCTTTAGCACCGAATTCTATCGGACCTTCAAAGAGGAGCTAACACCAATACTCTTCAAACTCTTTAACCAAATAGAATCAGAAGGAACACTGCCAAACTCATTCTATGAGCCACAGTCACCCTGATTCCTAAACCACACAAAGACCTAACAAAGAAAGAGAACTTCAGACAAATCTCCCTCATGAACATAGATGCAAAAATACTTAATAAAATACTAGCAAACCGAATTCAAGAACACATCAAAAGTATCATACACCATGATCAAGTAGGCTTCATCCCAGGAATGCAGGGATGGTTCAACATACGAAAGTCTATCAATGTAATTTACCATATAAACAATCGAAAAGAAAAAAAAAAAAACATGATCATCTCTCTAGATGTTGAAAAAAGCATTTGATAAAATCCAGCACCCCTTCATGCTAAAAGTCCTGGAGAGAATGGACATGCAACTATCATACCTAGAATTTATAAAGGTGATATACAGCAAGCCAGTAGCCAACATCAAATTAAATGGAGAGAAACTTGAAGCATTTCCTCTAAATTCAGGGACAAGACAAGGATATACATTTTTGCCATATCTCTTCAACATAGTACTTGAAGTTCTTGCTAGAGCATTAGGACAGCGAAAAGAGATCAAGGGATACAAATTGGAAACAAAGAAGTCAAATTATCCTTATTTGCAGACGATATGATTATATACATAAGCGACCCCAAAAATTCCACCAGAGAACTTTTACAGCTAATAAACACCTTCAGCAAGGTTGCTGGATACAAAATTAATTCAAAAAAATCAGAAGCCCTTCTTTATACAACAAATAAATGGGCTGAGAAAGAAATAAGGGAAACAACCTCCTTCACAATAATCACAGACAACATAAAATACCTGGGGATAACTCTAACCAAGCAAGCAAAAGACATTTATGACAAGAAATATAAGTCCTTGAAGAAAGAAATTGAAGAGGACATCAGAAGATGGAAAGATCCCCCATGCTCATTGATAGTTAGGATCAACAAAATAAAAATGGCCATCCTGTCAAAATCAATAAACATATTCAATGCAAGTCCTATTAAAATTAAAATACCACAATTCTTTATATATCTAGAAACAAAACTTCTCAACTTCATATGGAATAACAAAAAAACCAGAATAGCTAAATCAATCCTGTACAATAACAAAATATCTGGAGGTATCATCATCCCAGATTTCAAGTTGTACTACAGAGCAATAGTAATAAAAACAGCATGGTACTGGTATAGAAACAAACCAGTGGATCAATGGAATCTAATTGAAGACCCAGAGATCAACTCACACACCTACAGTCACTGAATTTTTGACAAAGAAGCCAAAACCGTACCATGGAAAAAGAACAACATCTTCAACAAATGATGATGGTCTAACTGGACGTCCACATGTAAAAGAATGAAATTAGACCCATACTTATCACCTTGTACAAAACTTAAGTCCAAGTGGATCAAAGACCTTAACATAAGGCCCATCACACTAAATCTACTAGAAGAAAAAGTGGGAAAAACCCTCAAACTCATCGGCACAGGTGACAACTTCCTGAACAGAACACCAACAGCTCAGGACCTGAGACCAACAATCAATAAATGGGACCTCATGAAACTGAAAAGCTTCTGTAAGGAAAAAGACTCTGACATTCGAACAAGATGGCAACCTAAAAATTGGGCAAAAATCTTCACCAACCCCACATCTGACAGAGGGCTACTATATAAAATTTACAAAGAACTCAAGAAATTAAATGCCAACAAACCAAATAATCCAATCAAAAAATGGGGAAAAGAGCTAAACAGAGAATTCACAAAGGAGGAATCCCTAATGGCTGAGAGACACTTGAAGAAATGCTCAGCATCCTTAATCATCAGAGAAATGCAACTCAAGACTACTCTGAGATTCCATCTCACACCTGTCAGAATGGCTAAGATGAAAAGCTCAAATGACAGCACATGCTCGAGAGGTTGTGGAGAAAGAGGAACCCTCCTCTATTGCTGGTGGGAGTGCAGGCTTGTACAACCACTATGGAAATCAGTCTGGTGATATCTTAGAAAACTTGAAATATCTTTACCTCAAGACCCAGCCATACCACTTCTGGGTATATATCCAAATGATTCCTAACAAGGAAGTTTCCTCATCTATGTTCACAGCAGCCTTATTTGTAATAGTGAGAAACTGGAGTCAACCCAGATGTCCCTCAACCGAGGAATGGATTTTAAAAAAAACCTGTAGTACATCTACACAATGAAATACTACTCAGCCATCAGAAACAACAAAATCCTGCAATTTGCAGCCAAATGGATGGAACTAGGGAAGCTCACCCTGAGTGAACTAACCCAGACTCACAAGGATGCCCATGGCATCTATTCACTTACAGTCAGATTTTAGCCATATAATACAGGATAACTATACTACAAACAATGCACCAAAGGGAACAAGAACCTAGACTTTGCTTCCTATCAATGAGATACTTTGCCCAAGTGGTGCTGCCTTGTAAGCCCCCAGTGTATGAGGAGGCTCTTGGCCCTCATATGACTGCTGAACTGAGGAGGGCAAATGTTAGGTAGGGACACTCCACACCAGAGGAATGGGATGGAAGTGATAGGGGGTAGAGATTGGAAGGGCAGGACTAGGAGGGGTTGAAAGAAGGCACTGTGATGAAGTTTTAACCTGATGCAATAAATAAATATTTTTTAAAACATTATTGGTTGTTTCTGTTTCTTTTTTTGAGAACTGTCTGTCCACTTCATTAATCCATTTATTTGATTGGCAGATTTGAATTTTAGGTGTATAATTTTTACATTTCTTTATATATTCTTCATATTATTCCTTTGTCCGAAATGTGGAAGGGATCTATTTTTTTCCCAATCTGAAGCCTATCTGATCATTCCAGTGGTATTTTTTTTTTGCTGTTCAAATAACTTTTTATTTCATATAATCTCATTTATCAACTCTTGGGCCTCTAGACTGTGTAAAGTTGCATAATACATAAGCAACACAAAAATCAATATCTTTATTATATACTATAATAAATTTACTATAAAAGAAATTTGGAAACTATCCTATTTCCTTATATTAAATGTGTATACTATATATATAATATATACATATATATCATTGAATAATATATATGGTAATATATATACATGTATATGTACACATGTACATATATATGTATATATATATATATATATATATGGTAAACATAATCATGGTGGTGCAAACTTTAAGAAACTGAAAAACACATGAAGATACTATACTCTGGAAAGACCCCCCACATTCATGAACTGAAAATAGCTATGTTGCCAAAAGAATTCTACACTATCATTGCAATCCTCATCAAAATCCCAATGACATTTTTGAAAAAAAAAAGTTAAATAAGTATAAACAACCCCAAGATCCACATGGAAAAGACCAGGGGAACTCAAAGCAACCTTTAGTGAAAAGAATACAGCTAGAGATATCTTGGCCTCAAATTATTCTACAGAGGCATCAAGATAAAGACAGTGCAATGCTACTACAGAAACAGAAATAGAAGCATAGACCCAAAAGTACTCTAGGAAAATCATAAATAAGCCCATATATTGTCTAAGCTATTTTAAAATAAATTTATAGTGCAATAGGTTTCTATTTGGAGTTTCATACACATTCCATTTTGTGGACACTTAATGTTTATTAAAGATATCAAAAGCATTCAACAAAAATGATAGGCTATTCAAACAAATGTTGCTGACAAAACAAGATAGCTGCCTTCAAATAAATGAAATTAGATCTACAATACACATTCTGAACAAGACAATTCAAAGTGGATCAAAGATCACAGTTTGAAACCTGAAACACAGAAACTTCTAGAAGAAAACAAAGTGGGATGTAGGGATAGGAAAAAGCTTTCTGTCTGGAGTCTTCAGCCTGATTCTGAGCACTTTGAGTTTGTCTGTGTCTTAGTTCATCTGCTATTACTTGTCCCTGACACCTCCAGATAGTGTATCTTTAAGTATTGATATCAGAAAGCTATAGTGGTAAAGTTATTTAGGCATAGGGTGGGGGCAGGGCAAAAGACAGGTTAGCCAATATACTATTCTATCAGGGAATTTCCAAGAAGCTCAAAATTCACAATCATAGATATTTAGAATAAATTCTTTATCACTGGCCATATTCTGGGAACTCAGAGATGGACCTGGCCAGAGAGTCCATCAACCTGGCCAGTGTTTAATTAAAGCTTGCTTCAATTTTGGCTTTAGCTGTGGTAGTTTTATTATTCTTGACAAGTGGAACTAATATTTTCAAGAAGTCATCAGCAAGATTCAGACCACCCACACAAATTTTAAAGCCATACCTCCACTCTGGAACTTGGGACGAGGGGATGCCTCAGAAAGCATGTGCCTTGAGATGTTCCAAGGCTCTGAGGCTGGCTTCAGTCCACAGACTATTTGTGTGAACTTCTGTGCTGAGAAAAGCAGCCAGCCTCTAAGGAGGCCTCCAAGCCTATGGAATCCCAAACAACCACACCCAGCAGCCAGTCAGGGGAAATCAGTACCTTGGATCTACTGACAGCTATGACACCAGAAGTTACAGAGCATCCCAGAGAGCCATCCACGAGCCAAGAAAAAGCCTCTGAGTTCTCTGGAATTCCATTCTTTCTCTTTTTCTTCAACTGTTGATCCAGCCTCTTTGAGTTTATATACAGGAACCTTAGATTAAGAACTCTTGATGGAAGATGGAAAGATATCCCATGCTCATGGATAGGTAGGATCAGCATAATAAAAATGGCCATCCTGCCAAAAGCAATATACAGATTCAATGCAATTCCTATCAAAATACCAATGCAATTTTTACAGACCTTGAAAGAACAATTCTCAACTTCATATGGAATAACAAAAAAAAAATCCAGAATAGCTAAATAAATCCTCTATAATAAAAAAAATCATCTGGTGGTATCACCATCCCAGATTTCATGCTACACTACAGAGAAATAGTAATAAAAACAGCATGATACTGGTATAGGAACAGACCAGTTGATCAATGGAATCAAATTTAAGACCCAGAAATAAACCCATACACTTATGGTCACTTAATTTGTGACAAAGAAGACAAAGCCATACAAGGGAAAAAAGAAATCATCTTCAATAAATGGTGCTTGTCTAACTGGATGTCAACATGTAAAAGAATGCAAATAGACCCATATTTATCACCATGCACAAAACTTAAGTCCAAGTGGATCAAAGACCTTAACATAAAGTCTGACACACTAAATCTAATAGAAGAGAAAGTGGGGAAAGCCTGGAACTCATTGGCACAGGTGGAAACTTCCTAAATAGAATACCAATAGCTCAGACTCTAAGATCAACAATCAATAAATGGGACTTCATGAAACTGAAAAACTTTTGTAAGACAAAGGACACTGTCATTAGAACAAAACAGCAACCTACAGATTGGGAAAAGCTTTTTACCAGCCCCACATCTGACAGAGGGATAATATCCAAAATTTATATTAAAAAAATACTCAAGAAATTAAACACCAAGAAACCAAGTAAATAACCCAATCAAAAAAATGGGGTACAGAGCTAAACCAAGAATTCACAAAAAAAGACTCTCTAATGGCCGAGACACATTTGAAGGAATGATCAACATCCTTAATCATCAGAGAAATGCAACTCAAGACGACTCTGAGATTCCATCTCACACCTGTCAGAATGGCTAAGATCAAAAACTCAAATGACAGCACATGCTGGCTAGATGGTGGAGAAAGGGGAACACTCCTCATTGCTGATGGGAGTGCAAACTTGTACAACCAGTACGGAAATCAGTCTGACGATACCTTAGAAAACATGGGATAGCTCTTCCTCAAGACCCAGCCATACAACTCCTGGGTATACATCCAAATTATTCCCCACAAATCCACAAGGACATCTCCTCAACTATGTTCACAGCAGCTTTATTTGTGATAGCTAGGAACTGGAAACAACCCAGATATCCCTCAAGTGATGAATGCATAAAAAAGCTGTGGTACAACTACAAAATGGAATACTACTAAGCCATAAGAAACAAGGAAATCATGCAATTCACTGCCAAATGAATGGAACTAGAAAAGTGATGGCAGTGAGAACCAACCTGATGTGTGAGACCTGTACTGCCACCCAAAGCCATGGTGATGTCTGAATCTATGCTGTCCCTGAGAGCCTTGACTGGGGCTGAGATCCACACCCAGGGTCTATATTGATGTCCATGGCCCATGTTACTACTAAATGCCATGCAGATGTTCGTGGTCTGGGCTGTAACCTGAAGCCATGTTGATGTCTCTGCACTATGCTATTGCCAGGGGCCGTAATTATCTGAGTGGCTTAAACTGCTGCCTGAGCCCACTGCGATGTCCAGGGCCATGTGTAGCCCAATGGTCCTACCCCACCTGGGATCTGTGTCGATATCCACGGCCTGGGTTGCCACCAGGCTGCCACTGAGGGCCTTGTCTGAGTCTATGGTCCTACTGTATCCAGGGACCACGTTTATGGTCTGTGTTGTTGCCAGAACCATGTGGATGTCGATGAACCGCGATTCCACTGACTTTTAAGAGCAAGGAAGCTACTTTTGTAGTGAAATAGATGATTGCAGATGCATAGTTGAAAAAAGGGGGACATGGCAGGTTTCTGTGACAACCCATACACTTATCCCAGCCTCCACCCTACCTCCTAAAAAGTGGCAGCCTAAACATAAAGCCATCTAGAGAACTTATAAGGATGTGGAAATTAGCACTCCACAATTGATGGCTTCTGGTGGGGGTGCAGGAGGAAACAACTTAGTTCTACTTAACGGGCAGGTAGATAACATAAAATGAATTTGGGTTTCTTCTTTTTTAATTTAATTTTACTTTGGGGGGACAGACATAGAAGGACTGGGAAATGAGTGTGATTGGGGTGCATAATGTGAAATTCCCAAAGAATTAATAAAAACATTATGTTGCAAAAAATTTTATGTTGTCTCATTGGCACCAGCAAGTCTCACCAGTAACCAGCACTGTTCTCACAGAATTTGAGAATGTGTCTTGGTTGTAAAAACAGAATTCTCATGAAATTACAACTAACATTGCTCACATTATCAGTCTGACATATCCCAGAGAGGAATATTTGCTGAGATAGCCTGCTTCCCAAGACAATCTGTATTGAATAAGCAGTTCTAGGAAAGAGAGATCACAGACCCAAAGGCAGCACCCTCAACTGCATTGACTTCTGGCTTCTCAAGCCTCTACATAAACTTTAAGTATTCCCCTCCATCTTCAAGCTCCCCCCTTCCAAACTCAGGGTTGGTGCCTCTGGTGGTTTGAATAAAAATGACTCCCATAGGCTCAAAGGGAGTGGCACTATTATGAAGTATGGGCTTCTTGGTGGATCTGTGTCCTTGTTGGAGGAAGTGTGTCACTGGAGGTTGGCTTTGAGGTTTCAGAAGCTCAATCTAGACCTAGTGGCTCATTCTTCCTTCCTGCTGCCTGAGGATCCAGATAGAGAACTCTCAGCCACTCTCAAGCATCATGTCTATCTGTACTCCATGACAATAGTGGACTAAACCTCTGAACTGTCAGTCAGCTCTCAGTTAAATGTTTTTTTTTTAATATTCATTTATTACTTCAGGTTTATCCTCTTTATACCCTTCCCAGTCCCTCCCTCCCACCCTCTACCCCCTTTCCCTTCCATCCCACTCCTCTGGAGTGGAGTGTCCCTACATAACAGTCCCTCGCCCCAGTTCAGGAGTCATATGATGGCCAAGAGCCTCCTCATATATTGGAGGCCTACAAGGCAACAAGAGTTGCTGTGGTCATAGTGTTCCCAGCCATAGAAACCCTAACTAAAGAAACCATAACTAAAACAGTAGCCCTCTCTGTGTATGTTAATAAACAGTCTCATTTGTTGAGATCAATCTTTAACCACTTTCCTGCTTTTTGCATCTGTACTCTACACTGTGAAATCTAACAGAATTAAGTGTCCTGAGCATGAAGACAGCATCACCATCATAGACTATTTGCAATGGCTTATATATTATATATGGTATGTGGTATACTGTATATTATACATTATATTAATTATATATTATATGATATATTATATATTATAGCCTAATAAATAATTATGGTGTATGGTATAGCCTAGTGATACTAGAATATAAAACTCTACATTGTGTTACTCTACTAAATAGTGTCTGCAATTCTAATGCCATTGTATTTTGGTATATCCAAATAGAGAAAGACATAGTATCTATGAGAATAAAAATAAAAATTGTGTGCATTTTTATTGGACATTTAGCATGAGAGGAGATTTCAGAAGTGGAGTTGCACTGAATGGGCCAATAAGTGAGTACTGAATGAATATGAAGATCCAGTACTTTGTTGTATACTATTTTGTTGATCAGTGTACACATGAGTACAATGAATCTATCCATGTAAATTTCCTTTCCTCAGTAATAAACTAAACTTAGAGCCCTGTAACATTTTACTGCATACACTTAAATGCTTAACTCTTCTGTAATACTTTGTTTAAAAAATACACTCTCCTTTTCTTCCTTTCTTCAGCCTAGGTCTCTAGTCTATGAGAATGGTGCCAACTCACATCAGGATGAGTAGTCCCTCCTCAGTTAATACCCTGATTAAACATTTAGACACATCAAGAAATACTTTTCTCAGGTGATTCTATATCTAATCAAGTTTACTTTCATTAAAGTTAGCTATGATGGTAAGTTTTTTACACCAGTGTTGACATAAACACGAGTAACTTACTATATTATAATAACACAGTGGTGCCACTAACGTTTAGTATTAGAAATTTTTGAACTACATTATAATCCTACAACCCCACCACTGTGCATGTGGTCTGTTCTTGACTGAAGTGTGCATTCTGACTACATCCCATTCAATTTTTCTGGAATAGGTAAATCTAATAAAGAAATTAGGATAGTGGTTGTAAAGCCTTAATGAAATGAGAAAGCTGGGGAATTAATACCAAAGCTGCAAATTGCATAATTTCATTGATTCCATTGTGTAGATATACCAACGTTTTTTAATCCATTCTTCGGTTGAGGGACATCTGGGTTGTTTCCAGTTTCTACCTATTACAAATAAGGCTGATATGAACATAGATGAGGAAACTTCCTTGTGATTCGGTGAGGAATCATTTGGATGTATACCCAGAAGTGGTATGGGTGGGTCCTGAGGCAAAGCTATTCCAAGTTTTCTAAGATATCACCAGACTGACCTCCATAGTGGTTGCACAAGCACAAGCCTGCACTCCCACCAGCAATGGAGGAGGGTTCCCCTTTCTCCACACGCTCACCAGCATGTGCTATCATATGAGCTTTTGATCTTAGCCCTTCTGGCAGCAGAAGCTCATCCTGAGTGAGCTAACCCAGACTCAGAAGGATGCACATGGCATCTATTCACTTATAGTCGGATTTGAGCTATATAGTACAGGCTATCTATACCACAACCAACACACCAAAGGGAACATGGACATAGACTTTTTTACTTTTTTTCTCCCTGTCAATGAGACACTTTTCCCTAGTGGTGCTGCCTTGTAGTCCCCCAGTGTATGAGGAGGCTCCTGGCCTTCATATGACTGCTGAACTGGGGCAGAGGACTGTTATGTAGGGACACTTCACTCCAGAGGAGTGGGATGGAAGGGTTAGGAGGTAGAGGATGGGAGGGTGGGACTGGGAGTGGTGGAAAGAGGACCTTATGATGGAGATGTAACCTGAAGCAATAAATAAATAAATTTCTAAAAAACTAAAGCTGTATATGACTTTATCATCAAAATAGAATTCAAAATTAATTGATGGAATAGTAGCATAATTCTGTGAATATGCTAAAAATAACTAAGTTCTTTTCTTTAACTGTGTGAGTTATTTACTGTGTGCATGATACTCCATTGAAACGATTAGAAAATATAGCTTAAATAATTTATTAAATAAAAAATTATGGGAGGATGGACGGAAGGCTCAGTGGTTATGAATACTGACTACTCTTCTAGAAGACTTGAATTTGATTCCAAGCACCCACAAGGTGACTGACAACCATCTCTAACTCCAGTTCCAGGTGACCCAACACCTTTTTCTGGCCTCCATTGTGTACTAGGAAGGCTCATGGTGCATAGAGATAGACATGTAGCCAAACACTCATATACATAAAATAATAAAAATGAAAAAATTTAGACTCATTTGAGTCTATCCTGGTGTATATACTAAAATTCTTTTTCATCGAGATAATGAGCAACAATGGGAGCTAAGGTTCAGTTACAAACTTGAGGGGTTAGAAAGTAGGCTGGAACAATTCAAAGTAATAGAAGTGAAGTTATAAAGGATTCACTGATATATTTGCTTAGGAAACATTAAGTCACACAAAGTAGAATTTAGTTAAGACACTACTGCCTCCAAATTAATCCAAAGATAACTACTAAGGTAACCAGAGCTGTTAAAGATAAGCAAAATATAAGAGGTTAGAATGTAAATGTTTGTTAGGCTCCATTCCCATGACAATGGAAACAACCTTGACTTACAAACAGCCATTATGTTCATCCCTATATCAAAAAAAAAAAAATGCCTCTAACCAACAGTTCTTAGGGATAGCCAGGGTCACAGTCACTACCATGAAGTTTCCAGTTCTCTTATTGATAAAAAGCATAATTCTGCCTGGTGGGCAAGATTACCTTGGGTAGCAACTATATTTTCAAAAATTGAATACTTAACATAATTCTGGCAGTATCTTTGCTGTGTAAATATCCCATCTGCCTAAATGGCAAGTCAGCACCTCTGTTTAAATTGTTCGAAGTGTAACCTTGGGCTGGACCTAAAAAATATTTAAGGAGGAGGGCACATGCAAAATGTAGGTGCCTATAGTATGTCAAAGTTAGTGATATCTTCTATTCAAGGTCAGCTGTTCTTTGGGTATTAGCCATTACTATATAAATGCTCATCTTATTAAAGATCTTTTATTTATTTAAAAGAGAAAAAGAAATTATGAGTTCATACTGATATGAGTGAAAGAACAAATAAGTTACAGTATGATGAAGAACAAGGTATTTCATAGTATTCATAGAAGTAGCTCAATTTTTTCCCCTAAGATTCTGTTCTTTGGGGTCAGAAAAGTTGCACAGAATTTAAGAATACTGACTGATTTTTTAAGGGAAGGGGATTTGATTCCCAGATCCACACAAGAACTCACAACCCTCTAAAGTGTCAGTTCCAAGAGGGATCGTTGGGTTTTTATTTTTTATTTTTTATTGATTGGGGGGGGGTTTAATGGCCAATAAGCTTATTTCTAGTACAGTTCATATGAGAATAGGATTGGTGCTGAGTATTGTGACTGTGGGTCCTGAGAGGGTAGTGAAGTAGATGATTAGGAGGGTTAGGGGGTTAATTAGTATGGGAAGGGTTTAAACCAACTTTTTCGGGGTATGGGCCTGATAGTTCAGTTAGCTGACATTACTAATGTTAGGATAGGGTGGAGAGGTAGCAGGCAGAATTTTGAATTCTTAGGTATAGGTTTGATTCCTGTTGTCCTAGAAATAAGAGGATTTAAACCTTTATAATTTACTCTACCAAAGTAAATCTTTTTCGGACATATTTCTGTATATGTAGTAAGATACTTACTAGGAAGATTGGTATGGAAACATGTCATATACATAGGGCCAGTGTTAGTGGGAGGAAATTTTTTCATAGAAATTGTATTAGTTGATCGTATCAAAATTGTAGGTATTATTCTTGAATTCATAGGAAAGGGGTGGTTACTAGAAGTGTTTTAATTGTAAAGTTTGAGGTAAATATTTCTGGCAGGAGGTTGGTGTGAAATGGGCCTTGAAAGATAATAGATGAGACAGCATTTATCAGGATGATATTGGTGTATTCTGCTATAAAGAATAATGTGAATGGGCTAGTAGCATATTCTACATTAAAGCCTAAAACTAGTTCAGATTTTCCTTCTGTTAGGGCAAATGGGGCTCGATTAGCTTCTGCTAAGGTTGAGATAAATCATATTAGGGCTCAGGGTCAAGTTGAGATAATTAATCATATAGGTTCTTGAGTTGAGATTAGGTTTTGTAGGGAGAAAGCCATTTATCATGAGGATTGATAGAAGAATAATAGCTAATGAGACTTCATAGGAGATTGGGCTACTGTTCTTAAGGTACCAAACAGGGAGTACTATGTTTGATGCTCATCTTGATCATAGAATAGAGTATATTGGACGGCTTGATATAGCTAAGATAAATAAAGTGCTTAGATTTAAATTAACCAAGTGGTGAGGTATGGGTAGAGGAATTCAGAAGATGAGGGCTAACATTAGTGATAGAGTGGGAGCTAGAATGAATAGGAATATTGAAGTTGCTGATGGTCGAAGGGGTTCTTTAATGAATAGTTTTATGCCATCTGTGAATGGTTGGAGAATGTCATAGTATCCTACAATGTTGGGTTCTTTACGAAATTGTACATAGTCTAGAATTTTTCATTTGTTTAGTGTCAGGAAGACTATGGAGATTAGGACTGGTAGAAGGAAAGGAAGGATATTTATAAGGTGCACTATAGGGAGAGGATTTGAACCTCTGAGGATAAGGTTTTAAATCTTATGCAATTTCCTGGCTCTGACACCCTAATTACCTTATCTTGGTAAGGATTGTACAGATTTACTAAATTGATATATTTTTCATAAATTGTCTTGGGGCACTGTTTGTGAGGAGGCTCCATTTCTCTTATTCTTTCAAACTGGGAGAAATTGTAAATAGATGGAAACAAACCTTGATTATTCTTGTCTGAACTCAGATCACGTAGGACTTTAATCCTTGAACAAATGAACCATTAATAACTGCTGCACTATTGGGATGTCCTGATCCAATATCGAGGTTGTAAACCCTTATTGTCGATATGAACTCTTAAATAGGATTGTGCTGTTATCCCTTGGGCAACGGAGTCAGTTGATCAAGAATATTATGTCGATTATATATATATATATGTGTGTGTGTGTGTGTATGTATGTATATATACTTAGACTTGTAGGTCTTAGTTGCAATATTCAGAGGTTATTCTGTTCTCCAAGATCACCCCAACCAAAATTACTAGTTCATATTTTTTTATTTAATCCACTAGGGGTATAATGTTAGAATTAAACTAGTTAATTAAAGCTCCATAAGCTCTTCTTAACTTATTGTGTAATTTCTGCCTCTTCACAGGAAGGTCAATTTCACTGATTGGAAATAAGAGACCATTGAGCTCATGTTTAGCCTTTCATTCTAGTCCTTAATTAAAGAACAAATGATTATGCTACCTTTGCATGGTCAAGATGCCTCTTCTGATCTCCAATAGCTCAAGAACTAAGATCAACAATTAATAAATGGGACCTCATGAAACTGAAAAGCTTCTGTAAGGCCAAGGTCACTGTTATTAGAACAAAACAGCAGCCTACAGATTGGAAAAAGATATTCAACCCCACTTCTGGCAGAGGCCTAATATCCGAAATATATAAAGAACTCAAGAAATTAAACACCAACAAACAAAATAATCCAATCAAAAAATGGAGTACAGATCTAAACCGAGAATTCACTACAGAGGAAACTCTAATGGTGGAGAAGCACTTAAATGCTCAACATCCTTAGTTATAAGGGAAATGCAAACCAAAACGACTCTGAGATTTCATCTCACACCCATTAGATTGGCTAAGATCAAAAACTCAAGTGACTGCACATGCTGGCAAGGATGTGGAGGAAGGCGAACACTCCACCATTGCTGATGGGAATGCACACTTGTATAACCACTTTGGAAAGCAATCTGGCACTTTCTAAGAAAATTGGGAATAGTTCTACCTCAAGACCCAGCTATACCATTCCTGGCCATATACCCCAAATATTCATCACCAAATCAAAAAGACATTTCTTCAACTATGTTGATAGCAACTTTGTTTGTAATAGCCAGAAACTGGAAACAACCCAGATGTCTTTCAACCAAAGAATGGATAAAGAAATTGTGGTATATCTACACTCTGGAGTACTACCCCACAATCAGAAACAAGATATCATGATATTTGCAGGCAAATGGATGGAGTCAGAAAAGATTATACTGAGTGAGCTAATGCAGACCCAAAAAAGACACCTATGGTATTTGCTCACTCATAAGTGAGCATTAGCCATTAAGTACAGGACAAGCATGCTACCTATAATGCACAGACCCAAAAAGATAAATAACAATGGTGCACAAGGGATGATCCTTGAATCCTTCTAAGTAGGGAAAATAAAATGGACATTGGAAGTGGATGAAGAGATGGATCCAGACAGGAACTCAACATTACTGCCATTCGAGAAGCTTTATCCAGTAGAAAATGCAAACAGATGTAGAGAGCCACAGCCAAACATTAGGCAAAATCAGGGAGTCTTGAGGGAGAGTAAGGGGACAATTTGAGGGAACTGAAGAGATCAAGGGCACCACAAGGAAACCCCCATAGCCAATTAACTGGGATTTAAGGGGACTCAAAGAGACAACCAAAAACCAAAGAACATGCATGGACCAGTCCTAGACAGACTACACATATGAAGCACATGGACTGCTTGGTACTCAAGTGGATCCTCTAACAATTGGAACAGAGACTATCTCTGACTTGGACAAGGTTGCCTCACTCTAGATCCTGTTTTCCTAGCAGAACTGTCTTGTCTTGCTTCAGTAGAAAGGGAGGCAACTAGTCCTGATGTGATTTGATATCCCAGAGTGGGTTGTTACCAGGTTTTGGGGGTGTGGGGAGTATGGGGGAAGTATATGGGAGGCTGAAACTGGGAGGAGAGAGGGGAATGACAATTAGAATGTAAAATAAATTAATAAAAATTAATTAATCAATTTAAATAAATAAAAAGAAATGGCATAGGTGATTGACCATTACAATTTGAGTTTTTGAAGGCAGAGATTTTCTTCACCAAAGACATTATCTAGAGTTTGCTTTGGGTCACTAACATTCCCACTGTTTCACATGGTGCAAATGCTACTCATTGATAGTGCCATCATTTTTAACTTCCTTTCTTAATCTAATAGCTAATACACACAATATCTTTTAAGTATTAAGGTTTTAAACAAAGTTCAAATTTTTACTGAGCCAAACCCCAAAGTTAGGTGAATAAAAATATCCCACGTGTTTCTGTGTACTAAAGAAGTGGCATTTTACCCAACACTTGACTTTGGCATGCCAAAGATTCACTTACAGGTTTGGTCTGGCTCTGAAAAGAGAGGCAAGCTGTAGCCAAACTTTATATTCTACTCATATTCCCTTGGAGCAGTGGTTCTCAGTCTGTAGGTCATGACCCTTCTGGGGGTTGCATATCAAATATCTTACATATCAGATATTCACATTATGATTCAAAACAGTAACAGCAAAATAATTTTATGGTTGAGGATCACCACAACATGAGAAACATGAGTGTTACAGCAATTAGGAAGGTTGAAAACTACTGCTACAAAGAATATTGAGAAGTAACCTAATTTATAAAAAGTAAAATTACCTACAAGCTGTGGAAACTAACTACACACCAGGTAAACTGAAGTATAAAAAACCCTCAAGTAGTACTAATTTATACAGTGAACAATAAAGCACACAAAAATCTTTCATAAACATTTATGTGGTATATAACTGTAGAAACACCATAAATCATAAATTTTTTAGTGTAAATCAGATGAAACACAAAGTCTATGTGTTCTCAAAAGGAATAAAGAGCTAAAATAAAGAGGAGGTAAGGAAATGTTTGCCACATGTAATGCCCTCCCAAGCTAACCAGGAACTAGCAGTTCTTCTGATGCTTTCTTTCCTACAAATTTAGAGCATTTCCTCTACAGCTTACTCTTCCACCTTATACCACTCCTCAGCTACTTTTATAATTTCAAATTCTGAAATATGTCAGTTCATCCTTAAATGTGTTTCCTCCAGCCTTAGGGAAAATGTTTGAGCCTTGGGAAAAGACATAATCAATTCTAGGGAGTAAGTTCTGCAGCAGCATTCTTGAAACACACTCCCCACTAAACTCCACCTTAGTGGAGTAGATGTTTCATGGAAGGGATTGTGATATATGTACTGATTTTTAACCACTGAATTTGTCAGCTTATCTGTACCTTCCATCATCCCAAGGGGAATCTCTGCAGAAGTAAGGATGACAAGGCAAGAAAATATTTTGCAAGAGCTTTTTTGCATAGACCCTTCAGTCATATTTAATCTTGAAGAGCAATGAATGCATCTTTAATCTGACCATCACATCAATAAATGGTCATGGTTATTAAACCTCAGCAAATTAAAAATTCTTCTAGAGACTGAATCATTCTGAAAATATCACAATGGACTTAGTAGTGGGAAGAATAACTCAAGTTCAAAGGGGTTCAAGTTTTCTTAAGGAAAAATAATTTAAATATGAAAATCTAATATTTTATTTGTTCTGATTCAAACTTCTACAAACAGGAAAATGTACTTGAATGTTATGGATGATCACATGAAGTATGGAAATAACCTTACTTGAGGGATACCATGTGCTGATGTCCTTGGGATAGAGTCAGAGGTGAATTCAAGATGAGCAATACTATTCTTTTAGCCCAATTTTCTGGTCAACAATACAGAATTAGTTATGATGATTTCTCATCACAAATATTCATTTTAACCAAGAAATTCTTCAATATAATATACTTACCAATTCATAATTAGACAGAATATACAACATTTGTCACAATGCACAGTATTGAAACTGCATGAGATTTTTTTTCTGTACTGAGACTTAACCAGGGCCTTAAGGAAGCTAGTCCAGTGCTCTGTCTCTGAGCTGTATTCCTTTCACATCCTTTTTTTTTTTATTTCTTCAAGTTACATCTCAATCACAATCCCCTCCGTACTCCCCACTCCAGTCCCACCCTTCCACACTATTCCCCCTCAAACCCCCATGCTCTACCTTTTTTTTTATTTAAGGTATATCTTTTCCCCCAACAGCTCCCCCTTTCAGTCCAACAAATGGTTCTTTCTCTTATTACAATAAATACAATACAATACAACAGAAATAAATAGGCCACTGATTACCTCTGTTGTTTTGTATTATATCTATTATTATAAGAGAAAGAGCCATTTGTTGGGCTGAAAGGGGGAGCTGTTGGGGGAAATAAGATATACCTTAAACTGTAAAAAGAGCGAGAGAGAGAAGAGGATGGGGGCAGAGGCTCGAGGGTGGGACTGGAGGGGGGAGTAGGGAGGGGATTGCCATTGAGATGTAACTTGAAGAAATAAAAAAAATAAAGAAATAGGCCACAATTATGAGAGTTATATGGATTAGCATACATTCCCAATGTCCAGTCCATATGCATTTGGTACCTGACTTTAACATTCTACTATCTAACAATCTCCATGTGTTTAAAGTTCTATATCTAACTCAGATTTCATACTAACTTGCATCACAATTTTAAAAACACCTACTTAGATCCAGAACACCCTCTTGATTCCTAACCCACTCAAAATTTAACTATGAGACTCTAGCTATCTATTCTTCAACCACCTCAGAGACCTGAGAGTGATAAATATTTCTGATTATATAGGAAGTGTAGGGCCCACAGCTTCCAAAACTAAGAAATGACATACCAGTGGCTGCCTGGACAGTTCCCATTTTCTCCCCAAACATTACAACATCAATCTTCAGCTGTTTGGCCCCGTTTCTTTGACAGACATTGATTGTAGAGCAGGAATGATGAAGGACTTGCCTACTCTGTCTTGGAAGAGCTAGGCTGTCGACTTACCTGCTTCCAGGTTTTGTCCTTTTTGGACAGCATTCTGTCTACAGTTGAAGCAAGGGGTTTTTCTTGCCAAGAGATAGGTTTTCCACTAATTTAACCATCTCACACTGGAGATTGTTCAATGTTCATCTTCTATTTGGAGTAGAATAGGGGGTGCTGTCAGGAGCTGACATGTCTCGATATCAAAAAATCTTAAGTTAAGAAAACATCTTTCAATGCCGTATTCTGCAGATCTCTTGAGGTTTTTGAAGACGACCTATCTATCTCTTATATTTAGATAAACAACTGTTGCTTGTCTCTTAGCAACTTGATTTCTGATTAGCTTAGAAAATAACTGTGATAGACTCTCATAGTAACTAACAAAATGACATGCTTGCATGACTACTAGTTTACATTTCTTAATTATCCTAAACAGTTTATGACGGTTGGTAGCAAAAGCCAAAACTTCACATTTCATTTTTAAGCATTACTAGGTATAATACCTTTAAGAAGCATTACCCTTAATTTTGTATCAATATACAAAGATCAATACCAATGTGGCCAAATATAATCTTAATTTTGTATCAATATGCAAAGATCAATACCTATGTAGCCTAATACAATCTTAATTTTGCATCAATATACGAGGGTCAATACCATTGTGGCCAAATATAATCTTAATTTTATATCAATATACAAAGATCAATACCAATGTAGTCCAATACAATCTTAATTTTGCATTAATATACAATAATCAATACCAATTTAGCCAAATATAATATTAATTTTGTATCAATATGCAAAGGTATAAGGGCATATTCAATAATCTGTCCTTTTTTCTTGATCTTTCCTATACTATGTCTATGTCCCATTTTTTTTCTTAAGTCTGTTCACTCCTACATAGGAGAGAAAGAAGGATACCGAAAAGAAAAAGAGAGGTCCCTGGGTCTAACCTCCAAAACCCATTTAACAAGCCCATTTAACAGTTTGTAGTCTCTTCCCCTAAATAACAAAATTTTCTATTATTCATCAAATAACCAAAGGGGGGGAGACACCCTCCCACCCCCCCTCTGGGGATGGGATGTCGCTCTCTTAAAATGACTTCCTGCTGATTTGGGACATAGTAAACCTGTTTGGGGCCAAGTAAGAATGGAAAAATGGTTTAAAATGTTAATAGAATCATTTGATGTTCAGTCCTTTTGTACTGAGCTATTTAGATGTCCTAAGAAGTTTGTAGACAGAAGCTGATCTTCAGGGCTTTACTGGAGTTCTGGCTGCAGCAGTCTGTGGAGCTGAACAATCTTAGTGATTTTGAGTTGTTGTGGTTGTAGACTTTTGAGGAAACAGCTATTGAGGAAGTCTGCAAGGTTGGATTGTCTGGGCCACTCCTCTTCTCTGGTGTCTGATCTGTTTTCTGCTGAGGTTTCCATTGTCCAGTTGTCCCTAAAATCCTTGAATGGATGCCTTGAATCTCCTGGAAAGATAAGAATGGAGCCCTGACATAATCCTAACTCTGGGACAATTAACTTTTTTAGGGGAGGAGGTGGTCAGGTAATACTTTTCCTGGAGCAATTTTGGTTTTTTGACAATATATAAAGTATTATCTTTCAATCCGGATTAAAGAAGAAATTATTTTGATATTTTGGAACTAAACAAACCTTTAGTGTATATATTTTGAGATCTCAAAGGACAATTTGTTTGAATTTCAGCATGCCTTTTGTAAGTAGCTTTTAAACTTAAATCCTTCCAAAACGTACGTGCCTGTCTCTGCATTCTAAGTATTGGGATCAAAGACATGTGGTTCCCAACTGATGGGATTAAAGATGTGCAACACCCCTGAATCGAAGTTTTTCTCTATTTAGAGCTTGTTTTATATCAGGCTGACCTTGAGCTCTGAGATCTGCCTGTTTCTGTCTCCAGTTTATTGCGATTAAGGGTGTATTCTTCTCAAATGATGGTATTCAGAGTCTGAACCATCACCACCCTGTTCCTTGTAACTCTAGAATTTATAAGACAACTAACACTATAGTGATCCTCCTGTCTCTGCTGAAGTTAAAGGCATGGGCTAATACCACGCATTTCATGCATTTTACTTTTTTTTCTTTATTTTTTATTTCTTCAAGTTACATCTCAATCTCAGTCCCCTCCCTATTCCCCCTCCAGTCCCACGATCCCACCCTCAATCCCCCATCCTCTTCCCTTTTTTTTTTCCTTTAAGTTTAAGGTATATCTTATTTCCCCCTACAGTTTCCCCTTTCAGTTCAACAAATGGCTCCTTCTCTTATAATAATAAATACAATACAGTACAACAGAGGTAATTAGGCCACAGTTATGAGGGTTATATGGCTTAATGTACATTCCCAATGTCCAGTCCATAGGTATTTTGTACTTGATTTTAACATTCTACTATCTAACCATCTCCATGAGTTTAAAGTTCTATATCTAACTTAACATTCATACTAACTTGCAAACTATTTTAAAAGTATCTTCTTAGATTTGTAACACTTTCTTGACTCCTAAACAACTCAAAATTTAATTATGAGACTCTAGATATCTGTTATTCAATCACCTCAGAGACCTGAGAGGGATAAAAATATGTGATTTTATAGGAAGTACAGGGCCTGCAGCTTCCCAAACTAAGAAATGACATAACAGTGGCTGCCTGGACAGTTCCCATTTTCTCTCCATACGTTACAGCATCGATCTTCAGTCACTTGGCCCCGTTTCTCTGACAGACATTGATTGTAGAGCAGGGGTTATGAAGGACTTAACTACCCTGTCTTGGCAGAGCTAGGCTGTCGACTTACCTGCTTCCAGGTTTTGTCCTTTTTGGACAGCATTCTGTCTACAGTTGGGGCAAGGGGCTTTTCCCACCAAGAGATAGGCTTGCGACTAATTCAATCATCTCCCACTGGAGATTCTTCAATGCTCATCTTCTACTTGGAGGAGAATAGGGGGTGCTGTCAGGAGTTGATATGTCTTGATACAAAAAAATCTAAAGTTATGAAAACATCTTTGAATGCCATATTCTGCAGATCTCTTGAGGTTTTTGAAGAGGCCCTATCTATCTCTTATATTAGGGTAAGCAGATGTTGCTTGTCTCTTGCCGGTTTATTTCTGATTAGCTTAGAAAGTAACTATAATAGGCTGTCATAGTACCTAACTGAATGACCGGCTTGCATAACCATTAGTTTGCATTTCTTAATTATCCTAAACAGTTTATGACAATTAGTAGTAAAATGCCGAAACATCACATTTCATTTTTTTTATTACCTCCTAACCCTTCCATCCCATTTCTCTGAGGTGGGGTGTCCTTATATAACAGTCCCTCATTTCAGTTGAGAGGTCATAGGAGGGCCAAGAGCCTCTTCATTCATTGGGGGGTCTACGAAGTAGTACCATCAGTGAAAAGTGTTTCATTGCCCGGGAGAGAGAACTACTAAACAAACAAACCAAAAAGCAGACAATAGATAAAAAAGACTAAAAAATAGAAAAAAATATAACTAATATATAAAAAATAAATCCCTTTGGTGTGTTATTTGTAGTATAAATACTTTCTACTATATAGCTAAAATCCTACTATAAGTGAATAGATGCCATATGCGTCCTTCTGTGTCTGGGTTAGTTCACTTAGGATGAGCTATTCTAGTTGCATCCATTTGGCTGCAAATTGCATAATTTCATTGTTCCTGATAGCTGAATATTCCATTGTGTAGATGTACCACAGTTTTTTTAACACATTCTTCGGTTGAGGGACATCTGGGTTGTTTCCAGTTTCTAGCTATTACAAATAAGGCTGCTATAAACATAGATGAGGGAACTTCCTTATGATTCTGTGAAGAGGCAATTGGGTGTATACCCAGAAGTGGTATGGCTGGGTCCTGAGGCAAAGCTATTCCAAGTTTTCTAAGATATCGCCAGACTGACCTCCATAGTGGTTGCACAAGCCTGCACTCCCACCAGCAATGGAGTAGGTTACCCCTTTCTCCACACCCTCGCCAGCATGTTCTGTCATTTGAGTTTTTGATCCTAGCCATTCTGACAGGTGTGAGATGGAATCTCAGAGTCGTCTTGAGTTGCATTTCTCTGATGATTAAGGATGTTGAGCATTTCTTCAAGTGTCTCTCAGCCATTAGGGATTCCTCCTTTGTGAATTCTCTATTTAGCTCTGTCCCCCATTTTTTGATTGGATTATTTGGTTTCTTGGCATTTAATTTCTTGAGTTCTTTGTAGATTTTGGATATTAGCCCTCTGTCAGATGTGGGATTGGTGAAGATTTTCTCCAAGTCTGTAGGCTGCCGTTTTGTTCGAATGGCAGTGTCTTTTGCCTTACAGAAGCTTTTCAGTTTCATGAGGTCCCATTTATTGATTGTTGATCTCAAGTCCTGAGCTGTTGGTGTTCTGTTCAGGAAGTTGTCGCCTGTGCCAATTAGTTCGAGGGTTTCTCCCACTTTTTCTTCTAGTAGATTTAGTGTGACCGGCCTTATGTTAAGGTCTTTGATCCACTTGGACTTAAGTTTTGTACAAGGTGATAAGTATGGGTCTAATTTCATTCTTTTACAAGTGGACATCCAGTTGGACCAGCACCATTTGTTGAAGATGCTGTCCTTCCATTGTGCTGTTTTGGCTTCTTTGTCAAAAATTAGGTGGCCATAAGTGTGTGGGTCTATTTCTGGATCTTCAATTCGATTCCATTGATCTACTGGTCTGTTTCTATACCAATACCATGCTGTTTTTACAACTATTGCTCTGTAGTACAGCTTGAAATCTGGGATGGTAATACCTCCAGATATTTATTTTATTGTACAGGATTGATTTAGATATTCGGGGCTTTTTGTTGTTCCATATGAAATTGAAGCTAGCTCTTTCCAAGTCTATAAAAAATTGTGTTGGTATTTTGATAGGAATTGCATTCAATCTATATATTGCTTTGGGTAGGATGGCCATTTTTATTATGTTGATCCTACCTATCCATGAGCATGGGAGATCTTTCCATCTTCTAAAGGCCTCTTCCATTTCTTTCTCCAAGGGCTTGAAGTTCTTGTTGTACAGGTCCTTTACTTGCTTGGTTAGATTTACCCCCAGGTATTTTATATTGTTTGTGGTTATTGTGAAGGGGGTTGTTTCCCTTATTTATTTCTCAGCCCATTTGTTTGTTGTATAAAGAAGGGCTTCTGATTTTTTTGACATAATTTTGTGTCCAGCCACTTTGCTGAAGGTGTTTTTCAGCTATAAGAGTTCTCTGGTGCAATTTTTGGGGTCGCTTATGTATACTATCATATCATGTACAAATAGGGATAATTTGACTTCTTCATTTCTGATGTTTATCTCCTTGATCTCCTTTAGTTGTCTTATTGCTCTAGCAAGAACTTCAAGTACTATATTGAAGAGATATGGTGAAAGGGGATATCCTTGTCTTATCCCTGAGTTTAGAGGAAATGCTTCAAGTTTCTCTCCATTTATTTTGATGTTGACCACTGGCCTGCTGTATATTGCCTTTATTATTTCTAGGTACAGCCCTTGTATGCCCGTTCTCTCCAGAACTTTTATCATGAAGGGGTGTTGGATTTTGTCAAATGCTTTTTCTGCATCTAGTGAGATTATCATGTGGTTTCTTTCTTTCATCTTGTTTATATGGTGAATGACGTTGATTGACTTTCATATGTTGAAACATCCCTGCATTCCTGGGATGAATCCTGCTTGATCATGGTTTATGATACTTTTGATGTGTTCTTGAATTCGGTTTGCTAGTATTTTATTAAGTATTTTTGCATCTATGTTCATGAGGGAGATTGGTCTGAAGTTCTCTTTCTTTGTTGGGTCTTTGTGTAGTTTAGGAATCAGGGTGATTGTGGCCTCATAGAAAGAGTTTGGCAATGTTCTTTCAGATTCTATTTTGTGAAAGAGGTTGAAAAGTGTTGGTGTTAGCTCCTCTTTGAAGGTCCGGTAGAATTCCGTGCTAAAGCCATCTAGCCCTGGGTTTTGTTTTTTTTTTTTTTTTTTTTTTTTTTGTGGTTGGGAGGTTTTTAATGACTGTTTCTATTTCCGTAGGGGTTACAGGGCTTTTTAATCTGTTTATCTGATCTTGATTTAGCTTCGGTAGGTGGAATCTATCAAAAAAATTGTCCATTTCACTTAAGTTTTTAAATTTGGTGGAGTATAGATTTTTAAAGTAGGATCAAATATTCTCTGGATTTCCTCAATGTCTGTTATTTCTCGCTTTTCATTTCTGATTTTGTTGATTTGTGTTTTCTCCCTCTGTCTTTTAGTTAATTTGGCTAAGGGTCTGTCTATTTTGTTGATTTTCTCGAAGAAACAATTCTTGGTTTCATTGATTCTTTGTATAGTTCTTTTTTTTTTCTAAGTTGTTGATTTCAGCCCTAAGTTTGATGATCTCCTGCCTTCTGCTCCTCTTGGGAGTGTTTGCTTCTTTTTTTTTCCAATTCACCCAGTTTAGCTGTTAATTCGTTAATATGTGCTGTTAAAATTTTCTTTTTGAAGGCACTTAGTGCTATGAACTTTCCTCGTAGAACAGCTTTCATTGTGTCACATAGGTTTGGGTATGTTGTGTCTTCATTTTCGTTGGATTTTAAGAAGTCTTTGATTTCCTTCTTTATTTCTTCCCTGACCCAGTGGTCCTCTAGTAAAGAGTTGTTCAATTTCCATGTGAGTGTAGACTTTCTTTTGATTCTTTTGCTATTGATGTCCAGCTTTATTCCATGGTGGTCTGATAAGATACAAGGGTTATTTCAGTTTTCTTGTATCTGTTGAGGCTATCTTTGTGTCCAACTATATGGTCGATTTTGGAGAAGGTTCTGTGAGGTGCTGAGAAGAAGGTGTATTCTTTTGTGTTTGGGTGAAACGTTCTGTAGATATTTGTTAGGTCCATTTGGTTCATGATCTCTGTTAGACTCATTATTTCTCTGTTTGGCTTCTGTCTTGATGATCTGTCCATAGTTGTGAGTGGGGTGTTGAAGCCTCCCACTATTAAAGTGTTTGGATCAATGTGCGATTTAAGTTTCAGAAGCGTTTCTTTTATAAATGTAGGTGCCTTTGTATTTGGGGCATAGATGTTCAATATTGAGATGACCTCTTGGTGGATATTTCCTTTAATGAGTATGTAATACCCTTCTCTGTCTTTTTTATTAACTTCAATTGGGAGTCTATTTTGTTTGATATTAGGGTGGCTCTTCCAGCTTTTTTCCTGGGTCCATTTGCTTGGAAAAACTTTTCCCAGCCCTTTACTCTGAGATAGTGTTTATCTTCAATAGTGAGGTGTGTTTCTTGTATACAGCAAAAAGATGGGTCTTGTTTACAGATCCAGTCTGTAAGTCTGTGTCTTTTTATTGGTGAGTTGAGTCCATTTATGTTGATGGATATTAGTGACCAGGGGATGTTATTTCCCATTATTTTGGTATAGATGGCTGTCTTGTGTTTCTTTTTTGTTTAGTTGCTGTGTAGGTTTCTATTTCCTCTGTTTTCTTGGGTGTAGTTATCTTCTCTGTGTTGGAATTTTCCTTCTAGGATCTTCTGTAGGGCTGGGTTTGTGAGGAGATATTGTTTGAATTTGATTTTTGTCATGGAATATCTTGTTTTCTCTTCCTATGTTGATAGAGAGTTTTGCTGGGTATAGTAGTCTGGCTGGGCACCTATATTCTCTCAGGGCTTATAGGACATCTGTCCAGGCCCTTCTAGCTTTTAAAGTTTCTGAGGAGAAGTCAGGTGTGATTCTGATGTGTCTGCCATTGTATGTGACTTGGCCTTTTTCTCTTACAGCTTTTAACATCCTTTCTTTGCTCTCTACATTTGGAGTTTCTATTGTTATGTGGTGAGAGGAGTTTCTTTCCTGATCAAATCTGTTTGGTTTTCCGTAAGCCTCTTGGATTTTTATTGACATCTCTTTCTTTAGGTTCGGGAAGTTTTCTTCTATGATTTTGTTGAAGATATTTCCTAGAGCATGGAGTCGGGAGTCTTCTCTTTCCTCTATTCCTATAATTCTTAGGTTCCGTCTTTTCATTGAGTCCTTGATTTCTTGGATGTTGTGAGTGAGAGATTTTTTTAGCTTTCTCATTTTCTTTGGATGTTGTACTGATTTCTTCCATCGAATCTTCCATGCCTGGGATCCTGTCTTCCATCTCTTGCATCCTATTTTTCATACTCACATCCGTAGTTCCTGTTCTCTTCTCTTGATTCTCCATCTCCTCTTTTAACTCTGACTGTGTTTTCTTTATTTTTTCCATTTCTATTTTCATGTTTTGAATGGTATTGTTCTTTTTGTACATTTCCTTCTCCAGTTTGTTTGTTTTTGCCTGGAGCTCTTTCATTGCTTTATCCTTTTCCTGTTCAAGCTGGGTCACCTTGGCTTGGAGCTCTTTAATGGTGTTATTCGTTGTTTTGACTCGTAAAATTGTGGCTTCTTTGAATTCCTTCATAGTTTTAAGTTGTTCTTGAAAGGACTCTATCACTTTCCATAATGTAAAATTGTCATCATTTTCATGTGTTTCAGTTGTAGTGAGGTGGTTCCGGCTGGACACAATAGTATTGCTTTCTTTTGTTGGAGACATTTCGCTCTGTTTTTTTTTTTTTTTTTTTTTGGTCTGGGGCCTCTGGCCATGTGGAATTTTTTTTTTTCTGTCTTCTGGACTTGAGTCCAAAGGGGGCACTTTGGTGTAGGAGTAGCGTTGCCTTATTCCACCCCTATAAGGTGAGTCATTCAGCCCAGCCTCCCAGGTGGAGACCTAACTACTAAGTGGTGGAGCTGTGTACAAATAAGCTCTGGTTCCCTGCCGGAAGGGCCTGTAGTAGTACAAAAGTCCGATATATGACAGTTTCTAGTATCTTGCAGTTTGCCCGGGGTTGGTTCCTGTAGCGAGTAAATCTGCAGTTCACCTCCAGTAGCCTTGCAGCTCCCGCAGCTTGGAAACTGGCCAGTGATGTCACAGACTGCTATCTGCTGTCTGAAGGCACTTTGCAGCGGAGCTATGCTTACTTTCAAGGGTCACAATGTTTTGCCAGATAATGGATCTTCTGTGTGAGACCTGGGAGTGCCCAGCAGGGTGGGGATTATCTCTGCATAGGTTCTGAATCTGCCGGCTGTGTATTACGTTGGAACTAACCAGGGGTCTCTACAGTTGGGAGATGGGTTATCCCCATTCCCGGGTCCAGAGGCTTCCTAGCGTGGCTGAGATTGTGAAGGGGCATCCTGCCCAGGGATCTTTCGTGGTCCCTGTGTAGCTGGGTGAGATTTAGAAGGTGTCATGCCCTTTGTACAGCATTCTGCAACACTTGCCGCCTTGTAACTGTTGACCCCGAAATCAAAATATGTCTGCACCGGCCACCGCCATCTTGGATCCCCCTCATGTATTTTACTTTATCTCTAAGTTTTTCAACTCTTGGAGGTTCATAAAACCAGGTTGAACAACTGTAACCTTTAATTTATTTACAATATTTTAAACCTGTTACCTGTTTTTTAATGACAAACCATGGAAATATCCTATACCTCTACAAAAAAAAAAAAAATGGACTTTTAAGCTGCTATCAAGTTTGTGTAATCTATGTGGCCACCTGCCATCTAACATTCTAATTTGAATTCAAGGCCATTTTCCTTTCATGCCAATAAGTCAACTATACCTTTGGTAAATTATAGTTTGAAAATTTTATATTTTATTTTTTTTATATTTTTTAAGCTTATTAACTCTTTTCTTTAAAAGTATCATTTACTTCTAGAACATAGTTTCCTCCCTCCCTCCCTCCCGCCTTGTTCCTCTACTTGATACTCTCCTTTTCCTCAGATGAGGTGGGCCGTCTCATATCATACTCCCTCAGATCTTGCGTCATATGAGGGCCAAGAGTTTCCACTTGTACTGGAGCTTGATAAGGCACACCATCTAGGGTGTGGTGTTCCACTAACCTGCAGCAGATTCCATGACTCACTGGTGGGTAAAATTTTTCCTAGGATAGATATGCTAGGTTCCTATCTATTTGGTTGTGTGGGTTGTAGGATAGTTATTCTGTGATGTATGGTTAATATCCATTTATAAGGGAATACATACCATGTTTATCTTTCTGGGACTATATCAGCTCACTTAGGATGAGCTTTTCTACCTCCATCCATTTGGTTTCAAATCGCATGATTTCCTCATTTCTGATAGCTATGTAGTATTCCATTGCATAAATGTACCACAGTTTTTTATCCATTCTTCAGTTGAAGGACATCTGGGTTGTTTCCAGTTTCTGGCTATTACAAATAAAGCTGCTATGAACATTGTTGAGGCAATGTCCTTTTGGTTTCATTCGAATATTTTGGATATATGCCCAAGAGGGGTGTGACTGGATCTTGAGGTAGATTCATTCCCAATTTTCTAAGATATCTCCAGATTGATTTCCAAAGTGGTTGCACAAGTTTGCAGTCCCACCAGCAATGGGGGAGTGTTCCCCTTTTTCCACATCCTCACCAGCATATGCTATCGTTTGAGTTTTTTATCTTAGCCATTCTGTCAGATGTGAGATGGAATCTCAGAGTTGTTTTAAGTTGCATTTCCCTGATGACCAAAGATGTTGAACATTTTCTCAAATGCCTCTCAGCCTTTAGAGATTCCTCTTCTGTGACTTCTCAGTTTAGCTATGTACCACATTTATTAATGGGGTTATTTGATTTTTTTGCTGTTTAATTTCTTCAGTTCTTTATATATTTTGGATATTAGCCCTCTGTCAGATGTTGGGTTGGTGAAGATCCTTTCCCAATCTGTAGGCTACCGTTTTGTTCTAAGGACAGTGTCCTTTGCCTTAGAGAAGCTTTTCAATTTTATAAGGTCCCATTTATTGATTGTTTGTTTTAGTGCCTGAGCTATTGGTATTCTATTCAGGAAGTTCCTACCAGTGCCAATGAGTTCAAGGCTTTTCCCCACTTTCTCTTCCATTAATGTTAGTGTGTCCGGATTTATGTTGAGGTGCTTGATCCACATAGACTTAAGTTTTGTACAGAGTGATAAGTATGGATCTATTTGCATTCTTCTACATGTTCACATCCAGTTAGACCAGCACAATTTATTGAAGATGCTTTCCTTTTTCTATTGTATGTTTTTGGCTTCTTTATCAAAAATTAAGTGACCGTAGGTGTGTGGGTTTATTTCTGGGTCTTCAATTCAATTCCATTGGTCAACTGGTCTGTTTCTATACCAGTATAATGCTGTTTTTACTACTATTGCCCTGCAGTACAGCTTGAAATCTGGGATGGTGATACCTCCAGATGTTCTGTTATTGTACATGATTGATTTAGCTATTCTGGGTCTTTTGTTATTCCATATGAAGTTGAGAATTGTTTTTTCCAGATCTGTAAAAACTGAGTTCGTATTTGCATAGGAATCGCATTGACTCTGTATATTGTTTTTTGTAAAATGGCCATTTTTATTATGTTGATCCTACCTATCCATGAGCAAGGGAGATCTTTCCATCTTCTGATATCTTCTTCAATTTCTTTCTTCAGGGTCTTGAAGTTCTTATCATACAGGTCTTTCACTTGCTTGGTTAGAGTTACCCCCAGGTATTTTATATTATTTGTGGCTATTGTGAAGGGTGTTGATTCTCTTATTTCTTTCTCAGCCCATTTATCTTTTGTGTAAAGAGGCAAGTTAGTAAGAAAGCTGAGTTAGATATAGAACTTTAAACTCATGGAGATGCTTAGATAGTAGAATGTTAAAGTCAGGTGCCAAATACATATGGACTGGACATTGGGAATGTATGCTAAGCCATATAACTCTTATAATCGTGGCCTATTTATTTCTGTTGTTTTGTATTGTATTTATAGTTATAAGAAAAAGAACCATTATTTGGTCTGAAAGGGAGAGCTGTTGGGGGGAAAAATAAATACCTTAAACTAAAAAAAAAAAAAAAAGAAGGGAAGAGGATGGGGGGGTTGAGGGGGAGGAGGGTGCAAGGGTGGGACTGGAGGGGGGAGTAGGGAGGGGATTGTGATTGAGATGTAACTTGAAGAAAAAAAAATAAATTATTTAAAAAAAAAAGAAGGGCTACTGTAAAAAAAGATATGGCTAATTAAGGTATTTAACCTGTATTTAGATTATTGTTAATTGGTTCGGCGGTTGTTAATTTTTAAGCAGACATTAAAAATGAGTATACAGAGGCCACATGGATTTCTAACAAGCCTTGGCCTGAGTTGTGCATTCCTGGCCCATCTAGGCTAGCTCTTAATTCTATTACCCAAATATGACCCCATATATACTTATGTCCCCTTGGACTACCATTCTCCACAATATGCCGATGTGCCTGGCCATGTGGAATGAGGTTCCTTTTTCTATCCCATGGTGTGTGCCTCCTTCCTCCTGCTGCTGGCTGGAATGAATTAATCCTCTGTCTAAAGCACAGGCTTCCTGCTCTAATCCAAGGAAATCCCACCTTTCTCTGTCTTTGCCCAATCTCAGGCCTCGACATTTTATTTAACCAATCAGAGTCAATGAAAGTAACAGACAGCAAGCAGGACCAATTAATTAACATTTAGAATGCTTAACACTACCCCAACAATTCCCTCCTTTTGTCTAAAAAAAAAGGCTAATTTTTTTAACTCATATAGTAAAAACAATAAGAACAAATATGAAACAATCAAGAAAATCATATATAAAAGTTATACACATAATGTTTAGCCTATTTGTATCAGGCAATCTTGAAGAAGAAAAAAAAATCATCTTATCTATCTTACTGTGTCTAAAGTTCTTAACCTAAATAATTTCTATCATATCCTATTTTTAGAAACCTAAAGATTTTATTTAGACTTGAAACTATCCTTTTAAATTCTAAACAGCTCAAGTTCAATTGAAATTTTATAACTATTATGCCTTCAACCCCATCAAAGTCATAAGAAAGGATAAAGTTATTATTTGAGTGATTAGGAAGCATAGGAGAGCATCTTCCAAAAAGAAATAATGCAGTTTGTTAGCTAGACAGTCCCAAATATCTCTCCATACCATTGGAGCATCATTTTCAGCCTTCTGGCCAAGCATTTTTCACAGACTAAATTGTGCAGAAGGAAATAAGGATTTTCCCATTCTGTCTCTGCAAAATCAGGACATCAACTTACCTGCATTTAAGCTCTGGTCCATCTTAGGACTGTATATAGTCTGTTGAGAGCGCAGGGACATTTTTGTCCAATAGCCAATAGGAATTATCTCCTGATGGGAAAGTTCTTTTTGAGGAATTATCTCCTGATGGGAGATTTCTTTTTGATGTTCACTATCTTCTTCCAAGTCAAATGGGAGCTGTCAGAAGCTGACTCTCTTAAGTCAAGCAATTCTTAAAATAATAAAAAACATCTTTAAATGCCATTTTCTGTATGCCTCTGAGGGTTTTCAAGACATCTACTTTATTTATAAATCTATCTATCTCCTATCTATCTATGAACAAACTGTATCCTTTTACCATTTACCATCTGTTTAACCTATTAAGTCTATTTTGTGATAAATTAAGACTACTATTTGACATGACCAGAAGCTTGACTGGCCAGCAACTTGTATTGCCCAGACTCCTAAATAGATTGCAATAGCAACCCATAAAAGGATCAGAAGTAAACCTATACTTTTAAATGATTTGTATAGGCACAATACGTTATATAAGAGTTGAAATATACTTACTATGTGTCAAAATATAAAATTCTATACTAATAAATAAAACTCAATCTTATTTTTGTATCAATATACAAAATTCTATACCAATGTATTGAAAGATAACCTTATTTGAGAATAAAAATAGTTTTGAGTTTTAGAACAGATTCAATAATCTATCCTTATATCTTATCATTTCTATATTATATACATATATCCCCTTCTTTTTCTTTTCAAGTCTTTTTGCACTATATAAGAGAGAAAGAAGGATGGAGAAAATAAAAAGAAATCTTCGAGTCTAACTTTCTATACCTTGCTTAACAAGACCATATAACAATTTGTAGCCATTACCCCTAAACAACATTTATAACACATCAAATGACCAAAGAATCATCCACCCCACTTTTTGGGAATGTGACGTCGCGCCCTTAAAACTTCTTCCTGCTGACTTGGGTCACAGAAAACCTGTTTAGGGGCCCAAATAAAATGAAAAAAAAAAGGCATGGGCCAATACCACAGTTCTCTTGTATTTTACCTTAGCTCCACGTCTTCTCTACACCTGGAGGTCTGCAAAACCAGTCTGAATGGCTGTATCCTCTATTCCATTCACAGTGTTTCAGCCCTGCCCCTTGCCTTTTTTTTTTTTTTTTAGTTAATAAATTAATTTGTTTGTTGCTTCAGGTTACATCCTTATCATATTGTCCTCTTTTCCCGCTTCCCAGCCCCACCCTCCCATGCTCTACCCCCTGACCCTTCCGTCTTGTTCCTCTGGGGTGGAGTGTCCCTGCCTAACATTCTCTCACCACAGATCAGGTGTCATATGAGGGCCAAAAGCCTCTTCATTTACCAGGGGCCTACGAGGCAGTACTGCCAGTGAAAGCTGTCTCCTTGCTACGGGGGTAATACTAAAAAAAAGACCAAAAAACACACAAACCCACAAAAACAAAGAATATCAACAAAAAAAGAGAGGAAAAAGAGAAGGGAAAAGGAAAAAGAAAAAAGAAAAAAAGAAGGAAAAAGAAAAAGATAAAAAAAAAATTATGTCCTTGTTCCTTTTGGTGTGTTGGTTGTAGTACAGATATCCTGTACGATATAGTTAAAATCCTACTATAAGTGAATAGATGCCATGTGCATCCTTCTGAGACTGGGTTACCTCACTCAGGATGAGCTCCTCTACATCCATCCATTCGGTTGCAAATTGCATGATTTCATTGTTTCTGATAGCTGAGTAATATTCCATTGTATAGATGTACCACAATTTTTTAATCCATTCTTCAGTTGAGGGACATCTGGGTTGTTTCCAATTTCTAGCTATTACAAATAAGGCTGCTATGAACATAGATGAGGAGACTTCCCTATGTCTCCGTGAGAGGTCCTTTGGGTGTATACCCAGAAGTGGTATGGCTGGGTCCTGAGGCAAGGTTATTCCTAGATTTCTAAGATATCGCCAGACAGACCTCCATAGTGGTTGCACATGTCTTCACTCCCACGAGCAATGGAGTAGGGTTCCCCTTTCTCCACACCCTCGCCAGCATGCGCTATCATTTGAGCTCTTTATCTTAGCCATTCTAAGAGGTGTTAGGTGGAATCACAGGGTCGTCTTGAGTTGCATTTCTCTGATGATTAAGGATGTTGAACATTTCTTCAGGTGTCTCTCAGCCCTTAGGGATTCCTCCTTTGTGAATTCTCTATTTAGCTCCATCTCCCATTTTTTGATTGGATTATTTGGTTTCTTGGCATTTAGTTTCTTGAGTTCTTTGTAGATTTTAGATAATAGCCCTCTATCAGATGTGGGGTTGGTGAAGATTTTCTCCCAGTCTGTTGGTTGCCGTTTTGTTCAAATGATAGTGTCCTTTGCCTTACAGAAACTTTTCAGTTTCATGAGGTCCCATGCCTTTGACTTCAGCAGAGATGGGGGGGGAGCACCGTAGAGTTGGTGGTCTTATGTATTCTGGAGTCATACGGAGCGGGGTGGTGAGGGTGCATACTCTTGGTCCCACCATTCAAAAAGAGTACACCCTTGGTCACAGCTCCCAGCACACTGGATACAGAAACGGGCAGATCCCGAAGCTCAGGGTCAGCCTGATGCAGGGCAAACTCTAAATAGAGAAAGACTTCGATCCAGGAGTGGTGGAACACATCTTTGATCCCTTCAGATGGGAAACACAGGTCCCTGATCCCAATAATTAGAGTTCAGAGACACACACATGGGATTTGGAGGGACCTAGGTTTGGAGGCTACTTACAAAAGGCCTTCTCGATGCAGGCAGATTGTCCTTTGGGATCTCAAAATATATACACTAGAGCTGGTTTAGCTCCAAGGTGACAGAATGATTTCTTCTTTAACCCGTAGTGAAAGATAACGCTTTGTATGTTGTCAGAAGGCCAAATTTGCTTCAGGAGAAGTACTACCTAGCCACCCCCCCACCCCACGCCACCCCCAAAAAAAAGAGGGCAATTGTCCTAGGGTTGGGATTGGGGCAGGGTCTGTTCTTATCATTCCAGGAGAATCGAAGCGTCCATTAGGGGAGCCCGGGGATGGCTGGACAGCGGAATCCTCAGCAGAGAGCAGAATCAGGCACCAAGGAGGACGAGTGACCCAGTTGATTCTGCCTGGCAGACTTCCTCAATAGCTGTCTCCATCGGGGGCCTGCAACCACCACAGCAATCCAATGTCACTGGGAACGCTCAGCTCTACACAATGCCCCGGCAGGAACCTCAGTGAAGCCTGCAAGATCAGCTTCTGCCTACAAACCCCTTAGGTCATCTAAACAGCTGAGAACAGAAGGACTGAACATAAAAGGAGTGTACTAACATTTTTAACCATTTTTCCCATTTGGGTTCGGGCCCCAAACAGGTCTACTGCAACCCAAATCAGCAGGAAGTCACTTTAAGAGAGCAATGTCCCATGCCCAGTGGATGGGGAAGGTGTTTCTCCGCCCTTCTTTTAGGTTATTTGAAGGACAACTGAAAACTCTGATATGTAGGGGAAGAGACTACAAGCTGATAAATGGTCCTGTCTTAAGGGTTTTGGAGGTTAGCCACAGGGAATTCCTACTTTTCCTTTTCTGTATCCTTCTTCCTCTCCTATGTAGGAGTGCATAGGTTTGAGAAAAATGAGATATAGACATAGCACAGGAAGGTCCAAGAAGAA